>JAHLJT010005437.1:101071575-101654604 GCA_031308135.1 Acheta domesticus | reverse complement strand
GTGCAGGAGAACGTGTTCCACGAAAGAACCGTCCAGCGGAATCAGTTGAAGGAGGAACCGTGAGAAAAGTCAGTAGTATGGTATAGGGGCGTCCTGGACCAGATTTTAACACCCACATTTTTCATGATTGAGAATACCTCTATTTTTACGCAATTATTATTAAAATGATCGTAAAATATGTAAATATACAATAGTTTATTATAATATTTCCCCATTTCCACCAAAAATCACCTATTTTTAAGCGTCGAAATTTTGTGGAAAAATGAGATCCCGAATTTCCACATTTTATTAAATGACTATATTTTTAATATAAACTATTAAGATTATTATTTATAATTATTATTTTTAATATAAACTAATTAAGATTATTATTTATTTATAATTATTATTTATTTAAAATTCAATCATGTAAGAAACTTAATTCAACAATATCTTTCTCCATAAGCCCTTTATATACCAATCTTAAATTCTTAGCTTTTAATATTTCTTTTATATCAGTTTCTTTTATACAATTAGCATATCTATTTGGTAAGATTATACTA
Organism: Acheta domesticus; assembly: GCA_031308135.1. NCBI lineage: Eukaryota > Metazoa > Arthropoda > Insecta > Orthoptera > Gryllidae > Acheta > Acheta domesticus. The sequence goes on along the minus strand of JAHLJT010005437.1, from coordinate 101,654,062 downwards.
TATATTTGACCTTGTATACTTGTTTTTAGATGTAATACTATTTTAATTCCATATTTTGTATCTATTTGCTTATATCATCAATAGGATATTCGTGATCTTTTATCAATTCTGTTATCTTTTTATGAAGTTTAATATGATGTGTAGCTTGATTCAGTTTTGATATAATATCCATTTCTAGGCCCCCTTAAATGGATATTATATGAAACTGAATCAAGTAACATATCATATTAATGTTCATAAAAGATAATGAAGATAAAAGAGGATATTCTATTGCTGATACAAGACAAATATGGAGATAAAATATGGAATTAAAATCGTATTACATCTAAAAACAAGTATACAAGGTCAAATATATAGTATAATCTTACCAAATAGATATGCTAATTGTATAAAAGAAACTGATATAAAAGAAATATTAAAAGCTAAGAATTTAAGATTGGTATATAAAGGGCTTATGGAGAAAGATATTGTTGAATTAAGTTTCTTACATGATTGAATTTTAAATTAAAATATTTAAATTTCCAAATTTTTTTAATTAAAATATTTAAATTTCCAAATTTTTTTAATTAATATATTTTTTAATTTAAATACTTAAATTTCATCAATTAAAATATGATAAAATTAGTATTTTCATTCATCATTTTCATCTTCAATACTACTATTTTCATCATCAATACTAATATTTTCATCTTCAATATCTATTTTACTATTTTCACTCATTTTTTCATCTATCATCAATATTACTATTTTCATCTTCAACATCATCATTTTCATCATCATATTAATATTTTCATCTTCAACATTATCTATTTTACTATTTTCAACATCAATACTACTATTTTCATCTTCAGCATTATCAATTTTACTATTTTCATCATCAATATTAATATTTTCATCTTCAACATTATCTATTTTACTATCTTCAGCATCAATATTAATATTTTTATCTTCAACATTATCTATTTTACTATTTTCAGCATCAGTATTATCAATTTCATCATCAATATTTTTATCTACAATATCATTATCCATTGTTTTCTTAATTTGTGCTACAAATTCATATTTTTTACCATCAAAATTAATATTTTGACATAATTCAAAGTTTGATGAATGCATAAGACATTCAAATCCTAAATTATTTAATCTCTTTATCATCTCCATTTATAGCGTAAAAAATTATAAGTTTTTATATCAAATAAAACTGTACATATTTACACTTAAATTTTATCAATAAAAAATATACTAATAAAAATATTTATTAATAAATAACCATGAATCGAACGCAGCTGTATACGTATTGTAAAATTAATAATATTAAAGGATGTGCCAAAATGGGAAAAGTAGAACTTATGAAAATTGTAAAAGAGCATCAAGATAAAAATATTATAAAAAAACAAAATATATTTAATTTTCATGATGATATATTTTCATCAGATAAGATATTAGAAAATAGAATAAACATTTATAAAGCTAATGGAGCATGGAATAATAGAATTGTAGATTGGAGATTTAGTTTAAATAATAATCATTATGATTTAGAAAATTATTTAAAGACAATAGCATTAGATGTAGAATCAAAAATTATTGAAATGAAATATACTCATAGTAATATTGCATTAGTAGCTTCTGTACAATATGTAGAATTAGAATTATCTGGAGAAATAAAAACATATTTTAAACATCATTTTCAATCGAATCAACATACTATTTCTAATAATCAATTCATATCCGAAAAGATTCAGACTATGAATTATGAAATTATATCTAAATTTGATAATTATAATGCAAAAAATACTAAATATAGATTTGATAAAGTATTATTTATAGATTTACAATCGGATAAATACAACCCATTAAACGTAGGTAGCTATATTCCATTACCAGATTGGGTAAAATTGAAAAAATGTTGTATAAACGTAAAAAATATTAAAACAAATAAGTTCACATGTGAAAAGAAAGAAAATTTAGATGCTTTGAATATGCATTAGAGAGTATATTAAATCCTCTATCGCATCATACTGATAGAGCTATTAAATATGATATTACAAAATATGAATCTTTAAATATATCATATCCAGTAGATATAGTACCATTAAATATAAGAAGATATGAAGAATTTTTAAAAGTATCAATTAATGTTTATGAAATTAAAGATACTTTTATTGAATTATACTATTGTAGTGAAAATTATAAAAAATTAGAAAAACATGTTAATATATTAATGTTTAAAGACCATTGTGTAGGTATAAAAAATATAAGTAGCTTATTAAAAGGTCAAGTTCATCGTAAGAATGTAAAAAAATATTATTGTTTAAAGTGTAATAAAAATTATAATAATGAAAAAGCATTAAATGAACATATTGATCAATGTATTCATGATAAAATAAGTATTAAAATGCCTAAATATCCTATAAGAGAATATAAATCTTTTGGTGCCGAACAATATCATCCATATGTTGCAACATGTGATTTTGAATGCACATTGGAGAAACTTAAAGAACAATTTATGAATTCGGAATATATTCATAAGCATATTCCTAATAGTTATTGTTTTACATCTAATTTAATACCTAATGATGATAATTATAAATTTGTGAAGCAACATTTAAAAAGATCGAAAAATATTGACGAATTAATGCAATCATTTAATGAAGAACTTATAAAAATGGGACAATATTATACTAAAGAATATTTACATAGAAATATTAAATTAGAATGGACATTGGAAATGAGTAAATCTGATTATAAAAATGCTACATCATGTCACATTTGTAATAGAAATTTTGAAGAATTTAAATTAAAAAAAGTAGTAGATCATGATCATATTACTGGTAAAGTACGAGGAGCAGCGTGTAATATATGTAATTTAAATTTACGTCTCCCAAAATTTATTCCAATTCTATTTCATAATTTAAAATATGATTCTATATTATTTTTAAGAACATTAATAAAACTTGGTGAAAATTATTCAGATTTAAAAATTATACCAAATTCTTCGGAAAAATATTTAACATTTTCTAAAAAAGTAATTATAGGTCAAACACCTACTTCATATACTATGTGGAGTTGTAATAAATGTAAAAAAAGATATTATATCTTAGATGAAAAATTATGTTGCGGCGAAGAAAAACAAATAATACCTAAAGGAACTCTTATGAATGATATTATTGAATTTAGATTTATTGATACTTATAGATTTTTAAGTACTAGTTTAGATCAAGCTGTAAAAAATTTAGGTGAAGTAAATAATGCATATTGTACTCATTGCAAATCTAAACAAGCTATAGAAAATGTAAAATTTCAACCTATTGATGAAAATAATATATTAAAAGCGAATGCAACATGTAAAATATGTAATCATCACGTTTCTAAACCAATTACATATAAAAAATTTAATAATGTATGTAATACATTCAAGAAAGAAGATATACATTTAGTATTACAAAAAGGATATTATCCATATGAATGGGTCGATAATTATGATAAATTTGAACAAGAAATATCATATGACGAAGTAAATTGGAAATCTGTTTTAAATAATAAAAAAGTTGATTTAAAATTTGTAAAATATATATATGAACATTTTAAATGTAAAAATTTTGGTGATTATCATGATTTATATCTAAAACTAGATTCTATATTATTAAGTGATGTATTTAACAATTTTAGGGAAACATGTTATAAAAATTATGGATTAGATCCCGTATATTATGTATCAGCCCCACAATTAGCGGATCATGCATCATTAAAACTTACAAATCAAAAATTAGATCTTATTATTGATCAAGATTTATATGAATTATATGAGAAAGGTATACGTGGTGGTATTTCAATGATTCCAAATAGATATGCATTATCTAATAATTGTTATTTCTACGACGAAAAATCGCAAAAAACTATAAAATTACCGAAAGAAAAAGCTGAAAAAATAGGTATTTACAATAGTAAAAAACATTTAAGTTATATAATGTATTTAGATTGTAATAATTTATACGGACATGCTCTAAGTCAACATTTACCAATAGGAAATTTTAAAAAAGAATCGAAAATATTTACAATGGATGACATTTTAAATTTATCTGATGAAGGAGATAAAGGATATACATTTGAAGTAGATTTAAATATTCCGAATCATTTACATGATACATTTAAAGATTTTCCACTATGTCCGGATCATTATATTCCAGATATTAATGAATTATCTAATTATCAAAAAGATCTTATAAATAAAGGTATAGGAAATATACCAAAAGATGTAAAACTTGTGAATTCATTAAAAGAGAAAATAAAATATGTTATTGATTATAGAATGTTAAAATATGTAATACAACAAGGTATAATTGTTACTAAAATTCATCAAGTTATATCTTATGACCAAAAACCATGGTTAAAAGCTTATATTGATAAAAATACTGTACTAAGACAAAAAGCAAATAATGATTTTGAAAAAGATTTCTTTAAACTTATGAATAATTCTGTATATGGTAAACAAATGGAAAATGTACGAAAAAGATGTGATGTAAAACTTCTATCTAGCTATAAATCATTTCAAAAACATAAAGATTATGATACAAGAACAATTATTGATGAAGATCATGTATTATTATATCGAAAAAAGAAAACAGTAACATTAAATAAACCAATTTATGGTGGATTTGTAGTTCTTGAATTATCAAAATTATTAATGTATAAATTTTATTATGATGTTTTAAAACCAAAATATCGTAATAATATGAAACTATTAGGAACTGATACTGATTCCTTTATAATTTATGTTGAAACAAATGATATTTATGATGATATAAAAGAAAATATTAATCATTTTGATACATGCGGATATCTTTTAGAATCTATACCTCATGCAAATAATAAAATACCAGGTAAATTTAAAGATGAATATTTAGGTATACCAATTAGAGAATTTGTAGGATTAAGATCTAAAATGTATGCATTTAAAACTGATTGTATTGAAAAGAAGGTATGTAAAGGTATTAGAAAACAAAATATTGAGAAAATGAAATTTGATATGTATAAAGATACATTATTTAATGATAAAGAGACATATGAAGATATATATAATATTACATCGAAAGAATATACATTATATACAATAAAGACGAGGAAAATTGCTCTATCACCGTATGATGATAAGAGATATTTAATTAATAATATTAATACTTTACCCTATGGATATATAGCAAAAAAATGTGATACATAATATATATGAAATAAAATATTAAAATTAAAAGAAATAAAATATTAAAATTTAAAAGGATAATATATTAAAATTTAAAGGAGATAATATATTAAAATTTAAAAGAGATTATATATTAAAATTTAAAGAGATATTATTAAATTTAAAAGAGATATATATATTAAAATTTAAATAAAAGAGATATATATTATTAAATTATTATAAAGAGATAATATATTAAAATTTAAAAGAGATAATATATTAAAATTTAAAAGATAATATATTAAATTTAAAAGAGATAATATATTAAAATTTAAAAGAGATATATATTAAAATTTAAAAGATATTATAAATTTAAAGAGATAATATATTAAAATTTAAAAGAATAATATTAAATTTAAAGAGATATATATTAAAATTTAAAAGAGATATATATTACATTTTAAAAGAGATAATATATTAAAAATTAAAAGAGATCTATTTAATTGATAAAGATGATTGATGTATATTTCTTTTCATATGATATTTTAAATAATATTTACTTACTAAACATCCACAAGAACATTTTACTTTCGTGTTTATGCATTCTTTACATTCATAATCAAATCCATCAGATTTATAAGGCTTTTTATAAAATTCATTATATCCTTTTTCTATTTTACACACAGTACATTTTCGTAATTTATTTAATCTTCTTCTATGAACATCTGTTTGTTGATGTTGTAATAAATAACTTTTAACGATTGATTCACCACAATCACAATTTACTTTCTCCATTATTTATATAGGAAAAAATTATATAAGATAAAATTATATAAGATAAATTATATAAGATAAAATTATATACTTTTAATTAGATTTAAAACATCTTTTAATTTTGTAGTAATCTGTGATATTGTAGAATTATTTTTACTACAATTAATGTTGAAAAGAGATAAACTAAATTTTTCGGCTTTTACTAAAGTATTTAAATATTCATTATATTCATAGTATATATTATCTTTAAAGAAATAAATTCTACCATTCATATATCTAAATGCTGCATCCATTGATGGTGGTATTCCCGAAAAATCTTTCGATATCATACCAATATATTTCTTTTTAAGAGTACATTCATCAATTTCAGCATAATATATATCATTGTAAAATATGTATGTTTTACCCGAATTAAAATTTAATATTGCATGAATTTTTGATTGTGATGGTAAATCCATATCATTAATTTCTTTTGGATATCCACTTACTAAATTAAGACTAGGATAATTAATCATATAATATTTATTATCAATAAAATAAATAAAATTTCCCCCGAAGGTCTTTGATAATAGCTGTAATTCCTCCAAAATCACCTCGGTAAAAATGATAACCAATGTTGAATAAGTTGTGGATGATTAATTTGATTTGTTTTTTAAATTTATAATCCAAATCCATTCTTCATATACTACATATAATATATCATGTATAATTAAAAAATGATGAATATTTTTAATATTACATAAAGATGGAAAATTTTTCGGTAAAGATGGAATATTTTTGGGTAAAGATGGAGATTTATGACCATATAAACTTTGAATTGCTAAAACATCATCAATATGTATATCTAATAAACCATTATAATAAGCATACATAATAGCATTTCTATTATTTGTATGTTCAATTCCTAATGTATGTCCAATTTCATGAAGTAAAACGGAAAATAGATATTTTTTTCCTGGTGGAATATTTTTATCTTTATTATTAATACCAATCTTCATCTAAATCAATATGAAATTTCTAATGGAGAATTATTTGCATTAGAAATTTTGCATGCGCTAATATACCACCGTTTCCATCAAATTTATTAGAAACACATATTTTGATCTCTTTGACATTGATGTAAACCACGTTTATTTGGAAATAATTATATACGATGTAAAATATCTTTTTCAACTTTAAATTTGTATGAGATGACCAATGTTTGAAATGCTAATTCAGCTAAATTCGATATTTCCTCATTTACATTACTATAATACCATTTTATTATATTTTTTATTCCATTTTGTGAAGATGATTTAAAATGTGTATCATGTACTCCGCATCGTGGTTGATTTAATAAATCTAATGTATCGCTATTTAATTCTCCATCTAATGGCAATTGATAATATTCTTGAAATTTAAGAATTGCATCACTACCATCATCCTTTTCCGAATTATATCCATAACTCACTAATTTTTCAATAGCTGATTCACTAGTAGAACACTACCATATGAACAATACATGATGCGAATGATAATAAATTAAACACCATTTATAATGCAAATTATTTCCATCTTATTTTTGGAAACTATACAATATTAGATTTTTCAATCCAAGAATTATGAGATTGATCAAACCCTAACCATTTTACATATACTTATTTCCTTTTGTTTTAATACTTTTTCTACTAAATATATATCAGGATATTTTCGTTTTTTGCAATTCATATTCATAAAATGAACCTTGAATATCTTTAAGATGATAACAATGGGATTAGAATGAATAATTTTATCAATTTCAAAATTTCTGTGGACCAATTACCAGTATAAGATTTAGTCAAATACTGATTTTAATTTACTTACTCTTACTTTATCACCAATTTTAAATTTCGGTAAAATAAATGTCTTATCTCTTTTATAAACCGTTTTTAATAATATTTTTTCACTAAAAGTATTCACATCAATAGGTTTCATTTGAATAGTATGATGTGTAGTATGATTATATTCATCTATTAATTTTGGAAGTATATTTATCCATTTATAATTACCTTGAATATCAAATTGTTTCCACATTTTTTCTTTTAATGTTCTATTTAATCTTTCATCTACTGATGCTTTTAATTCAGAAAAAGTAGAATAATGATGAATATTATATTGTTTCATAAGATGTTGAAAATCTTTATTATAAAATTCTTACCACGATCTGTTTGTAAATTTGTAGGTATTCTCTTATTTTTAATATATTATTCATAGCTGCACTTACTTCTAATCCAGATTTACTTTTAACTGGTATTGCCCATGCATATTTTGAAAATACATCAATAACTGTTAAAATATATGCATATCCATTATTATATTTTCGAAATACCATTTAATTGTCCCGAATTCATTTCTACTAAATCTGCTTGCCATAATTCATCAAGTCCTAATGTGATAACATTACGTCGTGGAAAATTTTTTCGCATAGGTTTATGTAATTCATCAATGATTGTTTCTCTAATATTTTAGTTTTTTTTTTTTACAAATTACTTTTTTTCTTCCCACATATTGCACATACTCCATCTATTCTCAATTTTCCATTTTTTGTTATTTCCTCTTTCATTTGAAATGTATCAGTATTCTTTTTACATCTTAAACAATAAGTATCCATTTATATAGCTTCTAATTGTATATGAATAATATTCTAATCTCAAATGTATAAGGACTAGGATCATGTTTAACATATTTACTATGGCGTAAATATATTTTATCTCCTTTATTGAATTTTAATGGTTGATTTAAATCATATGCATTTTCCTCCTCATCTGGTGATATGACTAAGATATAAAGATATTTAAACTCTGTTTTTGTTATTTTTAAATTGATAACTGAAAAATTATATGGTGCTTTAATATACCTATAACCTTCATCATAATTAGGTAAGTAGAATAGAAATTGTTCACCCATTAAATATTTAACACGTATATTCATAAACGTAAATATATTATTTTTAAATATCGTAAATTTATTGCATCATAATCTTGAATTGGATCTAAAATAGTATGTACACTATTTTTTAATTGTTTAACATTTACAGCATCATCATCATTTATTCCTGCACCTACTTTATGTAATATTTTACCATGAAAATTATAATTTCCGGATGCACCTTTGATAGGTAAAGATGCTATAAGTGATTCAGTTTCTTCAATATGTTTTTTCATTAGATTTTCACTATTTAAATCATTGAGACCATATATATCTTGTGGCATTTATTATAGTACAATGGAAAGGATTAAATGAAGAAAGTAATTGATAACCTGCTACATAACTTGAATCTTTAGGTTTAATATATATTTTATCTCCTTTTTTTAAATAATGGGTAGATTGAAATGATTAAGTTCTTTTTTATCACCTACACCTAATGATTGCACATTGAGAATTAAATCTTTTAATCAATATTTGATTTAATATGCTTAATTTTACAATCATAAATATTTTCAATAAATGGTAGACTATAAAAGTAAAAAGTATTCATTTTTTTACCTAATTCACCATATAAAATAATAAGATATTGTGCTATATTATTGAGTTGTTTCATTGTTACAACATCATCCTCTTCTATTCCAGCACCTACTTTACGTAATAACTTGTTGTGAAAATTATAATTTCCGGATGTACCTATGATAGGTAAAGATGCTATAAGTGATTCAGTTTCTTCAATATGTTTTTTCATTAGATTTTCACTATTTAAATCATTGAGACCATATATATCTTGTGGCATTTATTATATTTGAAATTTCGGCCCATGTATAGTTCATTGATATCATTTTTAATACAAATATGCATAAATGACCACAAATAAATTCATTAAAATTTTGAATTCTCTCCGCATTATAATATAAATGTTGAGATCCAATATATTTGACTAACTGCGATGGAGGATATCCACCAAATGAATCAAAAATATATTTATGTATATTATTTTTAAAGTAACATATCCAATGTGTTCCGATACTTTTAGATGTATCCATATTTACAACACCGCATTCATTTTTTCGCAATATTTAGGACATTCATCAATCATAAATACTCCTCGAAAATGTGGAATTTTAAAATATTGAACACATTGTTTGATATCATAATTACTAAGTGGATATGGATATTTATTTATTAATGTTTTTAATATAGAAATAGGATCTATTTTCTTTTTTTTTTAAGCCCTGTTCCTTTTTTTTCCATTTCCAAATTATGACGTTTCATTTCTTCTAATTCAGATTTATTTTTCTTACTTGATTGAACACCATCATAAATAGCTTTAGCACCACTTATTAATAATGGTCCTAATGCTGCTAATAGTGCTCCAATAAATCCACCATATTTTCTTGATTGTAATTTTTTAATGGATTGAATGGGTAAATTTAATGACATACCAGATCCTTTCTTTATACTATCATTTTTATCTTTATTTGTTTAGGTGATAAAAGATCATCAAAATTAATATTTCTAACATCATCTGGTGATAATGTAAAAGTTATAGATCTCACTCTCGACATTTATTACTATATAAAAAGGGTATTATTTTTTATTATATTCCCCAATTAGGTTCTATTCCCATACCTAATTTTCTTTTTGCAAACATAGTTCCAGTTACTGCAGTAGCATACATTCTTTCTTTCAAATCAGCATCTTTACTAAATATTCGTTTTTTTAGCTTCATTTTGTAATATTTTATCAGCTTGATGCCTAGATTCTATATCTTTATGATCTCTATATGCAATATCATGGTATTTACAAGCTTCATCTAATGGATTAATACCTTTATCCCCACGTTCTAATCTATCTTTAAGATTTGTACCAGGACCACAATAATTATATCCTGGAAGATGTAATTCGAATGGTAAATGATTAATAGCCCAATTTAAAATTCCAGCACCATGTTTTTCAGATTTCCAAAATGTATGAGGTATATTATGTAAAAATCGTATAAGGTATGGAATTCCTTTAGGATTATGAGTAATAAAATCTTGAAATTTACCTGTAAGCATCTTTATGATACTTACTTTTTCGTTAAAAAAATTATCATTACCAGCTTTTTCTTCACCATGTATCACCAATAATCTATCGATAAGCTCTTGTACATCATTCATCCAAACATATTCAACAGGTTTTTCATTATATTTTTTTATTATACCCATTCCTGTTTTAGGTGATGTAACAGATTTTGTTCTATGTTTTTTTTGCTCAGCCCATAATCCTTTAAATATCTTATTCCATTTTTCTCCAACATTTGATCGAACTTGATTAGTATTTGGATCATAATCTTTAAAATAAGATGTGTTTTAATTGCAATTTCTTTATAATTTTCTAAATCTTCATCTGTATATTCAATATCTGATAATGATTTATTTGTTAATAGACCTAATAATCCATCAGTACCTTCATATTTTTTCCCTTCTACAATTATATTATTGTTATCAAAGTCCACTTTTGTATCACCAATATATTTATATTTTCCTACAGGTCTAAAACCAAATGCATGATCATTAGCATTATTAAGATATTCAGTTAATTTAGGTCCTAAATGTGTAATTTTTTCCATTTTTTTCTTTTCTATAGCTTCTATTGCTTTCAATTGTTTTTCTAATTCTAATCTTTTTGGAGTATCTGGTGATTCATATAATTTCTTTTCAAATGATGATTCTGATGGTGTTGATGGTATTGGAAATAAAGTATCAACATCAAAATCATATTTTTTAGGTACTAATTGCTTATTATCATGTTCATTTTCAATAGAATGAATAAGTTCTTTACCAATGTGATCTACTTTACCAACTAAATCATCTAATTTATCTATAACAGGTTGATCTTCTTTTTTATATTTTCATATTGATTACGATCATGTTGTTTCCATTCTCGCAATGTATCTTTTATTTTTACCTTCTCTTCTCTTATTTTTTTTCGGCTTATATTTCGTAAACATTTATAAAGCAAAAAATAATATGTTTAAAAACACAAACAGGATAATATTGTGTCTGTTTAAACAGACAGACAGGAATAATATTGTGTCTGTTTGTTCTGTTTAAACACACAGGAATAATATTGCGTCTGTTTGTTCTGTTTAAACACACACTTTTTATATCTTATTTAAAAATAATTGTATTTTATTCCTATATTTACCATTATTTAATTTTCGTGTCATATCTATTGTTATAAATCCATATGGTTCATTCCAACATTTTTGGCATAATTTTTTAAATTCATCTAATTTCATATCACATCCTACAAATTCATGATAAATATGATTAAGATTAAGATCATCTTGTCTAAAAATATTTAAAAAATTTAAATTATCTCTTATCAATTGCTTAGGAATTTTTGAATATGTTTGTGCTAAATACCAACAATCTATACCTTTATGTCTACCACGTGTAAAATATTCTCTTACAACATCTTGTTTCTCTAATATGTAATCGTCGAATAATACTAATGAATTTTCTTCACATTCATCTAATGGTATGATATCATCAGGATGAGATATAAATGTAATAATATCATTTTCGAGTTATTACACTTATTCATAAAGGTCTGATATTTATCTTGTTCAAAAGATTTTGAATATATGTATACATGATTAATTTTATCCCAATTTAACCATCCAGGACACATAATATAATTATCTAACAATAAGGATGTTTTTCCACTAGGTCCTATAATAGCACATCTTATCGAAGATGGTAATAATGCTCCATGTTTCAATGTTTCATGTTTATTTCGTAATCTTATTTTTGGATTCCAATCAATTTTTTTGCTCATTTAAATGAGTATAATTTTGAAGCTAAACGGTACATCTTCAACATTAAGTAAAAAACTTAATACACCAATATATAATTTTTCTACAGTTGCATGTGTTGGATTCTATTCTACATTTCTAACACCTAATGTAACATTAAATAATAATAAATTATATTATGAACATAAAAAAGAAACGCATGTTATCATAATTCCACCAGGGCAATATAATATTGATAATTTAGAAAAATATATACAATCACAATCACCATTTAATTCAACAAATATTACTATTAAACCACATCGTATTCTTAGTAGAATTGAAATTAAGAGTGGATTTAAATTAAATTTTGATGCTGCAGATTCTATTGGATCATTACTAGGATTTCAAAATCAAATTGTTAAAAAAAACGAACCTACTATTGGTAATAAGGTTCCTAAATTCATTCCTTTTGAAACCATTGATGTACATTTTAACTGTGCTGAAGGTATGATTCTAAAAGAAAATGATGAATTTCATAGAGAAACAAATATTCTAGCATCATTTAAACCTCAACTTAATTATCAAATGCCAATTATTTATGAACCAGCACATCCATTATTTGTACCTGTTTGTAATAAAATGCAACATCTTCATGTTAAAATCACAGATGAGTATAATGAGGAAATCGATTTTAATGGTGCTATGGTTACTATTATTTTAGAATTAAAAAATAATTTATGTTTTTTTCCCTCATAAATGGATAAAATTGAAAGTTATCAATGGCAATCATTTCCTGCTACTGATCGTAGTAAGAATAATATTGGAGTACCAAATAAAACAACAGATATTTATTTGAATGTAGGTGATGGATGGATGCATTCCGAAAGAGCAGAATTGTACATCAATTATAAAATTATACATAAAAATGGATCTGATTATTCTGCATACGGAGGTAAATCAAATGTTAAACTTATTGATAATTTTGTACCTTATTTATTTTCATCTATTAAAGTTACAAAAAGAGGACAAAATATATTTAGATTAGATTATCCTGGTATTACTTCAACAGTTTTACAAAAAAGTACTTTTTCAACAAATGAACTCATTCCATTAGATAATGCTGGTATTAGTTCAAATCCAAAACTTCAACAAAAGAAGATGAAGTTCTCTATCCATTGAGATTGTTAGGTGGTTTTTTCAAAGATTTCAAAGAAATTACTTGGGAAGGAGATTTTACAATATCTTTTACGTGGTCATCGAGTATGAATGATGTATTGTATCGTTGGGCAGTAAAAAAATCAGATGGTACTTTAGATGTTACAACATTACCTGGAGAAGGAAAAATAGTTATAGAAAATTTTGAAATTAATGTACCAATTGTTTATTATGAACCTTCTTATGCTATAGAATTTAAGTCAAATCTAATAAAAAATCCTATATCTACCATTTCATTCTATGATTTACAAACATTTGAATTAACTGGAATTATTGGAAAAAAGAATTTTGAAATTGATATTACCAATTATTACCATTCATTGCAGTATGATATGCCATATTTTGTTTTCGTAGTATTTCAAACAAATAGAATTGATAACCAAGAAAAAGATTCCAGTGAATTCGATCATTGTTCTCTACAAAATATTTCATTAAAAAATGGTCGAAATGAACAATTTCCATCAGAATTATGGAATATAAACCCACCATCGACTTATAAAAAAGCATATCGTTCATTTACAGAATTTAAAAGAATTACAAATAATAATAATAAAAATGTTGAAATAGCAATATCACCATTTGTTTATATCACTAGATATCCAATTTATTTGATAAATACATACATTAGAAAAAATGTTGATGCTGCTCAGAAAACATCTATGAAAATATGTGCTACATTTCACAATGCTATTCCTAATAACACAATTGGGTATGTTATAATGTATGGTAAAAAGAGTTTAACATATGACTTTCAACATAGTTTAATTCAAGAAAATTTTTAATATAAATGGAGAAAAAAGGATGTTGGTATCAATGTATTCATAGTATTATGAAATGGGTGATTAGAATATTTCGGGCAATGAAAATGGTTCAAGTCACTAAATTGTGACCTATTACATACACTGTCAATTTTGATCAATAATATTAAGTTTAGGCACATTGTAATTCATTTTGACCTATAATATTAAGTTTAGGCACATTGTAATTTATTTTGACCTATAATATTAAGTTTAGGCACATTGTAATTCATTTTGACCTATAATATTAAGTTTAGGCACATTGTAATTCATTTTGACCTATAATATTAAGTTTAGGCATGAATATAAAAGTTTATTTAGCAAAAGGACCAGGTTGTGGCACGAGTTGCGATCCTGAATTAACAGGACGACTCTTTAATTCACGACTACCATTCCATCATTACTGTGATCTAGCTTGTAACTTATATACCTACGCATATCGTTACAGCACCCACATGCAAATGATGGAATTGGAGCCCTGTGTCCTTTGGAATACGATCTACACTACGACTTATCGAGAAGATCATGGTAACGTAATGGCCACTCCATTACCAAACACTTCTCTCGCGCAGTGCATTCCACCCGATAAAATTTCGGACCTTCTATATAAAGGACATTACCAATGTTTAGATTCTTATGGATTTTACATACTTTTAGCAATTTATTCCACGCAAACTTGTAACACTAATGTACTAACAAATTAATGAATGAGTGTAATAAAATTTAAATTATAATGTTTATGTTTTTTATAATATATTCTTATCATTACAAATGATTTAAAGTAATAAAACGCTGCATGAAACGCACCAAATTCCCTTCTTTCAACGACAAAGACATACGTAAAGAGTGAAACAGAGATATAACCACTTGAGATAGCGCGACGAAGATGCTCCTGCAGAGAGAGAAGGAGATATGGCCACTTGAGATAACGCGACGAAAGCGCACCTGCAGAGATAACACGCGTTATCAAGGTATGCTTGCGAATGTATACTCTTGTAAAACTCGTAAAATGTGAATGTTATTGAATTTTCATTAAATATTATTGAATTATGTTTTCTTTTTCCGTAAGTGATATTTGTTCAATAATTCCTAGACCAGATTTTTTTCCATAATTTTTATGGGACTTATTTCTCAGTGATATTCCTAGACCAGATTTTTTTCCATAATTTTTATGGGACTTATTTCTCAGTGATATTCCTAGACCAGATTTTTTTCCATAATTTTTATGGGACTTATTTCTCAGTGATATTCCTAGACCAGATTTTTTTCCATATTTTTTGTGGGACTTATTTCTCAGTGATATTCCTAGACCAGATTTTTTTCCATAATTTTTATGGGACTTATTTCTCAGTGATATTCCTAGACCAGATTTTTTTCCATAATTTTTATGGGACTTATTTCTCAGTGATATTCCTAGACCAGATTTTTTTCCATAATTTTTATGGGACTTATTTCTCAGTGATATTCCTAGACCAGATTTTTTTCCATAATTTTTATGGGACTTATTTCTCAGTGATATTCCTAGACCAGATTTTTTTCCATAATTTTTATGGGACTTATTTCTAAGCAATGTGGAAATTCGGGATCTCATTTTTCCACAAAATTTCGACGCTTAAAAATAGGTGATTTTTGGTGGAAATGGGGAAATATTATAATAAACTATTGTATATTTACATATTTTACGATCATTTTAATAATAATTGCGTAAAAATAGAGGTATTCTCAATCATGAAAAAATGTGGGTGTTAAAATCTGGTCCAGGACGCCCCTATACCATACTACTTAAAGGAACAAGACATATGCACTTCTTCGCTACCATGGCTCGATAATATAAGTTTTTCTGTCGAAAAATCGCCGATTTCTACCACAGCAGTACAATACTTTCTCTTTCACACGTAAGTACGTAGTAATGCGAGAAATCCGAAGCGCCGTTGCCCCTTCCGCTTGCCGTTCCAGGTGGCCGTGGCAGGCGCTGAGTCGCATGTCTCGGCAGGGGGAGGGGGCGTTGGAGGAAGCTGCCGCGACCAGGACGTAGTGGGGGGGGGAGAGCGCGGGCGAGACATTCCGCGGAAGCGGCGCTTCGTGCGGGAAGGAGGGGTGGTAGTAGCGGTGGAGGGGGAGGAGGGGCGGCAGGAACTGCTGAGCGCAGGGACGCCGGCGGGAGGTCGGCGAACCCACGCGCTTAGGATGCCACACGGCGGGCTGCGCGAAGCGGCGTCACGGCCCGACACGGCCCGACACGTCGTGAGAGGCTCGCGCTGCAAGGGACGTTCCGGTGCAGCGCCATCTCTCCCCCTCGCCCCTCCCTCCTATCACAACCACCACTTTGTCTCGCGACCCGCTGTTTTGCGGCCTAGTCTTTTGCCTGTTTGTCTCGCGCCCACCCTGTCTAGCTTGATTGATTGATTCGTGTTTCCGGGCGCGTCAACTACTTAGATCATTAGTCCTGCAAGTGTAGTGCGGGTTTTTTCTCGGGAGATGGCGATCTTTTTCCTCGCTGGATGGCGAGATCCGGCGCCGACCTACCGTCGACTAGCGGGGGTTTCCCCTCAACTAGCTATCTCCCAACAGTGGGGCACCGCCCCAGCCGGGACAAGCTCTAAGCTCCCGACCGGTCTCCCGGCATATGTGGTAGTGTAGTGCATGTTAGTGTAAGTGTGTGTGTAAGAGGAGAGGATAGGACAAGGAAGAGGAAGGAAAGATCGCGCGCGGTCCGTGGCCTGTTTGTGAGGGTACTGCTTCGGTATTGTGTTGATCGGAGAAACCACGGAAAACTACCGATCACAGCAGCCGGCCGCTAGAATTCTCCTCCAGGCAGCGACTGAATTCGACCTAGCTGACAATCTAGTGTCGCCGTCGGGTCTGTCGCCGTCGGGACTAGAACCTAGGACCGCCCGGTCAGAGGGACATCACATTGATGTACTGAGCCATCTCTCCCGATCCTTCCCTGTCTCGACCCTCCTATCTCGCCCGCCACTGTCTCGCCACCCGCTCTTTGGCGCCCTAGTCTTTTGCCTCGTTGTCTCGCGCCCACCCTGTCTAGCGCTCCTCCCCCGCCCACTGTCTCGTCCCCTCCTTCTGCCTCACCCACCGGTTTAGGTAGCTCAGTGCGTCAACTGATGTCACGGCAGTGCCTCTGGCCGGGAGGTCCTAGGGTTCTAGACCCGACGGTGGCAGGAATTTTCGACACTAGCTTGTCAGCTAGGTCGAATTCAGTCGCTGTCTGGAGGAGAATTCTAGCGGCCTGTTTCTCTGATCGGTATTCCATGATTTCTTTATATATATAAATATCGACGCAACATTGTATTTTCCATTTGTTGATGACAATTACAAGTGGCTATGTGAAAGGTACTTGGCATCTGAAGTCTTGTAAACGAGGAGATCCTACCGGCCTGGGTGACTCAAGGCAACAATTGATGTCACTGCAGTGCTTCTGACTGGGAGGTCCTAGGACTCCACTCCCACGGCGGCAGGATTTTCGACACTAGCTTTTTAGCTAGGTCGGATTCAGTCGCTGTCTGGAGGAGATTTCTTGCGGCCGGCCGGCTGCTCTGATGGGTAGTTTTGCACGCCGCGGCGCGTGCCGGAGCAGATGGCCCGGCGGAGGGCGCTTATCTGCGAGGCAGCCGCGGGGTTGCTCTCGCTCGCCCTCGGGGCCCACATCTTGATCATCGTAATTTCCTTCACTATCTTACAAAGAATTATCTTTATCCAAAATTTAATTTACGAAGCCACTAAAACGTTCTTCATTAACAGACCTAGCCATGCTTTCGCTCTAGCTTTATACAAAATCAATGTGCACTACTGCTCCCTGGGTGTCCTGTCACCCTAAACCATTCCAAACAACTGACAGATACAAATACGGGTTTCGCGCACAGAGTCATGTGAACAACAATCAGAGTTGTAAGTATAGATGGGTTCCTAGCCATCTGCGTGCGTGCG
The DNA here is from genome assembly GCA_031308135.1 of Acheta domesticus. Classification (NCBI taxonomy): domain Eukaryota; kingdom Metazoa; phylum Arthropoda; class Insecta; order Orthoptera; family Gryllidae; genus Acheta; species Acheta domesticus. The sequence continues at coordinate 101,635,425 of JAHLJT010005437.1, read as the reverse complement.
CAACGAAAATGCAAAAGAAAAACCAAACGTCTAGGGTGACGCGTCACCCAGGGGAGTATTATAGGGTTAAACGACCCCAAATAAAGATGGTAATATCAGTGAGGAACCCCATTTGAACTTTCTGCATCGGGGCCCTCCAACACGTACCTATACCTTGTAGAAATAGTTTGGATTCGAAATCATGAATCAATTCGCCCAGTTTCAAATAATTATCAAGCTGCTAGTAATCGTAATATCCTAAATCCCTTTGTTAAAATTTTAGATGCTTGTGTTGTTACATATTATCTTTCATTACAATCAGGGATTTAGGCAAATTACTGAGAAATGGAAACGACGATCCAAAATCAAATGCCAATCTTATTTCGAACAGATGCACCTTCCGCATTCGCAATCCGAGCGTAAGCATCCTCCCTTATGAGCACCGATTTTTTTTTCGATTTCCCCCCCTCCAATTGCCCTGGAGGGGCGGAAATTTATTCATTTTCGGGCTACATTAATTCTCCAGCCGATTGTGCTTGTGGAGATCGGGGAGGGCTACATCTCAAATAAACTAACTTAAAACTAACTTATTACTAACTTAAAACTATTATATGGCTAGCCTCTTTGGGCCTAGCCTAGTTTTATTTATAGTTTTTTTGGATTGTGATTTAAAGTTCTTTATATTGTTCTTCTTCTTTTTCTTTTTGTGTCATTCACCCACTCAGTCATTCGCATAACTATATTTACAACTCATTCTCTCACACATTCATTCTCGCATTCATACACACTAATTACTACACTGTACACTTTTTACACTTGATTTTTCGCCACGTCGCCGACTTCACTCAAGCGTCCGTGGTGCCGCGACGTCTTCGGCCCCGGGCGGCCCAGGCCCGGCGTGGCGCGCGTCCGCGCCGCCTGCACGGTTTATTTATTTATTTATTTATTTATTTGTCAAAAAACACTGTATATGGCGTGTGGGGAAAGAGATGTTTCCGGCGTTGATGAGCGGCGACCGCCTCCCACGCACTGTCTGCTGCCCCGCGTCGCACAGCTCAGCGAGCTTGTGCGAGCGAGCGCCGATCTCTGTGGGGGAGGCCTGCTGGGAGGGCCGTTGTGCAAATATCCTAGCGGCGGCGCGGCGCCCGCGACTGCCTTGACCTACAGGCGCGCGCTTGCGGCGGGCGGCCAAGGCAGGGGGCCAAGGGGGAAGGGGGCGGTTCCGGAGGCGTTGCATGCGGCTGCGGGAGGCCGAATTGTTCCACCGACGCCGCCGCCGCACGCCACCCCTCCCCTCCCCTCCCCGCCCCTTCCTCCTCTGGCCAGGGCCTCCAGCGAGGCCCCGCCGTCATCGTCGCCCTTCATTCCTCTCACGCCTGCTCCAAGCCACCCACCCACTTCGCTGTGAGGACCCGCCCCGCCCCCGCCCCCGCCCCCGCCCTCGCTCACGGTCCCAGACCACCGCCCCCTTGCCCTGCCCCCCAGTCCAGTGCCCGACCCTTCCCCCTCTGCACCTTCCCGCCCCTGCTTTGCCTCTGCCCCGCCCCAAGGCTCCACCGCTTGCCCTGTCCGCCGGGCCCGCCCCTGGGTCCGCCACCTGGGTCCGCCACCTGGGTCCGCCCCCTGGGTCCGCCCCTGGGTCCGCCCCCTGGCTCCGTCCCCGAGTCCGCCCCTGGGTCCGCCCCTGGGTGCGCCCCCTGGGCCCGCCCCCTGGGTCCGTCCCCGAGTCCGCCCCTGGGTCCGCCCCTGGGTCCGCCTCCTGGGTGCGCCCCCTGGGCCCGCCCCTGGGTCCGCCCCCTGGGTCCTCCCCCTGGGTCCGCCCCTGGGTCCGCCCCTCTGGGTCCGCCCCTTCACCCTGAATGACCATTGACATTCTGTGGGACCAACGTTTGCATCACCGAGACATGGAAGTCTGTCCGGTGTTGTAGGTACCAGCGTTTGACAGGAACCCACAACTCCGCGTCACTGTGATAATCGTTATCGCCGATCCATCAGGAATGTCTTAGGGATGAATGGTCATCCACGTACGGCTCGACTCTACAACAAATCTTCAGCAGCTGTTCCACTGGGAGGTGTTTAATCATCCTGCAGTCCCTTTCTCGCCTGCCTCTCCTTCCCGTAGATTTCCATCTTTTCTTACATCTCACGAAATTCCTGACTATCAGCATTATGCGATTCACAGTAACGTAGAGTTGCAGGTGGGTGTGAAATTCTGCTATGTCAGGCAGCAGGTTTCTATGACACAAATGTTGATCCCACGGCGGCTAATGTCCCAATTCTGATGGCGATTATGTGAAAAAATAGTGCAAAATGTACTGTATCTGCTACAATGTAGTTTTTACACGAAATAGCATTCTTTCTTTGTTGACATTGGGAAACTCGCTTTCTGCACGGGCCGGTATACAAAGAGTACTAAAAGAACGGACCGCTTAAACAGCTGCTGTTTGACCACTGCAGCCAACTTAAATACATGTTATGTCCATGCACTAATTTTGTCAGTAGGTTCATTTAGTTAGCCCATTAGTAAAAGGCTTCATCACTATAACTTGAATTGTCTTCGGCCTACGTGACGTTAAAGGTCTTCAAACCTAGGGGCAATAACATGCTACGCACATTTGTGATGAAATTGAGATATTAATGTATTTGGAAGCTCCGTAGATGTACCTTGATGTTGGGTTTTTATTTTAAAGATTCGCCGCAAGATGGCAGTGTAATTGATAAATTAACGTTCTTTATCCCGAGGTGCACAAAGCAATGTCTAAACCTTTACTTTCTTTTTCCCAAAACGTACGTATAGTGGCAGAGAATGTTATTGCCCCGACGTCTTCATTTGTTTCCCCACCTATCAAACTGCTCCCTTGTAAAAGTAACTCCCACCGAGAGATGGCTCAGTGCATAAACTGATGTCCCTGCAGGCCATCTGGCCGGGAGGTTCTAGGTTCGAGTCCCGACGACGCCAGGATTTTCGACACTAGCTTTTCAGCTAGTTCGAATTCAGTTGCTGTCTGGAGGAGAATTCTAGCAGCGGGCTGCTCTGATCGGTAGTTTTCCGTGGTTTCTCCGTTCAACACCAGGCGAATGCAGGAGCAGTCCCCTAACAAACGGGCCACGGACCGCGCGCGATCTTTCCTTCCTCTTCCTTGTCCTATCCTCTCCTCTTACACACACACTTACACTAACATGCACTACACTACCACACATGGCGGGAGACTGGTCGGTGGCTTACAGCTTGTCCCAGGTGGGGCGGTGCCCCGCTGGAGGACGGGGGGACGGTCGGGGGGACGGGCGGACGGGGGGTCGGGGGGACGAGGGGTCGAGGGGACGGGCGGTCGGTGGGACGGGCGGTCGGTGGGACGGGCGGTCGGTGGGACGGGCGGTCGGTGGGACGGGCGGTCGGTGGGACGGGCGGTCGGTGGGACGGGCGGTCGGTGGGACGGGCGGTCGGGGGGACGGGCGGTCGGGGGGACGGAGATACCTGGTTGTGGGGGATCCCCACTAGTCGACGGTAGGTCGGCGCCGGATCTCGCCATCCAGCGGGGAAAGATCACCCGAGGAAAAAACACGCACTACACTAACGGGACTAACGACCTCTGTAGTCGACGCGAATCACGAATCCATCAATCAATAGAGTAACTCCTTGACACTTGAGATATAGGAATTTTTACCTTTCGCACTCGAACGCAAGAAGGGTTGAGCGCACCCCCACTGCAGTGTCCTTCCCCCACCCCCAGGGGAGAGCGGCCTCGCGTGTGCGCTTCAAACCAGGAGCACCCTCACCCCCCAAGGCCGCTCTCCGACCTTGGCCTCTCGCCCTCGCCTCCTCACTGCTCCGCCCCGGGACACAACCCGCCCGACCTCACCCTCCGCCGACCTTGCCCCCTCCCCCCTCTTCGACCCTCACCCCCCACCCCCCGGCGTCAGTTTCGTGCGCCGGGGTGGTCTGTCTGAGCACACACGGCCCCGTGGAGATTTACCCTCGGCTCCATTAACGGGATTGCTCGGGGCGGAACGTGTGCTATCTATTACGAATCATGCAAGGTCCTCCAATTTGGAATCAGTGTTTCATACGCATTGATGATGAGAGAATAATATTACAGTAAGCCTTTGTTAACACGAATTCCAAGGAACCGAAATCTGTGTACATGTTACACAATTCATGTTATCTGATTATACAGGGGAGGAAAGTTCGAAAATAAGCTCGTAAGACAATTCTTAGCATACTTTGTCTAATAAACTACGTAGATATTCAGAATAGTCGAGATGCAATAAGCACTCAAAAGTTGGTTTGAAAAATTAATTTCTAGGCGAAAATTTGCATTATAGAAGCATAGAAACACTCCAGAAACATGTAAATTTCTTATTATTTACAAAAGAAATGAATATATTTGTTCAGAAAGAAAAAAATTAAGCGACAAATAAAAAAAGCACCCAATTTATACAATTCGACTACTTTTTTATTTCTCGCTTAATTTTTCTGTTTTAACAAATATATTCATTTCTATAATAAACAATTAACATGTTTCCGGAGTGTTTCTATGCTTTCTTGATGCACATTTTTGCCTAGAAATCGTTTTTTCAAATTAACTTTTGAGTGCTTATTGCGGCTCAACCATTCGGAATATCCACATAATTTATTAGTCAAAATATGCTTAAAATTGTCTTAAAAGCTTATTTTCAAAGTTTCGACGTTTCCTCCCCGGGCATTCTCTATATCCGTAAGAATATATCCTGGCTAAAAAGCTCAAACTTTATGTTACGGTGAAATTACTGTTAAGCGTGTACGTACTAAGGAGGGTTTAGTATATGTTCATAATAATAATTTCAAATTTTCATTGTAATATATTCATTGTAGTTTATATGTCCCAACCCAAGAAATATCAGTATTGTTTCGGTTGCCTGTAATCTAAAGCCTGTTTATCACGTAAATCTGCAATTCTTTTTCACAGAAATGTACTTCACATACCTCCTGTTAGTATTTAAAGTGTTCTTCATCCGATGAAAGTTGAATATATGCTCCGCAACTGCTCCAATTGCAGACTTTCTTTACTTATTTTGGTTATTGTGAACATAAAGTAGTTAATCCTGCTTTCACCTTTACCTCATTACGTTACGTGAAGTAACGATATGTAGGGCCTATTGGATGAATTTAATAAGCTACGTTTAGTGTTTCGAATTTTTTCTGCAAATTTTAACCAATTTTGCGTATATAATTTAACCAATAACCAACGATGCTTTTTACCAATTTGCAAAATTAAACGAAAGTTTGTTGTAAAGAACGTTTCACATCAGGCACCACAGTTGTCAGGCACCGTGAACCTCTTCGCGCTACTTTCAAAGCGAATAGCGTCTGTACTCTAACACACCGTAAACACTTGCAGATATTTACAATAATATTTTTGTATTGTCTTATATAGCGGAGTTGCCAGTATGTCGAAAACCTGAAATGGTTGGAAATGTTGGTCGGGGAGGGTTCAGTGAAAAGTAAAGGATATGGAGTAGAATTTATTTGATAAGGAAATGTTTCTAATAACATAAATTACATCCTAAAAGTAAGTATTAAAATTACATTAATATAATTTTTTGATTCTATTTGTACTTTTAAAAAAGGATTTTTTGAAGATGAGTGCGACCAATATTTCTCTACTTTATTACAGATTTATCCAGAATTGTACTACCCTCCATTTACTTACAATATAGATTCTGCCATTCTCGCACTCTACCATACTCGCACAGTACGAACATTCTTTGTGATGCAGATTGAATCACATAGCTACATCTCTTCATTAATAATCGTCGTAATGATGTACGATCTTTTTTATTCAATTTTGTTCCATTTCTGTGAATGGGAATTATATTTTAGAATATTTTTGTGGGTTGACGGACATGCCAACGGACGGGCGAGCGGGTCGAAGCGGGGGTGGACGGACGGGCGGTCGGTGGGACGGGCGGTCGGTGGGACGGGCGGTCGGTGGGACGGGCGGTCGGTGGGACGGGCGGTCGGTGGGACGGGCGGTCGGTGGGACGGGAGGTCGGTGGGACGGGCGGTCGGTGGGACGGGCGGTCGGTGGGACGGGCGGTCGGTGGGACGGGCGGTCGGTGGGACGGGCGGTCGGTGGGACGGGCGGTCGGTGGGACGGGCGGTCGGTGGGACGGGCGGTCGGTGGGACGGGCGGTCGGTGGGACGGGCGGTCGGTGGGACGGGCGGTCGGTGGGACGGGCGGTCGGTGGGACGGGCGGTCGGTGGACGGGCGGTCGGTGGGACGGGCGGTCGGTGGGACGGGCGGTCGGTGGGACGGGCGGTCGGTGGGACGGGCGGTCGGTGGGACGGGCGGTCGGTGGGACGGGCGGTCGGTGGGACGGTCAGTCGGGGGGACGGGCAGTCGGTGGGACGGGCGGATGGACGGATCATGCTCGTGACCGTATCAAGGACTCGATAGATGTCGCTGGATCAAGCGACATCTATCGGCACGACCGAAGTAGAGGTGAAATGCAGTGACATAATGCCACTGTGAAGACGGGCCTTGAGGTTCAGCAATGTAATCATTTAAAGACTGCCCTTCTTCTTAAATTGCGAATGTCTGCCTAAAAAGTGAATGGACCTTCCAAGAAACTAAAAACGTACAAAAATCGCCCCGCAGCGGCAGCGGGGAGAGGGGGTGGGGGAGGGGGGGGCGCGGTGCGTGGGCGGAGGGACCGTTACGTGGGCGCGCCCGCTGCCGCTGCCTGCCTGCCTGCCTGCCTGCCCGCGCGCGCGCGCGGAGCGAACGGCGGCGACCCGGAATGCGCCGCGCCGCGCCCCCCTTTCGCCCTGGCGCGGCCCGCGGCCAACGCTCAACGCGGACGCGAGCACCGGACACGTGTGCGGAATCGCAACACGCCTTTTGCTCGCAAGAACACTAAAGTCATACATGAAGCTGCAGTCGGATTATAGACAATATTACATTTTAGTCATGATACTATACAGCTTATTGAGGTAGGTACCAGTGTACTGATAAAATGTATGTATGTATATATGTATTGATTGATTCGTGTTTCCGAGCGCGTCAGCTACTTAGGTCGTTAGTCCCGTAAGTGTAGTGCGTCCTTTTTCTCGGAAAGTGGCGATGATCTTTTCCCCGCTGGTTGACGAGATCTGGCGCCGACCTACCGTCGACTAGCGGGGTTTTCCCTCAACCAGGTATCTCCCACCAGCGCGTCATCTCCCCAGCCGGGACAAGCTGTAAGCTCCCGACCGGTCTCCCGGCATGTGTGGTAGTGTAGTGCATGTTAGTGTAAGTGTGTGTGTAAGAGGGAGGACATAGGACAAGGAAGAAGGGAAGGAGGGAGGATAGGACAGGAAGAAAAGGAAAGTTCGCGCGCGGTCCGTGGCCCGTTTGTTAGGGCACTGCTCCGTCATTCGCCTGGTGTTGATCGGAGAATCCACGGAAAACTACCGATCAGAGCAGCCGGCCGCTAGAATTCTTCTCCAGACAGCGACTGAATTCGACCTAGCTGCCAAGTCAAAAATCCTGCCGCCGTCGGAACTCGAAACTAAGACTTCCCGGTCAGAGGGACTGCAGTAACATCAGATTGATGCACTGAGCCATCTCTTCCGGTCAAAATTTATGTATATGTGACAATTTTACTAATGTGGGAGATGATGTTATTCTAAGTATGTTACATTTTCTACTTAAGAATTGCCTGACGATGCAGTTAAGGACTACTCGGAAGCGTTTGTATGTTTGAGAACATACGATGTATACTATAATGACTGATACATCAATAAATTTTAGTTTTTATAATATGATTGAAGCTTTATGTATATATATATATATATATATATATATATATATATATATATATATGAAAAACAATTTATACAATTCCAATACTGAACAATACTAAATTATGGAATTCATTGAAGTAGTAATTCAACTAATCATTATGATCGTAATGATGTGTCGTGGTGGACCTACGTAGGTGGTTCAGGCCATCGGCCGATGTCAGTGCGGTGCCTCTGACCGGGAGGTCTAGAGTTACACTCCTGACGGTGGCAGGCTTTTCGACAGTAGTCAGATAGCTAAGTGACTGTCTGGAGGAGAATTCGAACGACCGGATTGTTTTACGTGGTTTCTCCGATTAACACCACCGCGAATGCCGGAGTAGTACCTAACCAACGGGCCACGGACCGCGCGATCTCTCCTTCTTTTCCTCTTCCTTGTCCTTTCGTCCCCTTACTTACCAACACTGAAACTCACACCTACTACACTACCACTCTTACTATCGGGAACCAGTCGGGAGCTTCGAGATAGTTCACGCTGAGGCGGTGAGAGATACCTGGTTGAGGAAAACTCACTAACCGACGTCTAGGTCGGCGTCAGATCTCGCCATTCAGCGGAGGGTGATCGCCGCCACCTACCGAGGAAAACTAGTACTGCACTTACAGGACCAATGACCTTAACAGTTACCGCGCCCCAAAATCTTGAAATAATCAATGAATCGTGACGATTTGCGAAGGGAAAATTATTCCCGGATTTATGCTTAAATTTTTGGTATCACTAGCAAGTACTTTCTTTTAACTCCCATATTATGTCACTTCCAAGACTTACTGTGTGCTAAACTACCACTACTGAAGAAAATTAGAAGTAATGTTAGATGGCTTCTCCACATGATTATATTTTCTGAAAATTATTTTACAAAAATATTCATAAATTGAAGCTTCATCGTACAATTCTGAGATTTGAAAAAAACACACACACATGTATTTTTATGAAACGATTTGGGCAAAATCAATCAGCGTTAAGCAAAGCGGCCGCGAGAGTCAAACAACTTGCTTCCTCGGTTTTGAAACACTTTCTGAATTTACTGATCCCCGCACTAGTGCGCATCGTTGAAAGCGGCAACAAAAGTGGTTCGTTCTGCGTGGTCGAGAAAAGCAGTAAGCGTAGTACTTCTGGAGATGTGTCAGAAGAATCCCCATTTGTATCAAATAACCAATTGATAGTGCTGCAGTTTATAGATTTACCCAGCAAAGCTTCGTTATTGCAGTGTGATAAATACAATTGAAGATGAAAGTCGGTTTATTCAATGAAGATTAACTACGTATAACTCAACTTTATCTACGTATTAATTACACTTTGCTATACTAATACACTATACTTTGCTATGCTATTATAGTACACTTTGCTATGCTGTTACAGTACACTTTGCTATGCTGTTACAGTACACTTTGCTATGCTGTTACAGTACACTTTGCTATGCTGTTACAGTACACTTTGCTATGCTGTTACAGTACACTTTGCTATGCTGTTACAGTACACTTTGCTATGGTGTTACAGTACACTTTGCTATGGTGTTACAGTACACTTTGCTATGCTGTTACAGTACATTTTGCTATGCTGTTACAGTACATTTTGCTATGCTGTTACAGTACACTTTACTATGCTGTTACAGTACACTTTGCTATGCTGTTACAGTACACTTTGCTATGCTATTATAGTACACTTTGCTATGCTATTATAGTACACTTTGCTATACTATTACTCTACACTTTGCTATATTATTGCACTACACTTTGCTATACCAATGCACCACACTGCTGTACCATTGCACTACCTTTGCAAAACAAAAATTCGATTATTGTTGTGCCCCGCCAGCATTTGGTTCAGACTTCCTGTTTTGTAGATCGCAACTTTCATGTTATTCGATATTATAAGTCGAAACGAGGCAGTATTTCAAAAAATATCCATAAATTGCACTTTGAGAAAGGTTCTCTGCAAACGGCGTAGATTAACTTTGCAAACACAACGCCCCCACATACCAGATTTAAATTTAAATCACCCTTTGAATACTCCTGGCACTAATTGAAACAAAGAATGAAAATTTGAGCGAAATCTTCAAGTAGTTTTTGCGTCTATGTGCGACAGGCATACATATTCCTTTTTATTTATAAATATAGATATAAATGCTAGTAGAGAGACAGAAGAAATAACTACGGGGCGGGTAATTTCTCTTGTCACAAGGTAGAGTTTGCTAGGAAATTTTTTAATAGTATATTATTCAACAAAATAGAATGATAGCTATTATTCACGAGTTAATGTTTACGACACGAGCGACGTAGGAGCGAGTGTCGGAACTTCTAAGAGTGAATAATAGTCATTCTACGCGAGTAGAATATACTTTCTCTACGACTTTCAAATTGATATTTTAAAAGTACTAAATGGTCACCTTAACCTAGCAGAACGGCTACAGGACACGCTATGTTCTCTGACCCAAACAAACACCAACTCGCATACTGTCTCGTGATTCACATGTCTTACGACGACAGTTGCAGTCTGCGGCGGCAGAGCTCGCAGCGCCTCTGTAGGCGATTGCGACAACCCTCTGCCGTGTATAATAAACAATGACGAATGTCATTGGTCGACAGCCGTGCGAGAATATTATTCTTGCACGGCTTGTGGAATCGGTATCATTACTGCATCCGATAACGTGTAGAAATGTATACATTCTGGAGTAGTCGTAGAGAAACGTTATTTTTTATGAGAGGAAGGCTAGAAGCTATGCAGAAAATTTGTATTTATTAACAAATCTTTTGAGTACAGCACAAATTCAAGAAATAAATTGATTAAGTTCTTTTAAACTCTGAAATTAACTTTTTCTCGAAACAAAGTAATGTTGTTTAGTTCATTTGGGGGTAAGCCAAAAATATTTAAGAAAAAAGCGACTGCGTACAAAAAAAATTGTTTCGCAATTTTTATATAATCTTTCACAAAACTTGTTTTATAATAAATAATCGGTCTCTGCAAACGTGTATGAGACGCAATCGATGACCTGTGACACACACGCTCAATTCAGAAGTGTCTTAATTTACGTTGCGAAACTCGGGTCTTGATGCCAGCTCTTCAGTCTAACCACGTAAATTTCGCTACGCTCCTTTCACCTAGAATGCATCACTCAGGAAACAGGCGATTTGAACTTTGCTCAGAGTCGTCTTTTAGGCTTTAGGATCTTTTATATGCAGTGCATCTACAACATTGGTCAGCCGGTTTTATTTCCCATCCAAAGGAAGGCGTATGAAGTTTTGTTTCTCTCATAAAAACCCACGGCTTCGATTGAATTTGAAACCGTGAACTTTGGTATAACAGTCCAATACGCTAACCGATAACCACCGAAGCCGCAAAGCCGCGAAACTTGAGTTCGGTCGAAAAAAAGTGTGTCGTCTGTGATAATAGCGTGCGTTGTAAGTTCTACTCCCCCCTCTCTTAGGCCTCATTCACAATGCGAACTTAAACGTAAACGTAACGTAGCCGCAAAACCTAGAAATGTGTTATTAAGCGAGACCATTCACAATGCCTTGACGTAACCGTAGACGTAAGACCGTAAACTTAAAGAGTTCGCAAGCTCCAAGCTTTTGCGTTAAGTTTACGTCGGAATTCTACCGAAGACCAATCAGAGAGCAGCATGGAAGTTCGATTTCAGATTGTGTTCAGGCAGTTTGTGGTTATGTCATTGTTTTTGTAATGTAGAGAATTAGTTTACGAACGCTTTTCATGCGTGTAGAGAATTCATTGTAAGAATTTGGACAATTTTTATTGTGACTTTAACCTGAGATGGCGAATAAAACTAATTATGTCGGGACGAATTACTCGTGAATTTGGTTCAAGAGAATCCTTGTTTATAAGATGAAATGTGAGCACTACTTATACATATACTCGCATGTATATAAAAACAAATCAATAGGAATCTCGAAGAAAAAGCTAGAAACCATGGTGGAAAGATCTTTTCACCATGTTAGAGACGAATCGATCAATCAGTAACATTGAATTCTGATTGGTTCAGGCGAAAATTACGTTCGTTCGTCATTGTGAACGCTTGTTTTACGTGTAAATTTTGCGGCTAAGTTTACAGCATTACGTTACGTTTAAGTTTCCATTGTGAATGAGGCCTTAGTACGAAAATCGCGACCCGTTTTTGGGGAAGGAACTGGCCGGAGGTGTCGGCTCCTTCGAGCGGAACGTGGGCAGAAAGGCGAATCTGGAGTGGCGGTGAATGGACGGAGCGGGGCGCCGCACGTTCTGCATGGCGACCGCGCCCCCGTTCGGGTCTCACGCGGCTCTGGTGCCGTCGCCCACTTCCACGCCACTCCTCTCCGCTACCCAGCCCCATTCCTATGCCTACTCGCCCCCTTCCTCTCCCCCTCCTTTCTTCCCCGCGCTGCCCCTTTCCTCCCCGCCCAGCCCCTATCCTGCCCGCCCAGCCCCTATCCAGCCCGCCCAGCCCCCTATCCAGCCCGCCCAGCCCCTATCCACCCCATCCAGCCCCTATCCACACCGTCCAGCCCCTATCCACCCCGCCCAGCCCCTATCCACCCCGCCCAACCCCTATCCACCCCGCCATGCCCCCTTCCTCCCCGCCACGCCCATTCCTCCCCGCCACACCCCTTCCTTCCCGCCACGCCCCCTTCCTCCCCGCCACGCCCCCTTCCTCCCCGCCACGCCCCCCTTCCTCCCCGCCACGCCCCCTTCCTCCCCGCCACGCCCCATTCCTCCCCGCCACGCCCCCTTCCTCCCCGCCACGCCCCCTTCCTCCCCGTCACGCCCACTTCATCGGCCGACTACACACCTGCCAATCCCGTTTGTCTCACATTCTCTGCCACAAGCTATTCTCTTCCCGTATGTGCTCCCGTTGCATTGCAGCTCTCCCCGTCCACTTTGCCCCCCCTGTCCCATTTTGCCGCTTGTCCTCCGCTTCCCCCTACTCAGTCTCTTCCCCTTCACCTGTCTCTCTCCTGCTTCTCCCCTGCCCTTCCTGTACCCTCCCTTCCCCTGCTCTTCCTCCTCTTCTTCTCTGTCAATTTCCTTCCTCTGCCCAAGCCCTTCGTCTATCCAATCCTATACCCTTTCCTACCCCAAGCCCCCACCACTCCTCTTCCTCTCGTCTTCCCCTCCTCTACCCATTCCCTTCCTATTCCCATTCCCCTCCTATTCTCACTCCCATACTCTCCTCCTCCTCTACCTCTTCCCCTCCCATTCCAATTCTTCTCCTTTTCCCAGTCCCCTCCTATTCCCTTTCCTCTCTTGTTCCCTTCCCCTCCGCCCTTCCCCTTCCCTTCCTCTGCGTATCCCTCCGCCTCTTCGCTCGCGAACGCGGCACCAGCGTTTCCCTCGCCGCCCCGCCCCCGGCAGCAGCCGCCGCCGCCTCGTCTCGCTCCACTGGCGGCGCGGCCCGGCCCTGCCCGGCCGGAGATCCGCTTGCGCGCGGCCAACGGGCGGCCTCCGGCAGCCGCCTCTCTTGCGCTCTCATCGCCCCGCCTCTGTCTTGCTTCCACTCTTCCCTTTTTGCGTTCTTTCCTTCCTTTCTTCCTTCCTTCCTGTCTCCTTTTCTTCCTTCCTTCCTTCCTGTCTCCTTTTCTTCCTTCCTTCCTGTCTCCTTTTCTTCCTTCCTTCCTGTCTCCTTTTCTTCCTTCCTTGCCTCCTTTTCTTCCTTCCTTGCCTCCTTTCCTTCCTTCCTTGCCTCCTTTCCTTCCTTCCTTGCCTCCTTTCCTTCCTTCCTTGCCTCCTTTCCTTCCTTCCTTGCCTCCTTTCCTTCCTTCCTTGCCTCCTTTCCTTCCTTCCCTCCTTTCCTTCCTTCCTTGTTGCTTCCTTTCCTTCTTTCCTTCTTGCCTCCTTTCCTTCCTTCCTTCCTTCCTTGCCTCCTTTTCTTTCTACCTTCCTTCCTTCTTGCCTCTTTTTCTACCTTCCTTCCTTCTTGCCTCTTTTTCTTCCTTCCTTCCTTCTTGCGTCCTTTCCTTCCTTCCTGCCTCCTTTTCTTCTTTCCTTCCTTCCTTCTTGCATCCTTTTCTTCTTGCGTCCTTTCCTTTCCTTCTTGCTTCCTTTGCTTGGGTAGGAAGGACAAGGAATGGGGAGAAAAGATCCTTTCCTCGTCCCTTACTTATTCAGACTTGAATTTATATGATGTCCACTGCCACACATGTCGGGAGCATGCAGCTCGTCCCAATTGGGGCGGTGTCCCGCTCGTGGGAGATTTCTGGATGGGAAAACCCCAGCAAGGCGCAGTGTAGGTCGGCGCCGGATCGCACCATCCAGCGGGGAAAGAACACCGCCACCTCCCCCGATAAAACTTGAACTACACTTATGGAACTAATAGCCATAGTAGTTGGGTCCAAAGTATCCAGAGGTGCCTTCCTAGAAAATTCTTCCAGGAATGTTTCTGTGGACGCGAAGAAAGAAATAGAAAACACAAAGTCTGTTGCTTTATTAAATAAAACATGTGAGTTAAAAATGAATAGGCAAGTAGACTATAAATCGTATTCGTGTTTAGCAATTAAAAAAAATAGACATGGGTCAAGTCTTTGGGTCTGACAACATTTTGTCTTTGTGTAGCTGTGTAATTAACTAACGCACATAATGGCCTATTTCATCCACGTATAAAATAAAATAAATTATTAACTTATTAAATGTTTAAATTAAATATTTAATTACGTATTAAATATTTATTAAATAATATAAAGTTATGTTAAAATATTAGGGAGATCCCCTACACAATGAAGGTCTTTAGCACGTGCTTCATCGGCTTGTGCATTTCCTCTCCCTAGTTTGTTGCATTCCTTCTACGAAGACAATATTTCAAGGTGTTACCCGAACATTCCTTCGAACTGGCGTGGTTCCCTGTACTCACTGCCATTTGCACAACGACGTCTTGTCTGCCGTAGAGAGCGCAGTTGGCGCGTCGGTTTCTCTTTGATTGCTCGTTAGGGCGTCCGTCGCGCCGTCGACCGGAACAGAGCCATGTGTATGCAGATCGGCGTCCGTTCTTTCTTCCGGCGACCTACAACAAACCACCAATCACTGCTGGCCCCCTTTTCCCTGTTGCGGCGCGGTGCGTGCCGCCCCCACCACCGCCGCCCCCTCCTCCTTTCTTCCAACTCGCTCTGCAATGACTCTGACCGGGACGTCCTAGGTTCGACGGTGGCAGGATTTTCGACACCGACCACATAGCAAGGTCGAGTTCAGTCGCTGTCCGGAGGACATAGCGGCCGGCTGCTCTGATTGGGAGTGTTCCGGTCATTACCAGGCGAATGCCAGAGCAGTACCCTAACACACTGGGCAGTACCCTAACAAACGGGGAACACTAGCAATCAATTAATCCAACTATATCTTTCTTCTTTCTGTACAAAGTATTTTTCCCATCCTCTTCTTTGTTCGTCTTACTCTTTGTTCTGTTCTTATTTCTTCTCTTTTTCCCTCACATTCTTCCGTCTTTTTCCCCTCCTTAGATTTTATAAAATTCATGATTTTTTTAAAAAGAATAAACAAATCTGATTTTTTTAAAAAATTCAGATACTTTTATTTAAATATGTAACATTGTGTTTAAATTATTTATTAGTTTTAATCAATCCTGTGACTTATTCTACATAAATGCTCCTTTTTTATTACTTACTGACCACTTACATCTTATTGGACCTATTTTCCCCTACTCTTTTTTCTTCATGTTACTTCGTCCTCCATCTCTTTTTTTCTTCCCCTCCTACTCCTCCTTCCTCTTCTTTCTCTTTCCCTCCTCCCATTTCTTCTTTACCCTTCTCTTCATCCGTTATATTCTTCTCCTCCTCATCATCCTCTTTTCTTCACCCCTTCTTTCCGTTCTTTCTTCTTATCGTTTTCTTTCTGCTTACCCTACTGATCCATAGCACTTGAACACTATAAACAAACTAAATACAATAATATCATTCATTCATTAAATACAAGTAATAACTCACTCTGGAACTTCACGAAAAGAATACTCAGAAAAAAACTATAATCCCCCACTAACAACTTCAAATGGGAAAACACACGCAACTGCTCATAAAACGGAAGTATTAGCCGACCATTTCGCATCAACTTTCACACCAAACCTCACATCTCCCCACCCAGATCACACTCAAATTCAACTCGTCGCGAATTCCCCTAATTTTAACGTTCCACGACAAATTAAGTACATCACTCCACATGAAACTTTAAAAGTTATCAAATCCCTTCCAAATAAAAAAAGCCCCCGGTCACGATAAAATAAACAATGTAATTCTCAAAAACCTACCCAATTCTGCCATAGCTTTCATTGTAAACATATATAAATCATCTTTAAGAACTGGCTACTACCCTAATACCTGGAAACATTCTATCATTCTCCCTATCCCCAATCCCAATAAAAATCATAGCATCCTTGACAACTATAGGCCCATAAGTCTCCTCCCCACTTTAGCAAAAATTTTTGAGAAGTTAATTCTAACAAGATTAAACCAATACCTGAAAAAAATACACCTCATACCATTCTATCAATTCGGGTTCACAAATAAACTATCCACAGCACATCAACTTTTGCGCATATCTGAACATTTCCACTCCTCCTTCCAAAAAAAAAACAATTTTCAATAGCAGTTTTCATGGACATCGCTAAAGCATTTGACAGGGTATGGCATGAAGGACTAAACTATAAACTTTTATCATTAGGCACCCCTACGTACCTCTTCAAAATAATCAAAAGCTTCCTAACCAATAGAACTTTCTCAGTTGCAATAGAAAATCAAAATTCTAACCCCCGACCTATTACAGCAAGACTACCTCAAGGATCGCCTCTCTCTCTCCATTACTGTACAACTTATATACAGCAGATATGCCTACATCAAGATTCACTCACATAGCCCAGTTTGCAGACGATACGGTACATGTCCCACTCCTCAATTAATTACATAGCCAACAAAATTCAATCCCATTTAAATGAAATAGAAACCTGGGCAACGAAATGGAAAATCAAAATCAATCCCTCGAAATCTACAGCTAAAGTCTTCACATTCAGACCATATTCCTTCCCTACGCCGTTTAAAATGAACAACAACATAATCCCTTGGACTCCCCATAACAATGCCGTTAAATACCTTGGCCTCCATATGGATACCACATTAAATTGGAAAATACACATAGACACCAAAGTTCAGCAAGCCAAAGCAAAATTAATACAGTTAAAACCACTCTTAAATCACAGTAAACTCTCACTAAGCAATAGCATCATCTTGTATAAAACCATCATAAGACTTCTTCTTCTGTACGCTTGTCCAATTTGGACAAATGCAGCTAAATATAACATCAACAAAATACAGATAATTCAAAATAAATTTCTAAGAACCATCACTCAAGCCCCTTGGTTTATTTCCAATAAGCAGTTACACCACGAATTTAACCTTAATCCCATTGCACACCACATAGCATTCCTGGCCAATAACTTCTATTCCAACCTAACCCTCATCAACCAAGATAGACACATCAGCATAGGTAAATATAATGAAACCCCAACAAGAATAAAAAATAGATATCCTATCCACTCATTCGTAAACATTTTTGCAAATATTAATGCTTCTTAGAGGTGCTCGGTGAGTCCCCTCGTCAATTGTAGTGTTCAATAGATTTAGTTTATAGTATTAGATGTAAGTCAACAAAGCAAATGGAGAGTTGTAAAAACTGAACTTTGTATAATAATCCTATTTAAAATAAATTTTAAAAAAAACCCTACTGATCCTTCTCCTTCCCCTTCTTTCTCCTCCGTCTACTCGAATTCCTTATCGTCATTCCCAAGCTTCTCCTCTTGGCATTCTACGTCTGCACCTTCATGCACTTACGAATTCATCGTTACGTACGATTTCTTTAAATCTTAATACATTTTTTATTCATGCACGGTTTCACCGTGTTTCTTGATACCGAATATCGTGAGGCTATTGAAGCACCGGCACCGAGTAATTGGATACGTAATGCGATATTTGAAAGTGGAAAGGTAGGAGACGCGCGGAGCCAAAAATCAATGTAGCTCTCTCCGTAGTCTATTTGATACGATGAGATTGTGCTGCACAGCAGTCACTACGTTACATGGAGGGAATTCATACTCAATATCAAATAGATCTCGTACTCAATGTCAAACGGGGACCTCTTTGACGTTATTATTAAGAATACTTGGTATTATAACTAGTCGTATTCCAATCATTTGAAATTCTTATTTTCTGACTTGAGTTGTCAATTTTATAAAGAACTCGAATTGTTTGTAAACCGATCCTCGATTTACTAAAGAAAATGAGAATTTGATTAATTCGTTCTTGCGATCCGCAAACAAGTAAAAAAAATTTAATATGTTTGTTCCAGAAACCTTTCCTAATTGGTCGTAAACTTAAGATATATAACTCTTAGAAAATACGTAGCTTTTATTTATTTATTTATTTATTTATTCACTTATTGAACATCAAAAAGCAGTTTGACTGTGCGTGACGAATAGAGAAGAAATTCTATCTCTGATTATTTTATTGAGCTCCGGAATTCTTGAGTCAATGAGTCTGCTGTGTTGAGTTCTGAATAAGATACTTATCAACCTGCGATTTGGCAAATATTGACAGCAAGAAATTTTCTCTCTCATTCAATATAAACTGTGTACGTCGGAAAATGAACTGCAAAATTTGACTGTATCCTTTATTGCGGCAAATGTGAAGGAATCTACTTAAAATTGAGAGAACGCGGACAGCGGTAATTTTATGGGACTGTTGATGAAATAATGCAATTGAAAGGATGATGGAGGGGAAAGAGGAACATGAAGGGCAGAACGTCTGCCGGGTTTTCCTAGTAAACTGTAATTGAGATTATTCTGTTCTGGTATTGGAACTCCATGTAACTTCATTCTTCGTGCACGTCTTTAACTTCATTCTTCGTGCACGTCTTCTGAATTTCACTGGGAGATACAGTTATTCAAATTATCGTTTTCCATATTATCGCGGCAAAAAGTAGTATTCTTTCATGAAGAACATGATGCGGGTTAAGGGCAGAAATTCATAGCTAATTTACCTTTGAAAATATATTTTATTAAATAGGAGCGAATATTTTTGTCAACAAAACTTGAAAAAAAAAACCCGCTCTTTTTCTGTATTCAAAATTCGACTAGAATATGGTTTAGGATAGAGATCACAGAATTATGAAAACGTGCACAAATTTCACTTCTTCCCATAGCTCGTCACACACAGTTTTTAACTGTTTCTGACGTAAATAAATAAAAATAAATAAAATTAAAAAAAACTCCTCGCTTCGTCACAGTTTGAACTCCCCGAAGCACCCCGCCGTCGTTTTACTGTGGATTCTTCGTGTTCCCCTTTTATTTTCTGATTAGTAAACGCATCAGCAGGAGCACGGCTCGGGTGCAGAATTTTAAGAATTCTTTGAAATTCATCCTCTCTCTTTCTCGTGTATTATGTAAATCTTATACATTTTTGATTTTCTTGTTAGTGAACGTAACCGACTGGTACGTGAGCGGAGTCTTAAAGAGTTGCTACGAAACGAAAGCTATGAATAGACGGTGGACTTCCTCGTGAGGAGAGTATATACATATTTTGCGCACCGTCGACCGCTTCGTTATCAGATACGCTGCGTCTTAAATCTTCAGCAAGGCATGGGCAGGGCTCAACGGATAATATGGTTGTCTAACACGCTACGCGGCTTGAGACTTCCGCAATTTATTTTGAAATGCACTCAGCCTGCGAACAGATCACGGTGAACGAGTGGTTGAAAATATGATATTTTATTATCACTAACATATAATTGTTGTACATCATAGTAGAGTTGAAATAATTGTTGTAACACTTAATATTAGCGATAGTATGATTATTGCATCTTATTGTATTGTATCGTTTTGTAGAGTATTTTTATTATCTTATTACTATTATTATTATTATTATTATTATTATTATTATTATTATTGTAATTATTGTTAATCAACTGCCACCGGGTCACACCCAATTGCAGTTCAAATAAATGTGTATATATATATGAGCCAGGCGATAATGTGCTTGTGATTGCTTTAATAAAACTATTTGCAAAAACCAAGCAGCTACCGATTTTATTAACCCTATTGTGAGGAAATCGACTTACTATCGCGAGAATATGAAGAACGATTATTTTAATATCTACATTTCTTACAGAGCTCAAGAAAACGTGCACAAATAATGAAGCCACATTAATGTCCATAAGCCAAACAAGGGGCCATCTCTGCATTTGCTCAATGGTTCAATGGAAACTGGGAGAAAATCCTGATAAAAATGGGATCCAGAAGCTTAGGTACAGTACTTTGTGTACGCATTTTTAGGCTTCAAATTTTGCAAAAGAAAACTAATATTTTAACTATCATTGTTAAACCCCCGCTTTTGGGAGAGGCCTTGTTGGGGAAACCCTCGCAAACCAACGTGTAGGTCTGTGCCGGGTCTCGCCATCAAGTGGGTAATCACCGCCACCTCCCACGATAAAAACACGCATTATACTTACGGGACAAATCACCTTAGCAGCTGCGGCGCCCGAAAACACTAAATCAATCATTGTTAAATCCAATATTGTTTTTCATTTTGATGCTCGGTATAATCTTTAATTCTATAAGAATAGTTGTCCAACAGAAAATATTTTACTTGACATTAATTTAATTTCGCACAAGATTTTACTTGGCATGTCTCTGGTCAGGACAAGGAACTCGAGATCCTGCGAATTCGCAACGATTGGATCACGGTGCCCCCCCCTTTTCCTTCTAGCTCGTGACCTTGAAGGGATACTACATTTAAATCGGCGTATAGTATGCAGAAAAGAATTTAACCCGGCAACGGATGGATTGGGTCTGTAAGACCCACGACGTAACAAAAACATTAGCCAAGCACATACGAATAATGCTAGAAGTCTGTTCGTCTCTCTACCTTTCTCTTATTTTCAAATGAAACGTTTATTGTAATAGTTATTGCCGTATATTTTGTATCCGTGATTATATGGGTAATTTGTTTCCTGTTTGATCTCTCAGACCCAACCTATCCGTTCGTGCAAATGTAATCGAGTAGTATTATTAGAATGATTTATTATTGCGTTGTAGTTAATTATGTTATTTTTATGTATTATTACATATAAATAAAGTCAAATTCAACTGTTATTTCAGAAATAAGTCAATCTTTTCAATGGAATATCGAGGATGGTATTAGGGAGGCCTCATTGTACTCCTTCTTAAATTTACCTAATATGTTTGATAAGAATAAAAAATGCGTAATATATTAACAAAAATGTTTTCTTTTATACCAAGCTAACATAACGAAGTCCTCTAACAATGATATAAACAAAATATTTTCTAAGTAATTCTTGTTTTTTAACCCGGGTTTCTCCGACCCAGCCCATCCGTTTGTGTTACATTTTTTCACCCATCTGTCGCCGGGTTAAAATGTTACAAAATGGTTGAACTGATCAGTCCAGATTGAGTAAGGTAATTAAGGTGAACGTAAAAATTTAATTTGGCTTACGCAATGAAAAGAATCCTAATTGTGGTAAAAAGTGACGAAAAGTATGGTAATTATGGTAAAAAGTGACACCAAGCGCATCGCAGCAAATTTCTTTTTCACAGATTTCTTGAAAACAGTGCTGTTTTACGAGACACTTAAAACAGACTTCGTTGGACCACAGAGGAACAAGGTATTTCTGTACGGAACAGGCCTGTGTCGCTGTGCACTGCCTCAAACCAAAAGGGAGCTTCAGGATACGACCTTTACAATCTCTCTTCAATGAATGCGCGCGCATGGAAATCTGGCACCGGTTGGCAGACATTGCATAACCCGGATATGTAGTATGCGGTATGTAGAGAGTCGTCCTGGCACCGTCAGTACAAACGGATTGCCTGCTGCGGCAGGCGCCAAGGTCAGGTAACGTTATCACGACAGACGTCTCTAAATGCTATTTATAATATTCCACAGCAAGGGATCCAAACATTTCGAAATTTAGTTGCGTGGATTTTGCAAAATATTGTAATAGTTGGTGTAAAGCATGTGAATCCGAGTATCCAGCATCATATGTTTGTAAGAATAGAATCTTTCGAATTATCGAGTAATTCACGTTATCGAGTCTTCACACTTTTATAGTAATTGAGTAACATCACTGAATTAGGTGGCTCAGGGTATCAATTGATGTCACTCAGTACCACTGACCGGGAGGTCCTAGAGGGGGATAACAGCCGGATATTACTATACGAAAGCCGAATATTACTGTACAAATCAATTATTCAACCCACTCTAACCAACGCATGTCCAGTATGGGGCGACGCAGCACCCAGTAACCTTCAAAAGTTAGTTGCGTTCCAAAATATATTCCTAAGAAAGACCCTCAAGGCACCTTGGTTTATTCCAAATTCCCAAATTTATCGCGAGCTAAATATATTGCCATTAAACGAACACATGAACAAAACAGCTGATCATTTCTTTCAAAATCTTTACTCTTCCCCCTGTTTCACAATATTTAATCTGGGCCTCCTTGCTTCAACGCCCCGTATTAAATCAAGATTCCCCAAGGATAGACTGAGGCCACCGTAACTTCTGTTTCTACACCTTTCCTAGCACTACCTAAATTTCAACGTAGGGTCATTCCATATTAAATCAACACAGTTTTAATTAAAATTTCACCTCACCGTTTTAGATTCAGATGAAATTTGACACATAGGTAGTATGCATGGAGAATAAGAAAACTACAAATTTTGAGTAAAATATTTCCACCCGTTTCTGAAATACAGCCATGTAAAATTTTGCAAAATTCGCTTCCCGAAAATTTTTAAATTGATATAGAACCTCACCAAATTAAGATAGAGAGCTGGAACAGGTGTCATTTTGCAGCTTTCTTTATGGCCTTTTATAAGATATACAACTCAATAGGGGTTGCGTTCAAAAGATTTTCAAATTTGAATTTAAAATTTTGATTTTGAGTTTTTTCAAAATACTCATCTTCAAAAAAATTGAAAAAATTCTATAATAATCCTTGTATATATCCAAACAGATGGTGCAAGTTTAAAAATGGGACTGCAATGGGTTCATATGGTAATCTTTATTTAAAATGCACAATATTTACTTACTCTAGATTTTACTGATTTAAAATGCATTTTATTTCAAATTATAAGACCTAATATATACAAATTATTATTTTATGTTTTTTGTTGGTGAGTGTGTTGTGCTTTATTGTTATGAATTTTCTTCTTCTTCTTCTTTCTTCTTCTTCTTCTTCTTATACCGCGGAATGTCATGCAATTGCATATCTTTACTGACTGCCTGTCGAAAGGAAATGTATATAACTTCACCTTTCACCAAAAATAAAACAAACCATGGTCACCTTTCAGTTGATGAAACAGATACGTGGGAACATTAAAGCGAAATGAATCGTAGAGGAATGAACACCAACTTTGAGCAGCGTCAGCTGGTTATTTACCATCATGCAAAGGGTTAATGATGCCCAAAATTTTGCAAATGCCATTAATGAAAAAAGCACAGTGAGTGACAATCTCATGGTCCATCAATGAATAGGCGATTGAACTGCAACCCGGAAGAGAACGTCCGAAGACTTTCTGATCCAGAAGAGAATCTTGTTGTGAAAATAATAAAGAAGGACCCTCGTATTAATGCACCAAAAGTTACTCCACAGTTATAAATTGGAATTGGTAAGAAACTAAATCCCGAAACCGTGCGAAGGGTACTAAGGAAGTTCAATTTCCCTAGCCGCGTTGTCAGAAGAAAGCCACTTCTAAGTTGAAAGAGAAATACCCGAAAATATCTGACCTCAATCCTCTTCTCCACAAAAACCTGGAATACATGCACTAAAATATACCGCATACATTAAAATACGCATTTAAACTAAAACATTGCACACATGCAAAATAAAAATAAGGTAGATTTGTTTTATTTTTGGTGATAGATAAAGTTATATACATTTCCTTTCGATATGCACAGTCAAAACATTTGCAATTGCATGAAGTTCCGCGGTCTAATAAAATAATAATAATAATAATAATAACAATAATAATAATAACAACAGTAACAATAAAACACAACACACTCACCAACAAAGAACATAAAATAATAATTTGTATATATTAGGTCTTACAATTTGAAATAAAATGCATTTTAAATCAGTAAAATCTAGAGTAAGTAAATATTGTGCATTTTAAATAAAGATTACCATATGAACCCATTGCAGTCCCATTTTTAAACTTGCACCATCTGTTTGGATATATACAAGGATTATTATAGATTTTTTTCAATTTTTTTGAAGATGAGTATTTTGAAAAAACTCAAAATCAAAATTTTAAATTCAAATTTGAAAATCTTTTTGAACGCAAACCCTATTGAGTTGTATATTATATAAAAGGCCATAAAGAAAGCTGCAAAATGATACCTGTTCCAGCTCTCTATCTTAATTTGGTGAGGTTCTACATCAATTTAAAAATTTTCGGGAAGCCAATTTTGCAAAATTTTACATGACTGTATTTCAGAAACGGGTGGAAATATTTTACTCAAAATTTGTAGTTTTCTTATTCTCCATGCATACTACCTATGTGTCAAATTTCATTTGAATCTGAGATGGTGATGTAAAATGACTGTGTTGATTTAATATGGAATGACCCGTAACACCTCAAACCTGAACCTTGAAGCCTGAATCAAATCATCGAACCTTGGACCAAGTTTTCACGAGTAGGAATGAATACTCATTTGTTACGGATGGCCACATCCAAAACGTTATAATATAAAATGTACTGTTGTCAAACCCTTCGAGAGATAGAAATGTCGAACGAGAAGAAATAAATAAAAAAGGAATTTGTTAATTTACTACAAAAGTCTTTGCGGGCCACTATAAATGGCTTCACGGGTCGCTAATTGGACACCCCTGCTCTAGGCAAAACAAATCGATTGGCACAATTCTTAGCCTGTTCCCTTTAGAATATTCTGGAAGATTTTTAGGAAAATACGAATTTTGATGGTTGAAATGCACCCACGAGTATTGGTGAAACGCAGTAAATTGCAGTGCACTATTCCGACATTTCGTGAATTATTTCTTAAGCGACCAGATTGGCTATAATTAAACATACTACATGGTGGCAGAAAAAATCAATACAGCCAAACAAATAAACAAAAACTAATAACAATAAGGTATTTTCCGACCTAATCAGTTATCGGAATTGTTATGATTCAGTACAGTTGGGAACCAAACGAAGTGATTGCAACCATTGTAAACACTGTAAGTGAGAAACAAGTGAAACTATCTTATTTAAGAAATAACTGCATTTTCACAATTAATTTTAGCTTCTATTCCCCCCGTTGAATGTTCTTCGATTTCGGATTTTTCATTAATTGTATTTTTATAACACATGGAAAAAATAAACTGCCTTAAACCTAAAAAATAAAAAAAATCAACGAACACAAAATAATTTAAACAGTAGGTAGTACTTGTGAAATAATATTTGGTTTTATTCATAAGCAAAATCGTCGACTTACTGAAGTTATTTTGATTCTATGGATGATGGGAATGACATTACTTTCTACTGAAAATACCGTTGTAACTTTCATTGACGTTCCTTGGACGATATTTTTTTATCTTTATTTTTGATTTATGTTGGTTTTACATAGTTTAGAATATTTTCTACTTTACATATGTTTGAAAGCTTAGGTGCTAACTTACATTTAAAACTTACTTCTTACTCTTAAATCTAACATAATGGTGAGGATGCCCTTTTGGGTCCTCTATTATGGTTCGAATTCGGAGAAGGTTTTCAGGAATATGTTGTAGGGATATCTGTTTTTTATTCTGGTGGGGTTAGGATTTATTGCGAGTCTGAAGGTTGCAAGGGAAGGGATTTGGGGTAAATAATGATAGAAGTTAGTGGCTAGGTATGTGATGTGATGTTCAGTGGGTTCTAGACTAGAAATTGGTTCTGAATGATTTGTAATTTTTTTAGATTGTTTTTTGAGGCATTTATCCCGATGGGGCAGGCACATGGTAGTATCGGTCTTATGATGGATTTATATATAGCAATTGAAGAATGATATGGTACTGGGCTGTTTCTGTAGATTAGAGGTTTTAATTGCAGTAGTTTTACTTTAGCTTGTTTAACTTTTTCGTCTATGTTCTGTTTCCAATTCAGTTTAGTGTCCAAGTTTAATCGCAGGTATTTAATAAGTTTGTTAGGGAGGTACCAGTTTATTGTATTGCTATATATTGTGAGAGGGGTGAGAGAGGTATAGGGTCTTAGCGTAAATATTTGTGCCGCGGTTTTGGTTGGATTTAGTTGACCTTCGACGATATAGACGTTCCTTCGAATTTCGTTCGATATAAAACAATGAAGATATTTGAAACTGGTGTGAAAAAATCACGGTATTTTACTGGTATATTCAACGCCTTTTCGGACCTTGCGAAAGCATCCTTGGGCATGACATCTAGCTGTAATAAGAGAAGATACGGGATGCAGGTTCGAAACCACCCGAAAAAAACTTAGGTGCTTTCTCAGTGTGATGCAAGGCACGAGAAGCACCTCGTATATCTTCCTTTCCCAGTTTATTACCACTATCAAATCCATCTGCGAACGATTTGTGGCTTGTCGACATTATTTTATGGTGCCCAGGTGGCGAAAGGAACAGATTTCTGTGTTGCCGCAAACGTCCGAACAATTGTATCTCTTCAAGGTCAATGTGGATCAGGCAAGAAGTTTTAAATTATTGAATTTGAAGATCATTATAAATACTAACGTTGAATTTAATACTGAAATAAGCGGTCTGAGTATCGGATGTTCAAATATGCATTTTAGTCTCCAACGGTGTAATAGGCGTTCTTATCTTCCAACGCTGCACCGCCCGGGGTGGCACGGGCATCTTAGGGCTCCACTCCCGACGGTGGCAAGATTTTCCATACTAGCTATATACCTAGATTGAATTCAGCCGCTGTCTGGAGGAGAATTAAAGCGGCCGGTTGCTCTGATCGGTATTTTCCATGATTTCTCCAATCAATACCAGGCGAATGCTGGAACAGTACGCTAACAAATGGGCCACGGACCGCGCGCTATTTTTCCTTCCTCTTGTTATATTCTCATCCCTTACACACACACACACACACACACACACACACACACACATACACACATATATATGTAGTATAGTATACATATATATATATTATATATGTAGTATAGTATACATATATATATATATTATATATGTGGTATAGTATACATATACCATCACACATGTCGGGAGGCCTGTCGGGAGCCTACGGCTTGTCCAGCATGTTTGTCACACTTTCGTAAGACCGCGAAGTAAACTCGCAAGTAATTTCGAAAGTCTACTCCAGAAGAATAAAATAGGCATTTGCTTAAAAAATCTCAGATCTGCTAGGCATTGTGTAACTTGTGCCTTCTAACTCTATCACGACTACAGCTGCGGAGTGCATGCATATCTTCAGCCCTGAAGGGACCATTAAAATAGTTTACGAAGTCGTACGACAAAATTAAATTCTCCTTTTTTCTTTCACAGCACAAAGTCACAAAAATGTAGTTCTATTCCTTGGGAGTATCTTAACAGACATCTATCTTATTAACAGACATCTCATAATTGGGAAAATATATTTCCACATCACATGATGTAATGACAAGTATGTATGATGTAATGACAAATAATGATATTTTGACAAGTTTGCTTTCAATATATTATCTGTAAGGCAGTATACTACAAACATTTGCTTCTACATCACGATATACCCTAACTAGGCATTCCAAGTAATAATTTTATTTCCCGTTGGAAACTAGTATATGAGTATCTGAACTCTCACTTGATCAGATTTACCCTACAGTGTACCATCTTCGTAGTGAAAATTAGTGCGGTTCTCGAGCAATATGCACCACACTACCACACATGTCGGGGGAGCGGTCGGGGGGCTTAGAGCTTGTCCCAGCTGGGGCGGTGCCCCGCTGATGGGAGATACCTGGTTGAGGAAAACCCCGCTAGCCGACAGAAGGTCGGCGTCGGATCTCGCCATCCAATAGGGGAATATTACCGCCACCTCCTGAGAAACAAAACAACAACAAGCCGTAGACTTAATTACATTAGCAGTTGACACGCCAGGAATCGCTAATCAATGAAAAATCGATAAGTCTGCGTGCTTCTTTTTGGAAAACCATTTTGTCAGCGGAGTCATTCAGCAAGATTTTTACTACAGGCCACTAGTATGCATTATACGCGAAGAAAATATCTATATTTTGGCACGAAACACACACAGAGTTTACGTTTTACAAAGATACGGCAATTAACCTAAAAACACGCAATTGCATGAACTTCCCAGCTTTAACAGGTTGGACGCCAACGAAATGTTTGGGTTTTTGGTTCCGTAGTGTCACAGCTATTCTGCTCGCATAGCGTCCGCCCATTGTTGTCGCGTTCGTGCCCGCACAGGAGCCGTTGCAGCCATCTGGTAGCATGTTTTTGCAACTTTTAGTGCTATTCAATTGTTATGTTACTAATTTATACTACTAGAGCGCTCCTGAAGCGCCAAACGGTGGTTATTGAGTATTTTTTTTCTATAAGAAGAAGGAAAACCGTTGAAACTTAGCTGCATAAACCCCGTCAACGCGAAGAAAATATCTATATTTTGCCACGAAACACACAGAGTTTACGTTTTACAAAGATACGGCAATTAACCTAAAAACACGCAATTGCATGAACTTCCCAGCTTTAATAATCTCATCACCGCGCTTGCGATTATCATTTATCGCCAACATCTACTCTAACGTAATGCAAAGCTCGCCGTGATCGTGGTCGTAGGGTGGAGAGGGGGAGGGGGGATATCGTGGGCAGCGCACGCAACGCGAGGCGTGGCTTCCGCGGAAAACAGTTGCCGCTCGCCTCGCGTCGCTTCGCCGCGCTCACATCTCTTATCGTTTGCATACGCGCGGCGCGCGGCACGGCGGAAAAGTGAACGCGGGCGATATGTCTGCGTCTCCTAGCACGGGGCGTCCCTTTCGCGTTTCTCCCAGATGGAGAGGCTCATTGTGGTGGATTTACGAGCGCCGGAAATGACGAAGAAGAATTTAGAAATAAGTTTTATTTGACGCACAAAAACAGTAATAGTTAAGGAATGTGTTAACGTCTTTAATTGTTATATAGTGCGATTTTTCTAACTCTGCCCCTCAAGCCGCTATGGCCACGATGGAATAGTACACGGCATTTCGCGTCTTTCTTCGTCGTGCCGCTGGAAATAGCATGATCGCAAGCACTGCTTGAATCGGTCGCGATCATGCGATACTTGTCGGTACGACTGAGAACGTCGCGAAATACAGTGACATATTGTGAAGACGGGCCTTCAGGGGCAATCTTAGAAAAATCGCAGTATAGATTTATGACTTAAAATCAGACACTAGTATTATTTCAATGATTTATTTCTTTGACGTTTCGACCCTAGGAAGGGTCTTTTTCAACAACTCTAGGGTCCAGCTTTGTTGCAAAGGACTCGGTAATAAGCAAGAAGCATTGTATAAAAAATATGAAAATTATAAAAAAATACAATACCAATATTAGTTATTTATGAAATAGTAATTTTTGGCAATAAAATGCTACGATACGAATGTATATAACAATTTATTCGCTTTGTAAACGTTAGAACACCGGTGTTCTAAAAATCTTGTAACGAACCGTAATGTGGCTGTGAATAGTGAGCCATAGTATATTCTCCATTACTAAACTGATCTCAGTTTCAAAACAATTCTCTTTATGTAATTATCGTACGTAAAAATGTGATGTACGAGTGAACGTGTCTCTGTCTCCTAGCACGGGGCGTCCCTTTCGCGTTTCTTCCAGATGGAGAGGCTCATTGTGGTGGATTTACGAGCAGCCGGAAATGACGAAGAAGAATTTAGAAATAGATTTATTTGACGCACAAAAACAGTAATAGTTCAGCAATGTGTTAACGTTCGTTATGTCGTTAAATTCTAAGTTTTCTGACCTTATTAAAACAGACCCTATTGCTATCGCGACTGATCTCATTAGCGAAAAAAATCGTTGCATAGTTAACATATGTAGAAATGTGACGTGTGAGTGGACGTCACATCATCCTATTAAAACACACTATAATTTTTTTTCAATAGAGAATTTGTTTGAGGTTTCGATCCTACTTGGGGTATTTTTTCATGACGTTTAGGGTGCAGGTTTGTTAAAAGGGCTTAGTAATGATCAGGTAGAATTTTATAAAAATTGTCAATATTATACAAAAATTACAATACCAGTAATAGTTATTAACAAAACAGTAATTTTTGATAATGAGATGCTGTGATATGAATACTTTAAAAAGTTTTATCCACTATGTAAACACTATGTAAAACATATAATTCCACTATTGTAAAAATCGTATTACGAAACTCAATATGGCTGTTAACAGTGAACCGTAGTATTTACTATACTAATACGACTTAACTCATTTGCGGAAAAACCTCCTTAGATAATTAACGTACGTAGTAATGCGACGTATGAGTGGACCAGAGCGATAGGGCACGTCTCCTAGCACGGGCTCTCTCTTTCGCGTTTCTCCGCGATGGAGATGCCCATCGCGATGGATTTACAATTAGCCGGAAATGACGGAGAAAAATTTAGAAATTCATTTTTTTTGCGCACAAAAGCAGTAATTTTTATTTAAGAATTAGCACATTTTTGATAGTATGATGCTACAAAACGAATGTCGTAAAATGGTTTTATCTACTTTGGATACAATCGTATAACAGGAAGAATTATCAGTACCTTGTTTTAAAAAATATTTCTACAGCTGTTAATAGTGAGCCACATAATACACTCTATTACTAAACTGATCTCAGTTTCGCAGCAATTATCTTTATATAATTAACATACGTAGCAGCCGCCAATCTGGGAAGTGACCAAGAAAAAAAGTAGTAGATTTATTTGACGCAAAAACGAACAGTAATAATTATTTGTGAATTCGTAAGTTTTGGTAGTAAGTTGCTATGATACGAATATTGTCAAACGGTTTATGCATTTTGTAAACATTCCAGTAATACGGATTCTGTGGTCACGGGGTGAAAGTTCTTAAGTCAATTGTTGGCAAAATTGGGTTAAGCACTGAAACTACAAGTTAAGTATCTATATTTTATTTTAGTGAAACGCCCGAATTCAAATGTTGCCTCCTTAACGCGAAAAACATAAAGAAACAGCGTTTAGCGCAGGAACAAGCGGTGGCTCAAAAATCTAACCCTTGTTTTCTCCAAACTAAGATTTTTTGACGTAAGAACTTTTACCCCGTGACCACAGAATTATTGCAGCGGGAGTCCGGCAAGGAGCAAAACAACTCTGGGGACCATCCTCAACCGTTCCGCAACGGCCTTGTACGCCCCGCGTCCTGGAGCGACCTTTGTCTCGCCGGAAGCCCACGGGCAGGCAGGTGCCCATCCGCGCAGGAGACACTCCGTGGGCACTGCCCAGCCTCTTCCTGGCATTCTCAGACGAACACACAGTCTCCTGCTAACGACTACCCATAGCAGTTAGTTTTTTGTTTTGTTTTTTTTTTCGCCAATGTCAGAATTTTCTATAGAATTGCGAATGTTTACTTACTTATGATACCAAAAAAATAATTTTTGCATATGACGTCCCCATAAGTAATAAAAATATTTAAAATCGACTGGGTCGCCATGCATCGATGCCCCAATTTAATGACAGTGACTTCTGCCGTTTGGATAACCGCGTCCCTGCAGGTCAGACGAGAGCTTCAATTCCAACAAGACGTAACGAAGCTTCCGAGCGGACAACCGTTACCAGCGGATTGAACGTCGGATGTCACTATAAAATTGGAGTAAAATGTATTATTTGATGCTTTTGGAATAACATATGGTGGTACAATTCGGTAGTTTTCGTGGCGCACAATTTGGTAGTTGGAGTGAGTTAGGAGTTAAGGGAGAGGGAGGGGAGTGAATTTTTGAATTTTCCTTCTTCTTCCTCTTCTTCTTCTTCTTCTTCTTCTTCTTCTTCTCCTTCTTCTTCTTCTTCTTCTTCTTCTCCTTCAAAGTGCAACGTATGTACACTGTGGTATCGTCATCCTGAAAGTGGCTGTCACAGTTTAATACAAAAGGAATATTAAAATTTGAAGACTAAAACGTTTTCAAGGAGAAAGATGAGTGAGAGAAGGTCGAGATGAATGAACGAGTGAGTAGATGAATGAATGAATAAACGAACGAATAAATCAATGAGAAGATGAAGGGATAATGCGAGTTTAGGCAAATGTGCTGGCAGAATCCATTGTCATGCGTCCTCAAACTTCAGATCCTTCTAATAAATAAATAAAACAGATATTGACCATTAAACCCACCCCCACGTATCATTTCCTTGAACGCTCATCCGCTATCACATACGCTACATTGCACCTCCTCCCTCTCCATCGCAGCCGTCACACACATTCTCTCTCTTGCACCTTCTCCGCCGCCACATCCCTTGCCTCGTGGATCTGCGTGCCCCTCCTTCCCACCCACACCGCCGCACCGCTCTCGACCCGCGCGCTTTCTCGCACGCCTCTCTCGCCGTCCCCCCTCCCCCGCCCCCTCCCCCGCCCCCTCCCCCGCCTCCTCCCCCTCCCCCGCCCGCGAGCGCCGCCGCGGCGGGGGCGCACCGGTGCGGCGTGGCTGGCAGGCAGGCAGGCAGGCGTCGCTCGCGGGCCCTCGCGCCGTTTGTTAGTGGGACAGTGGAACGCGTGCGGTGCTGTGCGGTGCTGTGGCTGGAACGCGGCGTCTCCGGCGTCGGAGCTGGCGTTGGCTGCGAGGCGTCGCGAAGGAGGTCTGTGACGTGAGGCCGCTTACGGTGAGAGGGACGTTTGTGATAACCGTAGGAGGTGAGGACGTTGTTTGATTGGTTGATTAATGGATCCGAGCGCGTCAACGGCTAAGGTAATTATTCCCGTAAGAGTAGTGCGTGTTTTATTGCGGGAATCTCCGACGTGAGGCCGCTTAAGGTCCGTTTGTGTTAACTGTAGGAGGTGAGGACGTTGTTTGATTGGTTGATTAATGAATCCGAGCGCCTCAACTACTAAGGTCATTAGTCCTGTAAGAGTAGTGCGTGTTTTCTCGGGGAGTTGCGTTGATCTTTCCCCGCTGGATGGTGACATCTGGCGCCGCCCTACCGTCGGCTTGCGGGGTTTCCCTCAACCAGGTATCTCCCACCAGCGGGCACCTTCCCAGCCGCGTAGGTTGGCTGGATGGCGTTTATCCCCTGGGATAGGGAAGCGCTATCACGAACAAAACGTCGATGTTTCTAGCCTTCGATGCTCAGAATGAAAACATCGTCAATAAATCATTGACCCAAAACCATTGATGTTATTAGACATCCATGTTTTTAAAACTCGAATAGGGACCATTGAAGTTCATTCAGTTTAAAATTGACTTTGGTTTGAAAAGTATTCAGTTAATGGATATCTGAAAATTATTATGGAATTTTTTTATAATGGACTTTTTTCGATTAAAAAATAGCGACCACGTAAAAACATCAAACACAAAACATTGATTTCAGTGTCGCATGATGTTTTGTGATTGATGCCCTACTCTTCTCGTTTTCTGCGCGGGAATCTCGTCCGACGTGGGGCCGCTTATGCCGTTCACGATGAAAATGTTGACGTAGACTTGAGGGTGTAAACGTGAAGCACCATTTACAAAGGCTATGAACGTAAACGTCAGCACAGGCATTCATCGATGTTGTTGCTGTAAATACGAGCACAGGAGTTCTGTATACTCGTCCACTGGTACATTAAGTAAAATGAAAGTGATCATACTTGAATTGTAATACTTCTTTATACCAAGAGCGCAACGAATCAATCAATGGTGTGTTTCGTGAGCAATTATGATGATGTTTGGGAATTGTGATGCAGCGTTGTTGACGTAATTAATAGTTGAGTAATAAATGATGTCATTTCCGTCAACTTATTTATTGATCAATATATCTCCAATTATGATGATGAATGTCAATTTGTGATCTTATAAACTGCATTAGTTTCGTCTTAACAAAAACGCTACAAGTTCTATGGCTCTTGTTGCTGTACATATTGTATGTTCTCAGATCACGTTAAGGCGAACATGAAATCTTCCAGTTCCTGGAATTTCACGGTCACGTCTCGTGTTCATGTTCGCGTTCACATGAACGTGATGTTCCTCGCTGTGAATTGTTCCGTTCAATACCATGACACCAAGGTTTTGCGTTTGCATTTCGTTTTAGTCCCATTATGAATGAGTCTCCAGACACGGTCGGAGTAATGCTCAGTGTCAATGCAAAGGGTCGACGTTTCTTTTGTTTTGATTGTAGGTGTTCCACAGGGGTTAGTTTGGGCTAACCGAAAACGGATGTGTGACTAATTGTGTAGATTACGGTTTTCTTTGCACTCCTTTCCCTTAGGGCACGATATGTTGGTGCCAAGCGATTGGGTAATTGGGGTGTCATTTTTACTTTTAGATTAACGTGTTTCACAAGGATTAAATTTGATTACCTAGATCCCCTACGTTTATCCGTATTTCGTCCTTCCTCCTTTCGGCACAGGGCAGAAGTCTTCAAAGCAAAATTGAATGGACGACGACTTTGTTTTTAATTCGGATCTTCCGAAGGCACGGGTTTGATCATGTAAAAACCAAATGAGAATAGTGTTTCATCAAGCTATTTACGGTGCTCTCTGTTGGGGATAACATATGACCAGGGAGCACTTACATTCACTGCAAATCGGAAAGTTGGCGACATCGTTTAAAATGAACGTGTTTTACAAGAGGTGGATTGGCTCATTCGATTAATCATCGTTTCCGGTCACTTTAACTGCTATGGTCCCGTTAGTCTTCTGAATGTTTTGTCGCAGTATATAATTTACTTCCCCCGCTGGATGGAGAGATCTGGCGTCGACCTACACGTCAGCTTGCGAGGATTTTCCTCTTCAGGTATCTCTTCTCATCGGGGCACCGTCCCGGCCCAACCCAGAAGAGCTCTAGGCTGGTATTTATGGTAGTATAGTGTTTGTAAGTAAAGTAAGGGGAGATGATAGGAATAGGAAGAGAAAGGCAAAATAGCACGTGGTCCTTGGCCCATTTGTTAAGGTAAAGCTGCAATGTTTACGTGATATTGGTAAACTGCGGAAAACTACTCATTAGAGAATCCGGAAGATAGAATTTTCCTCCAGACATCCGCTGAATTGGACGTAGCTGTCGACCGTATTGTCGAAAATTCGCCGCGGTCGGGACTCGAACCCTAGGACCTCCAGGTCAGTCGCTGCAGACAGTGACAACGCTGACTCTTAACTAAACTCTGATGGTTTGGGACTTTCGAATACCTCGTCATAATCGAGTATGTCGTTGTGGCTTCGTTGGGATACGAGTAGGACACAGGCAGCGCACGGGTAGTGCACAGCATTCAGTCAGTGCAAATCTGCGAGTCAGCGATTCTGTTTACGGTTAAGAGGTTCCACAAGGTTCAGAAACACAAAACCCCCCAGTGATTATCGGGTAGGTAACAGTACGGTATGGTCGCACCATCTGTGGACATTCACTCAATTCACCCAGCGAGCCACTACCCAGTTTTTTTGCCGCCTTTTCACGGCAGAAGATTCATTTTTATGAGAACCTTAGTCGTGACCGATTATCCATAAAGGACAACACAAGCAGTGCTCATAATGGATATGAAAGAGGATGATTTTGTTTTGAAATGAGGTTTTCCGCAAAGGCTGAATAGGCGGTGATAATCATTGTTCTTTACATTTTAATCATTGTTTGAAGAACAATGTAGATGTAGCGCCTGGTACATGTGGTGCTAAGAGTCGTACAAATTGGAACAGTCCACTAGTTTTGAAAGTAGGTGTTTCGCAAGGGTTCGTTCAGGGGTTCCACAAGGGTCTACAATTTGCCTAAGGCAAATTGCTACGGTTGATTGTCATCGGAAAGGAATGGAGGATGTTGAGGAACGTACTATGATTTTAGAGACATCTAGCCAGGTGATCCAGCAGATAAACAGATCTGAAAAAATGAGATCTGAGATCTGAAAAAATGTACAAAAAGGATACTAGGACATTAAACCTGGTTGTTCTTTATACCACTGTAATTTTTAAAAATAGATCTTTTGGGACCTTCTATTACAATTTTGGAATCCGACTCTTCTCGATCCAACTCAGAGTAAAGCGTGCAGTATCGCGAGTTCTGTCTCAACACATTTCTCTATCATACTCTTCTCTCATGGGATGGCAGAGGTCGGGGGTTCACATACGGAAGTTTTCGCTCTGGCAAGTTGATTACATCGTAAATCACTATGCCACTCGTGATATTTAAACTAATGGGTTTTCAGAATTCCTCATGTGAACCGATCAGAGACAAACTACCTTCGAGTTTTATCGCTGGAGAATTATCACTCTAATTTCATCTCTTCAGTGTGCAGTTACGTCTTTACAATGCGCATAAGCCTGCCACAAGGAACGAAGTGAGAGTTAGTTAAGTATTAACTGCAGAAATTGTTAGCAGGATAATTTTATTTATTTTAATTTATTATATTTTCAACATACTCAAACTTCTATTAATGAAGTAGTTTTAAGAAATTCCACTCGTGCATTGAAAGATAAAAGCCAGTAACTCGGCGCTTAGTGGCTTGGAATTTTATCGGTAGTTTTCAGTGCGCTCGTGATATTACCTACGACTATTCCACTCTTGAAATGAAAACCAATAGTGTTTAACTAAGTACATAAAATGCCCTTAACAGAGCGGTGTATGTAAACAAAAATGTATCGCCTTTTCTATCAGATTTTTCTTACCGTCCTCCCTACAGGCCAATAATAAACTGCGATTCGTCTATCTTAGAAATTATGTATCGATCGCTGTGTTGATCAGGGTTGACAAATTGGGGAATTTTGTCCCCAATATGGGGATATTTTCGTTGTGGGAATGTTTCGTTACGTATGTGTAACATAAACGGGCGGTGAAATGTTTGGGGATTTTTGGAAGAAATTATTTGTATCCGGAGTCGAGGAATTCTCTCAATTATAATGATTAAAAAAGAATCAATATTCTTCTCTCTCATTTTTATGTATCTAAAAGAGAAAAATAAGCCACAGACATAGAGGCAGAAAAACTTGAAGAAAACGATGATAGTTTAGGGCTTGGAGCAGCTCAAAGGACGATGATTGATTGGAATTATTTGAATTTAAAGGCACACCCAATGAAATCGTCAGGAAAGTTCATATCGTTGGTCCATACTTTGGAGAATATTTTTCGTTTCAAATATGGGGAATTTTGTTTCTTCGGGGAGGTTATTTGGAGAAATTACGTAAAAGTGGTGGGGAAAGAGCACGCAACGTAACCTGGCAATAAACCGCTTATGTACTGTCACATAACTTCTTTGATTTTAACATGCTTTTAGTTATTTTCAATATTTGGAATGCTCGTTTTTCCTCGCTTCGCGACCCTAAGATTTATCAACAATTTCCAAAGCACTCGTATTACCTGTGATAACACATTTACTATTAACTGTATCTACAGAGTTCGTTAACGTATGTGGTTGAGAATCCAGATCTCGAACTTTGTTGACCGCGAGATGTAGTACGTTCGAACTCCGTCAGTGATGAAATAGAGATTAATGGATTCGAACAAGAATAACGCTCTCTCTTTCTATTTTTCTCTTTCTCCCTCCCCCTCACTCTCCCTCGTGATTCCCAACATTCGTATCGTAATTCACTTCACTCGTACGTTTTAGCATACACGGCTAGTTCCGTGTAAATATGGAAACAAAATGCTCATATAACTCGACCAAGAGAAGAATGAAGGCTGCGATTGCGGCGCGTCGTGGAACTAACAGTGAAAACACGGGTCTGTACAGTCAGTTTTGCTAACAAAAGGAGCGTGGAGCGAGTTCAGAGACTGCTTCTACGGAAACACCTTGGTCCTCCTTCATTGAGGTTGTGAATCAGCTGATAAAATATAACTTCAGAGACACATAATGCAAGATTTGCACTGACTGTTTTATTTTTGTCCCTTTAAGATGATTTCTTTACTTTTCACTTCTAGTACAAGACTATTATAAAAAGTTGTATTTATATAGAATTTTTAACACTTATTCATTGAATTTAAACATTTTGTATTCTCCTTCATTCATCTTTTTCTCCATAAGCTTTAGACGGTTTGATAGGTATGCAATCAAGTAAAAAAACATTAACTTTACTGTCATAAGTATTTACAATATTCTTCATTATAGCGGTAGTTACTCCTTACATAAAAAGAATTTTATTTGGTTTATTTTATTTTTTATATTCTGAGAAACTTCTTAAGTTAAAATAAACTATTTATATGAATGTTACTGCTCATCAAAAGAATTAGTTTCAAAATATTGAATCGTTTTGCGGAGAAAAGTTTACTTTTATTTATTCCAATATGAGGTGCAGACATGTCTAAATACAGTTAAAATATTAATTGGGAATATTCTAGATTTGCAACGAAATAAATCGCGCTTTCTTTCGCAATAGTTTGGCACGGTACCATTTTAATTTTGAATCGAGTATCCTTTTATCTCCGTCTATGTCGTTTCGGTTGTAAACATAGACGGTGGCGCGCTCCTGTAAACATCATTCTCAAGTTGGTCGAGCTATACCATTTTTGTCACAAACGTGAAAACATCGTACTGTTTTTTACACATGAACACAGAAAAAACTTAAATTCCCATAGTTCTACATTAGCCCGAAAATGGCGCGTTAGAAATCGCATATTGCAACGTGAGAACGCGGACTAAATCCTCGTTTATGAAAGTTTTGATGCAGTACGCTGTCATTGCCCGACTTACCTTTCTCACGGAGCTTTGCGATAATTTGAACACTTGTGCAGGAGGAGTCCCCTCTTTTCGGTATGGTGTGCACATGTGTGTTGGTGTGGGCGTGCTTGTTTGTCATTGTAAGATTTTTTTATTTTATTTTAAATTTCGGCCTCAAGAAAATGTGCCCATATAATCTCTTCCCCCATACGTCATATACAGTTTTTACTGTTTTTTGACCAAATAAATAAATAAATAAGAACATAAGAAGAATCTTCCTTTTTTACGAATCTGATTAGACATGATTGTCGTGGAGCTAAAAAATACTTCCGTGGAATCAGTTTGTTGCGAGTTCACTTTTCAAATAATACTAGGAAGTTCGACTTGAATTTCTATTCTAAATGTGCATATTTTAGAGTTATTTATATTTTTACGTATGCCCCAATGCATGTGTTTCTTGATCATTAATGAAGTTAGATTTTTCTCTCCCTCTCGCAATGAGTATGCCCAACAGAAAATGTATAAAAATCTGAAATAATACTCATAAAGTGCAAAATAAAGTTAATACATTAAAACTGTAACTTGAATTATGTCTCTTATGAATTTATTGTAACTATAGGGCAGTCGAAATGTACCAGTGTATTTTAAAGTGACGTAGAAAACATTTCATATCACTAACCATCTTATCACTTACAAACCCCTATTTGTTAGGAGATCCTGATAATTTCACCTCAGCTAATACACTAGTAACTCCCGTCCATATCCAACCCGAATGATGTTTCCTATTTGCATATGCGGTTTTACGATCAATTCCAAATACATTAGGATTCGTAATTCCTTTAATTGCATCAATCGCCGTTCTATTTATATTACCTCCGACATCCAATAATAAATTCCGAAGTATACGATTCTACCCTATCAATCAATTATTATTCTGAACTTACACTTCAATTGTCATTTTATTAACCTGAATCGGAGCTCGACCAGTTGAAGAACCAGGGGTCCTCAAACTTTTTAAACGGGGGGGCCAGTTCACTGTCCCTCAGGCCGTCGGAGGGCCGGATTATATAGTTCGATTTTTCGAACTCTGCCTCTCAAGCCCCTTTGGCCGATCACATGGCATTTCGCGTCTTTCTCGGTCCTGCCGCTAGATGTCGCATGGTCGCAAGCACTGCTTGATACGGTCGCGATCATGCGATATCTAGCGGCATGACTGAGAAAGACTCGAGGTACCGTGACATATTCCATCGTGAAGACAGGCCTTGAGAGGCCAAGTTCAGGCAATGACAAGCCTACTGATAACATACAGTCATAACGCGAGCAGATCCCAAACTTCCTCAGATTGCGCTGGCGAAATGTACAGCGTGGTAAAGAGGATAACGCAAATCATCGATATTGCTTTATTAAAAACAATTTTTAAAACAACACCGATGTTTTGGCAAAAAAATATCGACGTGAAGAAAACATCAAAAGCAAAATATCGATGTTTCTGGTGGAAAACATCGTTGTTTTAAAACCATCGATTTTTTTGCCAATCCTAGGCACCCTAATACAGTAAAAAAAATCTGCGGATTTTAAGAAAAAAATTCTTTAAATCATAAAAATCCGGCGGGCCGTATAAATGTCCTCGACGGGCCGCATTTGGCCCGCGGGCCGTAGTTTGAGGACCTCTGTGTTAACAGGACTGTTAGAAATTTTTCTCTCTTCCCTGCACTTTCGTGTATATTCTGTGCTCACCAGAGCAATCGACGATGTCACTGTACTCTCCGCATGAACCCCGTTTCGTGAACTATAAAATGTGTTCGTGTGCCCCACTTGAGAAGGAGCGTTTGAAATCGTGTGAAGCGTATGTTTCATTTGTGATACATGAGTGTCCTTCGCCCGCCGTTTCCAACGCCGGAAGCTGCAGTAATCTACGGCTTCTCTTAGAATAAAGGACGGTCTCGCGCCTTTGATTTGACACCCGCCGCGCAGACAATGGAGATTGTTTGGATGACCTCCCGCTGCTCGTGGACGTTTTACACGCTCCGACCACGCGGAATTCTGACACTGGCGTATCGTGCGTTTATCATCTGCGAGGTTCTGCATCGTGAAAGTTGTCGGAAATCGGCATATCTTACTTCATAGTCTACTAGCAAAATACCCGGTGTTGCCCGGTATTGTTTTCTTCATATCCAATTCTAGTGAAAAACGAAAGAGATCCATTTCATACAAATTACGGTGATCAAGATATTATTTTGTATGTAATTGGTTCAAATTTTATTCGCGAAATTCTGACACTGGCGTATCGTGCGTTTATCATCTGCGAGGTTCTGCATCGTGAAAGTTGTCGGAAATCGGCATATCTTACTTCATAAACTACTAGCAAAATACCCGGTGTTGCCCGGTATTGTTTTCTTCATATCCAATTCTAGTGAAAAACGAAAGAGATCCATTTCATACAAACTACGGTGATCAAGATATTATTTTGTATGTAATTGGTTCAAATTTTATTCGCGAAATTCTGACGCTGGCGTATCGTGCGTTTATCATCTGCGAGGTTCTGCATCGTGAAAGTTGTCGGAAATCGGCATATCTTACTTCATAAACTACTAGCAAAATACACGGTGTTGCCCGGTATTGTTTTCTTCATATCCAATTCTAGTGAAAAACGAAAGAGATCCATTTTATACAAACTACGGTGATCAAGACATTATTTTGTATGTAATTGGTTCAAATTTTATTCGCGAAATTCTGACACTGGCGTATCGTCCGTTTATCATCTGCGAGGTTCTGCATCGTGAAAGTTGTCGGAAATCGGCATATCTTACTTCATAAACTACTAGCAAAATACCCGGTGTTGCCCGGTATTGTTTTCTTCATATCCAATTCTAGTGAAAAACGAAAGAGATCCATTTCATACAAACTACGGTGATCAAGATATTATTTTGTATGTAATTGGTTCAAATTTTATTCGCGAAATTCTGACACTGGCGTATCGTGCGTTTATCATCTGCGAGGTTCTGTATTGTGAAAGTTGTCGGAAATCGGCATATCTTACTTCATAGACTACTAGGAAAACCCGACAGACGCTGTTCTGCCCTTCATCTCCCTCTTTCCCCTCCCATCTCCGTTTCTCACTGTCTCTCTCTCTCTCTCTCCCTCATACTGTCCCAGTCTGTCTCTGTGTGTTTCAGTCTCTGCACGTCTCTGAGCAGGAGAGGTAATATCGGGAAGCGCCGGACCAACAAAAATGTTATAGAATGTTCAGGAACAGTTAATTCTGTAGATTACGGTGTAAGAAATTTTTCTTTGAGGTCTTTGGCCTCAAAAATTTAGTTTTTAAGGCCCTAGAACGCCTCGTTTAGGAGCTACGTAACGATAAAGATTCAAAATGCTGCCGATTGTGTTGCAGGTTGCATTTGACGTGAATATTTATTTTTGTTCTACAGCGCCATGTAGTGAAGTTACAACTGAATTAACAACACATGGGTTGATTCCGGGTGAAAAAACACGTAGAAGTGCCAACTTTCACGGAGATCGGTCCAAAAGTGTCGCAGTTTTGCTCTTATATAGACTAGGCAAATCCCGGGCTTCCTTCACATCCAGTTCTAGTGAAAGAGATAAATTTTATATAAACCACCGTGATCAAGATTATTGCCCCCTCCCGCTGGATGGTGAGATCCGGCGCCGACCTACAAAGCTGCTTGCGGGTTTTCCCCAACCAGGTATCTCCCACCATTGCTGCACCCCCCCTAGCCGGGACAAGCTCTTGGCTCCCGACAAGTGTGGTAATGTAGTGCATGTAAGTGTGTGTGTGTGTGTGTGTGTGTGTGTGTGTGTGTGTGTGTAAGTAAGGGGTGAAGAGAGCACAAAGAAGAGAACGGAAAGAGAACGGGTCGGTGGCCCGTTTGTTAGGGTACTGCTCCGGCATTCGCCTGGTGTTGATCGGAGAAACCTCGTAAAACTTCCGGTCAGAGCAGCCGGCCGCTATAATTCTCCTCCAGACAGCGACTGAACTCGACCCATGTATGTAGCTAGAGTCGAAAATTCTGGGACCGTCGAGACTCTTAACTCTAGGACTTTCCGATCAGAGGCACTGCAGTGACATCAGTTGATACTCTGAGCCACCTCAACCTGTTTATGGTTCAAGCTTCGTACAAAAAGAACTTATCGTTTTGAGGTAATCACGGCGTGGTGGAAGACTCATTGTGAAACTTCGATTTCGAAATGCTGAATGCAATTATGGCGCAATAATTTAGCGTATAGTTACGTTACGAGAATTTCGCCATTTAAGATGGGTCATTGATACCTTACAAGTGCAAAGGAATGCATTTGCTTAAGCAGATGCTTAGTTGAGTTCAATTTAATGAAAAAAACTGTGTCGCAATGAATTAAAACAAAGCCGTGTATGTAATTGTTTTCATCACCATCCGACGGTGTCCACGCAATTACCACGTATGGTCCTGTAGACGATGCAGCGAAGAAAAGCACTTTTTAAAAGAGTACTTGAAGAGGTTTTTACATCGCAACATGGCTTAGGCCGGAATTAAAAAAAAAAGGTGATCGACTGTGGATATGGAAAGGGAGTGCGTTATGTACTATGAGCTCTTAACACGTTGTGGCACGGGGGTGTGTCAATAAAATGGAATATCTCACGGTATTTCGCGTCTTTCTCGTTTGTGCCGCTAGGAGTCGCATGATCGCAACTATCGAGCAATGCTGGCGATCATGCGACTCCTGGCGGCACAACCGAGAACGACACGAAATACCGTGAGATATTCCATGTTACTGACAGACCCCCGTGCGCCGAGAAAGAAAAACCAAAGTAAAGAAGATCGTAAAAATAAAATAAAATGGAAAAAATTGATTAAAAGAACATAACAATAGAAAATCTAAAGTACTAGGAAAACCCGGCAGACGTTGTGCTGCCGTTTATCTCCCTCTTTTCCCTCCCATCTGGGTTTCTCACTGTCTCTCCCTGCACTCGGCCTTTCCTCGGGCCCGCGCTCTCGCGTGGCCTGCGCGAAGGTCGCCCCGCGCTGCGCCGCATCGCCCAACTGAGGGAGAAAGAGCTTTCTCCGCTCTCCCGCCCCCGCCCCCGCCCGCCGGCGCCGCTCCGCACGCTTTCATCCGGCCTCCCACCCCCTCCCCCACCCCTCCCCCTCCGCCGGTTGAGGCCGCGCCGGAGACTTCCTCCTCCTCCTCCTCCTCCGCAGCTGCCGCAGATCTCGCATTGGAGGCGCAGCGGGACGGAGACAGGGATACGACATCGATGTCGAAAACATCAGTTTCTATAAAAAACAGATGTTTTAAACATTGAGGTATTGAATCCGATGTTTTAAACATCGATATATAGAATACGATGGTTTTTGAACATCGGTGTATTGAATCCGATGGTTTTTGAACACCGATATATTCGATGTGTAAATATCGATGTATTGAATCCAATGTTTTTGATCGTAGATATATTGAATTTGATGTTTTTGTACATCGATGCATTGAATCGGATGTTTTAAACATCGATGCATTGAATCCGATGTTTTTTGGACATCGATGTAATGAATCCGATGTTTTTTAAACATCGCTTGATGTTTTGTGCTCGATGTTTTCACATTTTTTATATTTTTGTAATGGGTGAAGAATTTTCATGCTCACAACTTTGTAAAAGTTAAAATATAAAACAATAACTGACTTTGCAATACTCTCATCTAGCACACTATCCCTCGCATTGATGATGTTGTATTTCCTTTGTCTTTCATCGTTTTTTTTTGCATGGAGAGTTGTTTTATAACTTTATTTTCAGTTAAATTGTAATTATAAATTAATATACACGGCCACTGTGAAATTAAATTTTATTGCGGACGAATTTAATGTTTGCGATTACTATGTTGCTTTAAAACATGTTTGAAAACATCAGTGGGTTTTGGTCGATGTTTTATTAACATCGATGTTTTATTAACATCGATGTTTTATTAACATCGATGTTTTATTAACATCGATGTTTTATTAACATCGATGTTTTATTAACATCGATGTTTTATTAACATCGATGTTTTATTAACATCGATGTTTTATTAACATCGATGTTTTATTAACAT
The DNA here is from genome assembly GCA_031308135.1 of Acheta domesticus. Lineage (NCBI taxonomy): Eukaryota > Metazoa > Arthropoda > Insecta > Orthoptera > Gryllidae > Acheta > Acheta domesticus. The sequence continues at coordinate 101,590,776 of JAHLJT010005437.1, read as the reverse complement.
CGATGTTTTATTAACATCGATGTTTTATTAACATCGATGTTTTATTAACATCGATGTTTTATTAACATCGATGTTTTATTAACATCGATGTTTTATTAACATCGATGTTTTATTAACATCAATGTTTTTATTTTGAACATCGATGTTTTTTTGTCGATGTCGCGTCACTAGCCGGAGATAGGACTTGATAAGTGATGGTAGAATTTAGCTCTTTAAATTTCAAAAAGGCCGGCCTGGAGGACCGATGTGGCTAAGAGCGTGTACACACTCAGCGCGCTTCGGTCCGAAAGGTCGTGGGTTCAAGTCCCGCCTTGGGCATGGTTGTTATTCCTTGCATCTCGTGCATGTGCTGTCGCGGAAGGTCCTTGTCTCGTGTACATGTTGTAGCGGACCGCCTCGCGTTTTGCTGACCCTAGAGCAGAGGAGCCCGCAAGTGTGTTGGTGTCTAGTTTATGGTCGAATATCGCGAATAAGGGACGTAAAGGGTAACCCGCTGTCGGCTGGGTAAAAGCCCTAGAAATAATAATTAATTGAAAAGTCGCATTTTGAAAACAAATCTATACCATTTTATAGCATTATTATTTATTTATTTGTCAAAAAACAGTAAAAACTGTATATGACGTGTGGGGAAAAAAATCTATCTACGCGCATTTTCTTGAGGGCCAGAATTTAAAAAAAATAGAAAAATAAAAATATTTGAAAAATGTTTGTTCCCGAGTTATAGAAAATCAATTTCAACGGTAAATGAACTACAAGCAAAAGGAGGGCTCAACAAAACGTGCGCACAGTGAAGCTACATTTACGTCCAGAAGCAAAACAAGGGGCCTTCTCAGCATTTGCTCAATGGATCAGGGAAACTGGACAAAAACCTGATCGACATGGGGGTCATTGACCCGGAAGCTGAAGTACATTACTTGTTACAGACGTATTAAATGTTTTTTTTAAATGTATACAATGCAAACGTAAACTAATTCATTATATATCTTTGTTTTCTTACATTAAACATTATTTTTCTTTTTCACGATCAGTATAGTATAGTATTAAACTTGTGATTTAGCGTTTTGAAGCATTTGTTGAAAATATTATTATTAGGGGAGTACTCTTTGAGAAAAAAAATATTTTGATGTTTTTTAAGATTTTCCCATTCAATCAGGAAATAAGAGAAATTAATTTAATATTTCGCCATTTGTAAACACGATCGTTGTCAAAATAAATGTTTTCAAACATCGCTGTGTTGTTGTCGATATAGCATTTCTAGTTAGAGAGCGAACACGAAAGAAACCATAAAATGCAATTTAGCAATATTGCAGATTCACGACCATTTCGTACTTGTACGTGATTTCGCATTTTGCGATCAATTTAGCATTTTATCGCGGATTCAAAACCTTCACAACAAACTGCACCCACTATCGAACATTCAATTACCATTTTTTTCAGCTTTTGGTAACATTTCGCATTTCTAGCAGTTGCAAAAAATCCACCGGTAGAGGTGGCTCAGGGCATCAGTTGATGTCACTGTAGTGCCTCTGACCTAGAGTTCCTAGGTTCCAGTCCCGACGATGCTAGGATTTTCTACACTAGCTAGATAGCTAGATGAAAATCAGTCGCTGTCTGGAGAATTATAACGGCCGGCTGTTCTTATCGGTAGTTTTCCATGGTTTCTCCTAACAACACCAGTTCAATACCGGAGCAGTTCCCCAAAAAAAGGGGCACGGACCGTGAGCGATGTTTCCTTCATCTCCTTGTCATATCTTCACCCCTTAACTTATACGCACACTTATATGCACTCCACCACCACACATGTCGGGTGATTGGTCGGGCGATGAGGGCTAGTCCCGGTTGGGGCTGCGCTCTGATGGTGGGAAATATCTGGATAGAGATAAACTCTCAAGTCGATGTGTAGGTCGGCGCCGGATCTCATCTGTGAGGGAAATCAGCATCACCTTCCATGATAATACATGTTCTTTGTAATAATTATACCCTGTAACATCACTGAAATGAAGTACGCACAAAATACAAATGAAAGAGATCTCAAGTAAGTCCTGATATAAATTAAGTTCAGTTTCAGTATTAACGTATTTTCACTAAGAAAGGTATATTGAGCAATTTGCGGAATGTTTGCATGCGTCCAGATAATTGATATTGTTATAATTTTAATAATATTAAAGGTTTCAACAATATTACTTACAATATCATTTTCGGTACACCCCGACATTGATAAGCACATGAATGGTTCTGGATGCAACGTAGGACGTGTACTGTGAATCTTCTTTTTCTTCTCGAAAGTATTAGAAAGGTTGATGTGTTGCGACTCAGTAACCACTCTTACTTTTTTGGGTCTACATATGATCATTTTTTGTGCGTGATGTGTAGAAAAGAAGTTGCATGGGATTTCTGTCATTCTCCATTCTTATAAGACAATTTTTCCATTCACTCTCTTGTTTGGTTGATGCAAATGTTAAGACAGCCTCATACGGTCTTCTTTTCAATATACGATAATATATTCTTGTTTATAGGTGAATTACTCTCAATCTCATTTTGACTGTTTGCACGCTGCTGAAGGTTTTCGCCAGTTATGAAAAGTCTGTAAAATATTGATGCCATTCAATCCATTTATTTACACACTAAAAAATAAATGAATATTTCTGGTTTATTTTGTTGTTGTAATCCTGAACTAATTTTTTACCCTTTTTCTGTGTGTTTCAGGAGTAATTTACTAGAACATTAAAATATACATCACCCATTAAAATCGGCAGCAACCATTCAAGACTCTGCTTTGTCATCCGTTTTGCCGAAACTCTTCGTGCACAGGATAAACAAGAGGCGTATTAGAACACGTCCTGGAATAGCTGTCCTCTCGCACAGCATTGATACGTTGTCCCCCCAGCACCGACCAACGCTTCTCTTGTGTCGCAAACGCTCTATTCTGTGATCGAAACCGCGCCTGTGAATAATTTCCGTGTGTGGACTGTGACATCATCATTACGTGTGCGCGCGTGTGTGTGTTGCAGACAGTCACTTGTTCGAAGTTTCCTTGCCCCACCCACAGGGGCGCTCCGAATGCCTGGTGGCAGTGTGTGTGTCTGTGTGTTGTGGTTACGTGCAGTGTAAACAGGCCTTGAAGCCAAAAGGAAGAGGGGGCTGCATCATCAGTACCGTGTGCCAGTGAGAAGCAAGGTGCCTTTGCAGGTTTCTCCCAGTCTCTGAAGTCGTGTCTGGGAGAGCGGTAGTCTGACAACCGGGTCACGAACTCACGATTTCCCCTAAGTCTGCGCTCAAGTGAACGGATTCTGAATTTTATTATTTTTTTTACCAAACAACACCGTCCATTTGCAGACTTTTATATATAAATTATATATTTTTTGAAGTTTATTTTTATATATCTATTTTTAACGGATATAGTTTCAGTTCTAAATTTTGAACTTGTAATTCGGTACATTGCAAGTTTTCGACAGTGTAGTTGAGTGTTAGTAGATCATACCTGTGATCAGAAAGGGAAAAGAAAATTTGAGTAATTCGTCTCTTTTATCGAAATAAAGGTGTGAAATAATTACCTCCTGCCTTAGTGATTAAAGAGTTACCATTACAGGAGACAACAACAAGACTGTTAAGTGGGGAGCTGATACAGGATATATCTATGTAACGGATGTAGTTAAAACTGCGTTCATACATTGTAAAATAAAAAAAATCTACCGTGAAGAAAAGGTCTACGTGACCACCAAGGAAGAATTTTACAGATCGAACCACATCTAAGAAATAATTCAAGAGTGAACGAATCAATTGATCACACGAATCTTTTTGAGTGAACGAATCCCTGCAAGGGAGCCGATCAGTGACTTCCAATTATCGCGAGTGAACGAATCCGGAAAAGTATTTTCGAGTGATCCATTTTTTGTGTGGAACCAGAAATTGAAGGAACTTCATCAGTGAACGAATCCCCGCTAGTGAACGAATATCCATTAGTGAACGAATCCCTGTTAGTGAACGAATCTCCGTTAGTGAACGAATCTATGCGGTGAACGAATCATTTGGAGTGAACGAATCGAGGAACGCGAGTTAGAGTGAACGGGTGAGTCGCTCCTCGGCGATGAACCGGCGCCGCAGAGGTGGGCGCTAGCGCTGCCGTGCTTCGCTGCGGGGCGGCTCCCGCTCCTGTCCTCCGCCCCCGCTGCCGCCGCCGCCGGGCTTCGCAGTCGCAGCAACGGCAGCAGCTGCTGTTGCTGCCGCCGCCCCCCGGTTGCTGCGTGGCGGTGGACGCGCCCCCGTCCCCGTCGCCGCCCCCGCGCCGCCCCCGCCCCCGCAGCCAACCCTCGCCGCCCCCACCGCCGCTCATGAGACTCGACGGCCAGGAGGCGGTCGCCATGCAGCATCAACAGGTGAGAGACGCCCCCCTTAAGTTTTACTTTCTCGCCTTTAAGAAGGAACTTCATAAGAAGAGAAAGTTATGCATCGTGAGCCGGAAAAAGGCGTATTTTCGACACAAAAACTCGAGTTGCCGGGCCATTGTAACGAAAAACTGGATAAATCCAGTTGCTAAATTTAGACAAAAATCCTCTAACATGTGGTGTAGCTAGAATCCAAGTTTTATTCATTCTTGATACCGAAAAATCGATTGACGGCAAAACGTCCGTCCATCGGTCTGTGGTCAACACTAGCGCCAAAACCATTCAGGCGCTTTTCTCCATCGTTCTGGCTGATGTCGGGGCTTCTGAGATTTGAAGTCGATATTTTAATTTGGAGGGGGGTACTTTACAAGAAACCCCTCGAACATTTTCAAAATTTTCAAAAAAATTGCTCTAAATTTATTGATTAAATTTTGTTGTTGAATAGTGCAAAGGACGTTTAAGAGAATGGTGCAGGTCTCATTTTCGTTGAAATTCCCGATTTTCCGAAAATTAAAAAAAATGTTTTAAAACTAAAAAATTGGAGATGGAGATTTTTACCTCAGACAAAGTCCTTTGTACGAAATTTGCTCTTTTTGAAAATAATTTTTTGAAAAAAAGAGTAGTTTTTGTGTAATTTGCGCTTGAAATTTACTAAAATTTTGTTTCTCGAAAACTGCTCCAAATTTTGCCTTAAAATTTTCTCCACTTACATTGGGTAAAAAATATAATGATAGTCGCATTCAGGTATTGCTCGGTTTTTTCGAAAATTGCAAAACAAATTCAAAACTACAAAATTGAGATTTTTGGCTCGGACAAAGACTGTTGTACAAAATTAGCTCTTTAAAAAAGGTTATGTACAATTTTTTGTAAAAGTTAGTAGTTTTCGCGTAATTTCTGTTTGAAATTAATGAAACTTATATTGACGTCCCGTCGTATATAACAGTAACATTACAATATTGCGAGAAAGTACCTGCTGTTTGTAGCTAGTTGAAATAAAAATATTAAATATTTTAAATAAAAAATTGGCAGCGTTGCCACAAGTGATGCAATATCGACAACAAAACATCGATGTTGCCAAACATCGATGTTAATAATACGTGTATCAAAATCAAGGATGTTTTAAAACATCGGAGTTTCAAAGTTGGTTTAGTAACATTGTACTCATGTGTTTCGATATTTAATGTGAGAGTGATTGTGCTTTTTAATTTATAATTAAAATTTAACTGAAAACAATGTTAGAAACGCCCCTCCATGTGTGAAATATGGGGAAAGATGTTGGAAATACCACGGCATCATGATCATCTCGGGCAAAGGATTTTAGTCCGCTCCCTAAAGATACTACAAACCACGTTCGTTTGATTCGAACACGCACAGTGGCACCATCAGTTATTATTTCGTATTTAAACTTTTACAAAATTGTGATTGTGTTAATTTTTCATCCACGAACGAACAAACATTGAAAACGTAAAAATATCGAGCATAAAACTTCGATGTTCAAAAAATATTAGCTTCCATACATTCATGTTTTGAAAACATCAGCATCCGTGTCGCATTCCTAATTGTAACTTTGTGGGAAAACCTAGGAAAGACTAAAAAAATAATAAAAGAAATACCAATGGTCACGGAAAAATGAGGGAATTGTGTTAGGGTCGGGGAAAAGTGAAATATGGTTGATGGTTAAAAGAGAAGTTTCGAGGAATGTCATTGGCTGTCAGGGAGAAAAAAGAGAACTTTGTTGGTGGTTAGGGATAAGTCAAGGAAATGTTTTTGGTTGCACGAAGAAAGTGAGAGAATTATGTTGATAACCAGGGAGAATTCAAGGGTTTTGATGGAGTCCACGTTGAAGTCAGAGTATTTTCTTAGTGGTCACGAAGAATCCAGGGTCAGTCAGAAAGAAGACGGGGGAGAAGTCAGGAGATTGTGTTGGTGGCCGGGCAGAAGTTTTCAAATTTCGTTGGTGGTTAGGAATAAGCCTGGCCATTTTGTTGATGAACAGGTCAAATCAAGATATATTTCAGGGAATTTCGAGATGGCCCTGGGAAAGCAAAGAAAAGTCAGGAAATGTTGAAAGTGATCGAGAAGTAAGGGAGAAGACAGGGAATTTTGTTGGTGTCAGCAAGAAGGTAAGGAAAAATCAAGAAATGTTGGTGAATGTCAGGGAAAAGTCAGGATATTTTTCGGTGAACATAGTGAATAAACGATATTTGTTGAGGGGAAAAGTCAGGGAATTTTGTTGATGGACTAGGTGAAATCTGGGACTTAGGGGTGGAGAAGTCAGAGAATTTTCTGTTGGTGGCGAGAAAAGATAGGAGAAGTGGGAAATTTTTTTCGTGAAGGCAAATTCGGGAGAAGTAAGGTATCAAAGCTTCGAAGGAGACGTCTGATTTTTATCTTCGAGCAATCATGACAAGTCATTTTGACAAATTGTTTCCCTGAGGATCCAGTGACTTAAACACGGTATTTGACAACCAAAGTTGTAAGGAACATGCTTCCGTGTTGCCGAATTAATGAATATTTGACTTCGCCATAAGAATTCTTATCTTGGCATCGAACTACTGTGGGTTCGCGTTCATTTCTAACAGGTTGAAAGTGAGTTGGATAGAAAGAGGCAGGTACCTCAAATGTAACCCTCGGCCGGAATAACTTGTTCTTTCCTTATATAATTGGGAGCTGGTTGGGCAGGTTGTCCAAGAGAAAAGATAAATTATATCTTTGCCAACGCATGTTTTCGATCTCATCCTATTAGTGATTGGTTTCGGAAAAGTGTGACAGTGCGGTAATATTGTGTATCACGGTCCTTCTGAAATGGTAAGGGTCAATGAATCGACGACTTAAAATCCTTACTGTTCGGTACTATGGTTCAAATCAGAATATAAGTTCATAAAATTGCGTTCGTTTTTAAAAGGACGAAAATGAGTGTTGTCGGTGCAATAAAACCTGTTTAGAAAGGGATATTTTCCCATCGTGGCATATTTTCTTTGTATCTTGACTTGATTCTTGTGGAGAGATTTACTGTAATGAAAGCACATTATTTTCTACTAGACAAAAAATTTCAATGCGGATATTCTGGAAAGAAATAAAAATAATATAATAGTGAATATTTATCCAACCTTCTAATTAAATGAAAATTAGATTTTGAAATATTGAAAGATTAAATGAAAATTTAGTTAAAACTAATGGATATATGAGACATACCAAAACTTTTCCTTCTCTTGGTGCTACAAGTTGGTACTCAGCAACTTCTCATATCTTTAAGAAAATACTCCGCAACATTCAAAGATCTAAAATTGAGGGGTAAACTGCTTTGAGAATGAAATCACCTTATTTAATATTGTAGGCGCAAGGAGGTTCAAAAATAAATACGCACTTTGCATTCAAATTAAATGAGTATTAAATCGTATTATGAAATTCTCAGTGTTAAAATAAAAAAAATCCACTATTTTGGCAGAAATATTTATTTAGAGAATAATATTAAAACAGATGGCAAAAAAAGGTTTATTTGAACGAACTGTAATTAGCAGATTACAAAATGGATTAGAAGAGCTTTAGATAACAAAACAGATGAATTGACTCGTTATAAACAAAAAAAATACTTTCGTAGGCACACATTGGTAGCATGCTTTTTTTAAGATACACTCAGCCGCTTAGAACATTGAGCCAATCTGCGATCGAGCTTACAAAAACAACGTGTAGAGTGTTTCCGGGAAGGCGAAGGAAGTCCGAAATAGTTTGGAGGGCGGCAGAAACCCTTGCATGGTGAAATCGGTGGTGTGGAAATCGAAGTCGCGGAGAGGAGGGACACGGTGATGGTTACGTGTAGGCGGAGTTCATGATTTCAACAGTTTATAATTTTTTGAATGACAGGAGCTTATGTTGACATGTTCATGGCCAGTAGGATGATATAATGAAAAAACGAGTATTGTTAATATCACATCTTGTAAAGCCATCTTTATTGTAAGTACTGAAAGTTGCAAATTACTGCTACCAATGGGCCTCAACAATGAATCTTCGCGTACGGGCAATGGTCGTGCACCATGCGCACAAAATTTTTTTGAACATTAACAGGTTAATCCTGTTTTTCAAACAAGGCAAGTGCCGATCCGCGGTGGCCGAGATCGTTAAGGCGGTTGTGTCATAGCGATCTCAGGCCCAAAGATCGCGGGTTCGAGTCCCGCCTCAGGCATGGTTGTACTTGTGTTGGTCCTTTCACCCCCCTGTCATCACAATATCATTACATTACGTTAAACCCAATAGTGGTCGCTAATGACCTTGATGTCAATTGACGATAACAAAAAAAAAAGATACGTGAGCATTGAAGTTCACGTGAAGGGATTTAACTTGAACGTGGTCCCAAATATTAATTTTTAATTGAAATTTATTTGGAAAAACAAAGTCAAAAAATCATGAGGATAGTTAACAAAACGTGGATTATCTTATTTGATAATTTAAAAATAATATAGACTTCTTTATTGATAAAAAGTAGATTTTATTTATTTTTCACCCTCAATCACTTTTGTCCGAGAAATATTCAGTTTATGGGTAGCCCTACATGAAAATTATTATACAGTTTTTTACGATGGTATTTTTTATTTTAAAAAAACATGCACTTAAAACAATCGAAAATACATCTATGCTACAACCTTCAAAATGTCGATGTTGAATACATCGATAATTTTATAAACACATCTATGTTTTGAAAACATCGACATCGAAGTCGCATCCCTATTACATTACACTTAATATACTACATGGTACAGTAGGTTCCATAAGTCTCTCCCCCACTAACTTCTATTTTTGATAGAACGAAAAAAAAATATGCAAAACTTTTCAACTTGATCATCTTTTGCTCCAACCCACTTATCACATTTAACGTATTAACATTTCTTGACCTTTGAAACAATACTCCGAATTTTGCTCGTCAAATGGTCACAAATTGCTTCTATCATCTTACACTAGTCTTCACGTTCCTACCTCGAAGGATTTTCTCCAGTGTTGATAAGTGGTAGACGTCGATGGGTGCCCAATCTTGACTAAAGTGTATGGCCAACTCTTTAAAGCTATAGTCCTTCACAACAGTTTTTGAAATCTGAATATTAAGCACATGTGCATTGTCGTGAGGAAGCTAAAAAGTTTGGTATTTCATGCACCGCATCCAACTCAAGAACTCCACAAAACTGAATGAGGTGTCTGCTGCAAACTTAAAACATTACAACAATTAAAGACACGAGAATCTGTTGCTCAGAAGGTTTTCTCATTGATGAGCGTAATCTTGGTCAGGCTGGAAATGTATGAAACCGCCCTTGTATTATGTGTAGCTGTGTAGTTGATCAGCTGATGAAAGTGTAGCTGATCAGCTGATGAAAGTGTGGCTGATCAGCTGATGAAAGTGTAGCTGATCAGCTGATGAAAGTGTAGCTGATCAGCTGAAGAAAATGTAGCTGATGAGTCGGAGAGCGAGTGCCGACGTGGGGTCCTGTGTGTCTTTGCAGGGAGCCGGTGAGGCGCCGCTGTCGCAGCCGCAGTCGCCCGAGGAGTTGGCAGCCCTGCCGCCGCCCACCACGCCCACCTCCTCGGCCGGCGCCCACGACGACGAGCGCATGTCCTCCTCCGCCGCCTCCGGTGAGTCCCTCCATTCCATTGATTTAGAGCGCTTCGACTTACTATGGTCATTGGGGCCACTGGTTCGGAAGGTAAAATCGCACCTTGATTGACTTGATATAGAGCGCTTTGACTTACTATGGGCATTGGGACCTCTGATTGGGAAGGTAAAATCGCACCTTGATTGATTTGATATAGAGCGCTTTGACTTACTATGGGCATTGGGACCACTGGTTCGGAAGGTAAAATCGCACCTTGATTGATTTGATTTAGAACGCTTTGACTTGCATTGGGACCACTGGTTGGGAAGGTAAAATCGCACCTTGATTGACTTGATATAGAGCGCTTTGACTTACTATGGGCATTGGGACCACTGATTGGGAAGGTAAAATCGCGCCTTGATTGATTTGATATAGAGCGCTTTGACTTACTATGGGCATTGGGACCACTGGTTGGGAAGATAAAATCGCACCTTGATTGATTTGATTTAGAACGCTTTGACTTGCATTGGGACCACTGGTTGGGAAGGTAAAATCGCACCTTGATTGATTTGATATAGTGCGCTTTGACTTACTATGGGCATTGGGACCACTGGTTGGGAAGGTAAAATCGCACCTTGATTGATTTGATTTAGAACGCTTTGACTTGTAAGATTGCGCTGTGTCGATGGATGGTTTTAATTTTTGATTGAGTTATAATGTCTCTAATCATTGAACCCGTGCGCGGGAAGAGTATGGATTGGGATGGTAATGTCGTGCTCGGTAAATGATCCGTTTTGCAGCCATTGATTGATTTAGGGCGTTTCGACTTTCTCATTCCATCTCTTTGCTCCTCCTTTCCCTTAATTTTCTCTTTCCCCCGGTCCATCTGTCATTCCTCTATTTCTTTGCTTGTATCCAATTTTCTCACTATTTCTCTTTCTCTGTATTGCTCTCTCATCCGCCGTTTCTCCCGATCATTCTGTCCAAGTATCCTGTTTTCTATACTTATATTTTATTCCTCACTTCTTTATTGCCTTCTATAACTTCGTCAATCTCTGATATATTGTCTTGTAATATTTCTGATATTTCCTTTCTTCACTTTTGTTTTTCTATTTTTTCTCCAATTTGTTTCTACGCTCAGGTATGGTTTAATCCTCTTTCATGGGTTTAAAAAGCGTTTTCATACTTATTGGTATTTATTGTCTCTTTCATATTCTGTATGTGGCATAAAACTTCTTTTTTAAATTGTGTTACTATTTATCCTTTCCTTGTATAAACATATTAAATATGTAGGCCTATACGTGCGTTATCTTGCTGGTCGAAATAATTTCTGTGAAATAAAATATTCTCAGTACGAAGAACTGTAGTCACATCATAGAGAATGTGTATAACATTCATACTTTAAAAACTATTTTAGGGTTGAAATAAACTTTTAAGTATTTTAGACTGTTTTTGATACACTGTTCTTCTTATTTAAAATTTGCAAATAATACTGGTTTGTGAATATTTCGAACGTCTTCATAATGTTGGGCCTAATAATTTGTCGATATGAATGAGATGTAATTTTGGGGTAATTTAATAGTTCGAGAATGTAACGGTTAAATCATTTCCAGGGCACCTCCTGTTGCTTCGGTGCATTGTACCCAGCAAGGAGCTCAGAATGCATACTGGCGAGCGAGAAAAGATTCCATTTTTCCTTAATGAGTACGCACCGCCTGCTAATGTATTCAAAGGGCTTAATTATAAAGAGGCAAAACCGAAACAAATTGTTATAATTACGCGTTCGTGTCCAGAGTGAGTAGCTTCCACGATTAGAGGTTAATTTGGGAATCAGAGTTGAATGAACGAAATACAGAATAACGGTAATTCCCGTTAGAATTTATTCTTGAATGGATTTATTTGCATTGTGCGTGTTTTGCAGTACGGAAAATAGTCGCTTACTAACGCCTATAAAAAGTTATAAACATAAGTCGGATTTTTCAACATAGCCTAAGATCAAAATAGATCAAAATGTTTCATGGACCATATTTAAATTTTCGCATCAGATATATATTTGATATGTTTGTTGGAAACAGAGATAGTGAAACAGGAGAATAAATTAATTTGCCAATTGAATGGCATGATGAGCCATTACTCTTTGGGTGTGATTCTAAGATAATTTCAAACCGTTCCATGTGGTAGGGAAGTAGGGGTGACTTAATTTTTGGGGAGATTTCCATTGTTCCTCTTGTGAATAATGATTCAATTTTAACGATTTTAGAAGCTGATTGGTTGTTTTATTTGTATTGTTTGTAATTTCGCAGAGATCAAAATTTTTACCTCGTATGTTTTCGACTTCACCACACATACATCCGGATTAATGTTTTAAGGGGTCCTAAGCATGACCAAACTATAGCAATCCCTAAAAATATTGATCATTTGATATTTGAATTCAATATAAATATTAAGTATAACCTCTGCTGTTTTGAAACAGTTAATTTTAAAATATTATAGATATTTATAAAAAATATTTTTGCAAACATTGGGGCCTAATCACGTGATTGGTGTTAATCAACCACTCCTCAAATGTCAGAGTGGCGTGGCGTGTGGCTGCTAATTTGTTTATCAAATTTTTATCCGATGGTAGAAACGAGTATGGAATTATTCACGAATTCCTTGGTGTTATTGAGAGTCATAATGCCAAACAAGGAAAAACCTTTTACAACACTAATTTTTCTCAATCAGTAACACAACACTATAATTTATTGTGAACTAATGATATTTTATGCAAAATGAACTTGCATGTTTCTGTTCCCCCTTCATATTGCGGGCATCATCGTATTATTAATATCAGTAATAATCCATTTGTGATTTCATGAGAGAAACTGACGAATATAAATGCTTCATATTCTGCTTCAACGAATCGTCTGAAAGGGAAGACCGTAGAACGGTGGCGTGTGTGTAGATTCATATATTCGAGTATTTTTTTAAATATTGGGTACGCCCTGTTTCGTGCATTGTAAATCACTACAATTCACTCCAATCAAAACTGAAGAACTCTCTCTCTCTCTCTCTCTCGCCCGTCGCTTACGAGCCAATTTTGCGAACTGAAGTGTCCTTGCCTAGTCTCCCTGCCGTACAAGAGGAGTGACTCTTTACCTAGACAATGCTTTGGAGCCAACGCCCCCTGTTGGCTGTTCCTTCGGTTAGCAGACCGACTAATTAGTGTCCATGAAGCAGGCACCGGTGCTACTCGAGTCTTTGAGTTGAAGGTCCCGCAACGGGAGGAACAGAAGTGGTTACCGAGTGTTCGCAATGTGTTGCGGAAATGTGTATTGAAAACGTGTTATTCAGTACTAGGTATTTTGAATGTTAATGTAAATAGTCTTCGTATTATCTGCTCTGTTATACCGCCTTCACGCAATCAAAACAGAGGATCGGAAAGACACCTTTAAAGATTGGCATCCGTTAAGGATTTGACAGTCCGCTGTTCGTTAAGAGCAATTGAAACAAATGAGTTGTAGCTAAATGTGGTGGGTCAGTATTCCTATTCCAAGGCATTTCTTACAGTATGTTCCGTGGATATTCGTACATTCCATTATGAAAACGAAATATTATATTGACTTCTTGTTTATTAATGTAATAGAATGATTTCTTCGTGCTTATTGGAGAAAAACCTTTATAATATAATGTATACTCTGTATTTCGAAAAAGAATGCGTATAAAGAATACAGGAATTGAAATCTCTTCAGTTTGGCTAAATTACTTACCTTTCTTTTTCGTACACTTGAACCATGAGGTGTGAATTTGGGTATAAATTAGCCCCACAACTCATTACTTTCATCAGCAGAGCTACGGTGCGTGCTTGGGTAGGTAATACATACAATGGAGTCAATAACGGTGAAAATGTTTAAGTCGAAGGAACTTAATGGGATGTTAAGGGAAGGATGTTAAGAAAGTTATTGTGAAATTAAACCTGAGAGGATAATCTTTAGTAAAAAGAGTATTGGTGAACAAATCGCATTCCATTGTTCAGTATATTGTAAACAAATTTAAGTAAAGAGGAGAAACCTAAAATGCCAAGAGAAACTATAAAAAACAAAAGCTCAACGAGAGAGAAAAGCGATTAAATTGCGAGAGGGAAAGTTGTAAGAAAATTGTAAGAAAACGCTCATTAAGCACGTCCGCAGTCTCTAGTTGAGAAGGTGAGTGGAAATATCGTAAAGATTTTGTTTGTAATATTATTAGTTTTCTATAATTTTAATCAACTTCAATTGTTTATATAGAACTACATTTTTTCTCGCTAGCAATGGGTATGTCATAAGAAAAGAAATACAATGATTCATTTGTTAATGTTTTCTTACTAATTTAAGTGAAAAATTATCCTTCATAACATATGATTTGAAATAAATGGACAGTATTACCTTTCAAGAGCCCTTCAAACTATCGCCTAAGGGCTTTGCGACAGGTGGCCTTCACTGCGCCGAAACTTACGGAGAGAGTGAGAGTGAGAGAGAGAGAGAGAGAGGAGAATCTGAGAGAAGTGGCAATGAGGGATAGAGATGTAACTACAGCAATTAATGGTCTCGACACGAAGAATACAGAAACAATCATCAATATTCACGATAAGAATAAGGCGCTTTTTCCATTGATTCATCAGAATTGGATTCCTTCCACTGATTGAAAATACAAAGCATCGATCATTGAAAAGAACGATACAAAAAATTACTTTCCTTCGCGTGAATCATCCATAATCTAACAATTGATAAAATCATTATAGCATCATGAAGACTGTAAGAAGGAGACTCCTGTGTTGAAGGCATATACGATAAACGTCGCCAGTTAATCGGGCACTCATAGCTTCAGTGACATCTCGCGGTGAATGAAGGAACTTGTTTCAGTTTTTCTCGGCCAATAACGACGCGAGTACCTATGCTTGATGAAGGCTATTTACACAGTGAGTATTAGTAAATGTAGATGATATTGACTTCATGTATAAGCTTGGTGCATATTGCAGCGGCTGAATTCGATCAAGCTATGTAGCTAGTGTCGAAAATCCTGCCACCGTTGGGACTCGAACCTAAGACCTCTCTGTCAGAGGCACTGCACTTACGTCAGTTGATGCTCTGAGCCACCTCTACCGGTCGGGTAGTCGATGTCGTCGGGTAATCGATGTCGTCGGGTATTCGATGTCGTCGGGTATTCGATGTCGTCGGGTATTCGATGTCGTCGGGTATTCGATGTCGTCGGGTATTCGATGTCGTCGGGTATTCGATGTCGTCGGGTATTCGATGTCGTCGGGTATTCGATGTCGTCGGGTATTCGATGTCGTCGGGTATTCGATGTCGTCGGGTATTCGATGTCGTCGGGTATTCGATGACGTCGGGTAGTCGATGACGTCGGGTAGTCGATGTCGTCGGGTAGTCGATGTCGTCGGGTAGTCGATGTCGTCGGGTAGTCGATGTCGTCGGGTAGTCGATGTCGTCGGGTAGTCGATGTCGTCGGGTAGTCGATGTCGTCGGGTAGTCGATGTCGTCGGGTAGTCGATGTCGTCGGGTAGTCGATGTCGTCGGGTAGTCGATGTCGTCGGGTAGTCGATGTCGTCGGGTATTTACTTCATGTCGCCTGGTATTTATTTGACGACGACGGCGACGACGGATATTTATTTGATGGCACCGAGTTGGCGATGTGGACGGGTACTCGACCTTGGCGCCTCACGTCGGCTCGCGCCGGTGCGTGACGCAACGCGACGCGGCGCCTGCCGCTGCTGCTGTGGCAGCGGCGGCGGCGGCGTCAGGTGCGTGGGGTGCCGGGGGGAGGGCAATTGACCCACATGCCCCGCCTTCGGCCGCGCCTTATGGGGGCATCCAGGGTGATTGTCCCGGGGCGAACGTCACGCAGCGGCTTGAGCAACCTCCTGCCTGCCTGCCTGCCTACCCACTTAACCTACCTACCTATACTGCGATTTTTCTAAGAGCGACTCTCAAGGAAACTCAAATCCCATCTTCGCGATGGAATATGTCACGGCATTTCGCGTCTTTCTCAGTCGTTCCGCTAGATTTCGCACGATCGCAACCGTATGAAGCAGTGCTTGCGATCATGCGACTTCTACCGGCAAGACCGAGAAAAGACGCGAAATGCCGTGACATATTCCATCGCGAAGATGGGATTTGAGTTTCCTTGAGAGTCGCTCTTAGAAAAATCGCAGTATATCTACCTGACTGCCTTTTGCCTATCCGCCTAACCTAGCTACTTACCTGACTACCTTTTACCGGGAGAGATGCTTCAGTGCATCAACTAGTCCCTCTGACCGGGAGGTCCAAGGTTCGAGTTCCGACGGCGGCGGGATTTTTCACACTAGCTGCACAGCTAAGTCACATTCATCCGCTGTCTGGAGGAGAATTCTAGCGGCCTGCTGCTCTGATCTGTAGTTTTCCGTGGTTTCTCCGATCAACACCAGGCGAATGCCGGAGCAGTACCCTAACAACCAGGCCACGAACCGCGCGCGATCTTTCCTTCCTCTTCCTTGTCCTATCCTCTCCTCTTACACACACACTTACACTAACATGCACTACACTACCACACATCGGGAGCTTACAACTTGTCCCGGCTGGGGCGGTGCCCCGCTGATGGGAGATACCTGGTTAAGGGGAAAATCCCGCTAGTCGACGGTTGGTCGGCGCCGGATCTCGCCATCCAGTGGGGAAAAGATCGCCAATCCCGAGAAAAACACACCCTACACTTACGGGACTAATGACCTAAGTAGTTGACGCGCTCGGAAACACGAATCAATCAATCAATCAAAGCAGACTATCTTTTGCCTATCCACCTAACCTACTATCTACCTGACTACCTTTTGCCTACCCACCTAACCTACCTACCTACCTTTTGCCTACCCACCTAACCTACCTATCTACCTGACTGCCTTTTGCCTACCCACCTAACCTACCTACCTATCTGACTGCCTTTTGCCTATCCACCTAACCTACCTACCTACCTACCTACCTACCTAAGTGCCTTTTGCCTATCCACTTAACCTACCTACTTACCTGACTGCCTTTTGCCTATCCACTTAACCTACCTACCTACCTGAATGGCTTTTGCCTATGCTTCAAATCTACCTACCTACTTTTTGAAATTATTGAAATTCGCGATGCATTTGACTGTTGGAAATGACCAACGAGCATCAAGCGTTTTATGTGGAAGTTTATTTTGAACAATTTGTAGAAATATAATGGGACTTGTTGCTGAGTTATGCAGGAATGGCATTTGTTAATGTAGAACAAATTATTTGATTTCTATATTAGTGGGATGCTTTTAATACTGAGGCATGTGTAATTGATAAAGGATAAAGTTTTCTAGTTTTAACGCAACGATTCACTTCTTTTATTTGACTATTCCACTCGTAAAATTAGAACCAATAGTGTTTAACTACACACATTAAAAGCCCCAATTAGGGCGGTGTATCTCAAAAAGTTTATCGCTTTTTCTATCTAATTTTTCTTACCGCTTGTCCCTTCTAGCCAATCACAAGCTGTGTCTCATTCAACTTAGGAGGCGGTATTTATGGATTGCTGCATCAATGTGCAATAAACCTCATATGTACTTTAACAATTTGTGGGATATTTAGCACACTTACATTATTTCCAAAATGGTATAATTAAGTTTGTTTTACAATATCTGAGAAATATTCTATTCGTAGGTAAGACTTAAAATTGAAGTTAGAACGGCAATAATGATTAGTTATGATTTAATTCTTGGAAGATTGTGTTAGTAATATTGTCGTGTCCTGAAGATTTTATTTTTAACTGGACTTTCATGGACTATTTCTTAACTGGACTGTCTTGATTGCTTCAATAGGAGATATGATTTTTATTTTATTTAACACCTTATTTGTTTATACTCGTACATGCGTATACATACAGGACACCGAAATGGCTGAACATCGTTAGTAGCACAAAAGTAAATGCGTAAATGCATTATCATCGTAGGTTATTGAGTAGCCATACAAACGTAAATAAAAAGTATTCGCCCAATTACGGAAATTTAACTTGGTATGCTAAATTATTTTTGTGACTCACCTTCAGTACAGAGCTAATTTGGTTGCTGCCGTCTGATTCTCCTTTTCAATGCGCGGTTGAATAGAATTTGAAATCAACAACTACAACAAAAGTATCTGCATCTTTATTCATGCGAGATCATATGTCCGGACGTGTGTATGCTAAGCGTATCTACTCCACAACTCATTTTAGTCTTAATGACTTGGGAGTTCATTTAGCAGTTGGCTAATGATAAAATGGCGGTAATGAAAAAGCAAGAGCCTTAACAAGATGTGTGTTATGTGCGGGTCGCGCGTGCAAATTAGCCTCGAGGCACAGGTGTGGTGTATGGCGGTTGTTAGTGAAATTGGTTATTCGATTAGACCCGCATGTGGTGCAATGTGAACAGTTCCGATTATTGAATATTTATAATGTAATTATAATGGTCAGAGTCGTTTATGCGAAATACTGTAGCCCTCTGCTTTCCGAGCTTTTAAACATTGTGTGAGAATGGGGAACTTAACATAACAGAACAAGAGATTTTATAACAATTTATAATTGTTTGATAATTTCTTCATCTTATTTTACCTTTTTTATTTTGTCTCTTTATTTCTCTCGTTTCTATTTTCCATTCATCCAGAAATCTAGCTCTTTGGAACACGCGAATGTAGCTCTTTGGAACACGTGAATGTAGCTCTTTGGAACACGCGAATGTAGCTCTTTGGAACATGCGGATCTAGCTCTTTGGAATACGCGAATCTGGCTCTTTGGAACATGCAAATCTAGCTCTTTGAATCTGGCGAGTGTAGCTACCGAGATCGATCCCGCAACCTCCACATCTCCCATCGCAGTTACTGATTCTGAAGTTGAAAAACATAGTAAACATTTGAAGATTACAACTATTGAAAGTACTAAACATGAATGATGCTACTTACTTATTAACGAGACTACTGTTACAAAATATTCAGTGAACTGTGTTGTGATCCACATGCAACTAGTTGATAGTGGCATTGTTAGCTTATGTCGATGACAACGCCTGTAGCGTAGGCAACCCACTTGACACCAATGGAATGCGGGCTGCCAGTATGCGTTCAACTACCAACGCTGAAATTTATTCATGTCATAATATCACCATCATTATCATTCGTAATGTCATCATCATGATCATTATCATCAGTATCTAGGCCGATTGGACTGTTCCGTCATCAAGAAGATCGTCTATCTTCTTCTTGGTGTACCTAAATCTCTGGTTCCTTTCGGTGCATAGTGGAGGAGCATATTTGGTAGTCTCTCGTTAGTAATCCCTTGGAAATGATGGAACCATTTATTTTTTCGCTATAAAATTCTCATATTTAGGTTGAACATTTTTAATCTGTTACCGATGTCTTCGCTTCTTATGTGGTTCAGATGCATGTTTCCTGAAACAGGCCTTAGAAATCTCATTTCAGCAGCGACAATATTCCTTCTATTCGCACGGTCCATGCTCCAATTTTCGCAACAAAATTAATGTGCGGAAACCGCCATCACCTTGTAACCTTCAATTTGCGTGTCCTTATATTACGTCGTAATCTGCAAAATGGGAATTTTGTGGAACATTGTCTTACATTTCGGAGCGTACGGCTCTTCGCGGTGCTAACTGTAGTCCGAGTCGGGCAGAATCTCGAATTCTCTGTGAAATGAAACCGGCTATTTGATATTTTATGGATATGCACTAGCGAGGGATCTAGGAATTTAACGAGTTGGCATTATCCATCTACTTTGCTGTCTGGGAGACACCGCGACTTAGGCCCAGATGCCGACGTTTCAGTGGTCGTTCTGCGATCTTCCTCGGGGCGAAATGGGTTG
The DNA here is from genome assembly GCA_031308135.1 of Acheta domesticus. Classification (NCBI taxonomy): domain Eukaryota; kingdom Metazoa; phylum Arthropoda; class Insecta; order Orthoptera; family Gryllidae; genus Acheta; species Acheta domesticus. Next base: position 101,570,949 of record JAHLJT010005437.1, on the reverse strand, counting down.
AGAATTCTGTATAAAGAACATTTCGCCCTGAAAGGTCTCAGCATGACCGTCGGAACGTTGGCACCAGTGCGTATACTGCAATTTATTTACTGCTGCCTCTGACAGATCATTAGCAGTTATGGTATCCAATAGGGAGCTTACTCGTCACTGCAGTGACGTCACTATGGTGGCGTTCAATCTTCCGATTGGATGACACCGTAATACCTAATTTACGTTAGAGGCAGCTCTAAAAAATCCAAGTATAGGACGCGGCGTCTCCGGACAGCAAAGTACGTAGATATTGACTCCGTCCCCGGAAGCCTAGGCCTTCTTTTGAGGACCCATGTACATAAATAGTTTTGAAAAATCGATTTTTCAATTTTTATACAAAAAAAATGTGCAATGTTTTCTTAACGAAATTATTTGTGTTTTATATATGTAACATTTCGTGAAGTTTTTCTGAAAGCAATTTTAAAAAATTTCGTGACAAGTGACCTCTATTTAAGGGTCACATTCTGTTTCATTTTATTTCTTGTTCTACTCACGATATTTCGATGGTGTACATTTTATTGCAAACGTTGGTAGCTCTGCTAGAGTCGGACACCGGCAGCATGTTGCGATCTTTCTACTTTGTTATGTGCGTACAGATTAGTATCCATGTGTTGTATGTATCCATCAGGGTTTTCGCGTATTCACTGCCAGACTTAAAAGTTAAATTCTCGTAAATTCCTTTTTATCATATAAATCTTTTATAGAAAAGAAAAGTATGTAAGATACAAAGCTAGTATTTTCAGATTAGATTGAGGAAGCTTCTTACAATAAAGTAAATTTCAATAAATATCTACATTCAAACAACAGAAGTATAGCATATTAAACTTAAAAATATCCAACCTCTAAGCACGAATTTTAAACATTTTTACAAAAAACTAAAACTGTAAATATTTCATAATAGTCTAAAATGTAGATAGCTATGTGATCTAAAAGCCTACCAAATTTGATTTATCTACGTGCTGTAGTTTCAGAGAACATAAAGTAATTTGGTTAAAGAGCCAAATAAAAAAAATGTTATAGTAAACTAATATATTAATAACAAAATAAGTAAAGATATTAAATTACAGAAACTGATATTAAATTACATAGAAGAACTAATTTTTACTGTGACATAATTTTCACTTACATCAGTATCAAAGTTTTCTAGAAATTGGTGTTTGAAAATGCTTAATTTTAACTATTATTTCTACTGCGTTCACATACATGTGCCATAGAGAGATGGAGTTGCATTCTCACGAAGTAGGTTGCGGCCCACTGCGCGCGTGGTGCTGACGCGTAGAACAGGGCCACGGGCGCGCGCGCGGGCGGATCTCGTATGCAGTCGATCAGGCACCTCTTCCGGTGCCTCCGCCCCCGCCGCCCCCGCTTCCGCTCTGCGGCAGTCAAGTGCGTGGGCGGACACAGACCCGCGCCGGTCGGACCGCTCGCCGCTGCCCAGACCCGCCCCGCCACGCCGTCCAACCCACGCCGTCCAACCCGCGCCGTCCCGCGCCGTCCCGCGCCGTCCCGCCCCGTCCCGCCCCGTCCCGCCCCGTCCCGCCCCGTCCCGCCCCGTCCCGCCCCGCCCCGTCCCGCCCCGTCCCGCCCCGCCCCGTCCCGTCCCGCCCCGCCCCGTCCCGCCCCGCCCCGTCCCGCCCCGTCCCGCCCCGTCCCGCCCCGTCCCGCCACGTCCCGCCCCGTCCCGCCCCGTCCCGCCCCGTCCCGCCCCGTCCCGCCCCCGTCCCGCCCCGTCCCGCCCCGTCCCGCCCCGTCCCGCCCCGTCCCGCCCCGTCCCGCCCCGTCCCGCCCCGTCCCGCCCCGCCCCGTCCCGTCCCGCCCCGTCCCGCCCCGTCCCGCCCCGTCCCGCCCCGTCCCGCCCCGTCCCGCCCCGTCCCGCCCCGTCCCGCCCCGTCCCGCCCCGTCCCGCCCCGTCCCGCCCCGTCCCGCCCCGTCCCGCCCCGTCCCGCCCCCGTCCCGCCCCCGCCCCGTCCCGCCCCGTCCCGCCCCGTCCCGCCCCGTCCCGCCCCGTCCCGCCCCGTCCCGCCCCGTCCCGCCCCGTCCCGCCCCGTCCCGCCCCGTCCCGCCCCGTCCCGCCCCGTCCCGCCCCGTCCCGCCCCCGTCCCGCCCCGTCCCGCCCCGTCCCGCCCCGTCCCGCCCCGTCCCGCCCCGTCCCGCCCCGTCCCGCCCCGTCCCTTATCACCCTGTGTCACTTATACACATACTTGCACGCACTACACGTCAGGAGCATAAAGCTTGTACTGACTGGGGCGCTACCCCGCAAATGGGAGATACCTTCTTTGGGAAAAAAACGCTAACCTACGTCTAGTGACAAGTAGGTCGGCTACGCATCTAGCGATTCAGCGGGAGAGCGCTGCCACCACTCGCGAGAAACATGTACTATACTTATGCGACTAACAGTGGATGCGTCCGATAACATCAGTGAATCGATAATTCCCCCTCTTGGCTCCCCCCCCCACATCTCATCCAACCCTGCTCCTCTCCGCTGCACTCCTTGCACTTTCTTTGTTTCTCTGCCTCGATCTACCTATCTCTACCTCCTTTTGCGTAATCCCAAGAATGTGGGCGGATGCTGGCATTGCTGTGGTTGAGTTGGTTTGGGGTCACCGATCGTCAGACACTCGCTTCCTCATTCTTTCTCTTTTGCCGCCCTCTTCTTTCTTCTCCTGTCCAGTCATTTCCTATCCTCACTTCTGCAATACACTCCTTTGCCCTTCCCACTTATGTTCTCAGGGCTCTTCTTCTCTTTTCCAGTATTCCCCTTCCATCTCTTCTCCCATGTTTATTGCTTCCTAAAATGAAAAATCCAAGAAAAGAGCAAAAAATACTCAAACGTGTATCGGTTGTATTTTATATCGTCGATCGTCGATCACAGTTTCCTACATCATATATATTCATGCTTCAGATTTTTACAAGTTTCCATTCGTGTGAAACCCGCTGAAAACTTTAGATATGAGGCATTTTTATGAGACATTCTTTCATCGCTGATGGACTTGTCTGGTCCCTAGCGCCTTTTATGAGGAGGAATATGGACCAAATTCCTCGTAAAAGCCCAGATCTTCAGAGTGCACGTATTTTCGTATAGAACTTGCTCCCGTTCCTGCCGTGTTTTTGAAATGAATTTTTCAATAAATCTATTTACAGTCTGCACAGTGCCAAACAACGATAAGTTGTAAAATAACAAAGTACATTTGTTGGATATCTACAATCTTATTTGAAGTGGTCACTCGCTGATGATCTTTATTTAATCCATTACGTCCATGAATAACTTAAAATAGCATTGCTAACTGGACAACAAGTCCTCAGTCTTTTTGACTTAATAGCCGTAACATTTCAAAATTCACTTGGCAAATCCAGTACTAAGAATTTTTGGAATATTTTTAGTTCTTTGTAGTTCGTCTATAGCTCATGCATTGTTACGGTTTTCTATTTTACTAATATATTTATGTCAATAATTTCTCGTTTCTTTCTTGGTAAGTGAAGTCATAAATACAGTTTTTGAAAGTACCATGGTGCTCGGGCAATTTTGAGTTAGAATCCTTTAATATTCTTGTTTGACTTGCAAGTTGAGCTGCAGCGCTGAAAATAACAATTTAAAATTTGTTTCAAGAATGACTTATAAGATGAATTTAAATGTCTGAAGCCTGCTCAGATATTCTAGCTAGCAGTCAGTACAATTAAAAATTTTAGGAGCTTCATTTGGAACTCGTTTCTGTTTGAGTAGAATGTATATTTTCACGTTAAATTATGCCAGTGGTTGGCTTCACTAACTTTTGTTGAAAAACTTGTCTTTCAATAATGTGAATGCAAAATGACCCTAAGACGCAAACCTTAAATGACCTAATGCAGACACTTTGGGGACTAATTGCAGAGTAAAAGAGAGGCAGAAATGCAAATAACAACAGTCGCTGAAATGGACGCAAGGGAATAGGCATAACTACGACGTCGTTTGAGACCGTTAACACGACCTCACCGGGAATGAGAGAAAAAGAGGGCAGATATGAGAAAGGGGACAAGAGATATTAGAATACGAGGTAGTGAGATACACAGGTACAGCCTTACTAATAAAAGCTTGGTGTAACTTCGTTATATCACGCTTATTCCGAGCATAGTTATTCCCAGCATAAGTTCGGAATAAGGATGGATTAAATTTTTACCAATAATGGCCACTAAACCGTAGCTTAACTATTCCATGTTAAATACGGAATCAATGCTTGGCAACGTTGCTTCATATACCATCTTGGCGTATTTACTTTATTCTTTGGTGTCTTTGTAAGGGCTTAGCGGGAACTTGGCGTTGAGTTTGCACAGAATTTTCGCATTTTCTCCCGAAGTGTGTTATGGCAGTTGTAGTTAGTGGATTCAGATTGATTCAATTGAATTACGATTGTAATAAATGCTGGTGCCCATTTTATAGAATTTAAATTAATGTCCAAAAGCACGTGTGTATGTTAGGAATGGATAAATGACTACAAAAAGAGCACAGTTTAAAAATGAAATCTGACGAATATGTTCAGAGAAAAATGTGGATTCGGTGAAATAAATAAATAGTTCAGTAATTTATGAATATAACACTTGCAGAAATGTATTTCTCACCTTTTTTATTTTAAGTTGAGCAACAATAATTGTGAACATTTTTAAAAAATTGCTGTAAATCCGAATAATTATATAAGAATCCCAAAAAACAAATACTAGAGAACTTAAAATCGATTCTTTTAAATCCTTTATTCTTCATCTCACAAAAAACTTTATAACTCTCTTTACCTGTATCCAAAAATTTTGCTTTATGACCAAATTATTTTCAATGTCCTTGAATAGATTAGTGTTTCCCTAAGAACGTTTTCCATCCTCCTTAATTTAAATAATTATTTTTCCCCTTTTCAATTCACTTCTTTTTAAATAGAATGCTATTTACTGAAATATAGTTAATCTTTTAAATTATAGGTAATATTATTTACCTGCAAATTATATGCTGGCATCTTGCCATGTATAATTGAAAAATGCACGATTGAATAGTTAGAAAATAAATATAAAAAATAATAAGTGCGTTCTAACTTGATTAGAGAATGTTGAACAACAATTATTAAAGAAGAAATCTTCCCATCAAATTAACTTCTAATTAAAACTGGAGCTTCAATTCATTTAACTTGCTATTAGGACTACTTATTACTGATATAAGGATAGAATGTTGTTCAATTTTTGTACTGTACAATTTCACAATGTTACTGTTTTTGAACTAATTTATATTGAATTTATTATCACTTGATATAAGCCCACCTATATGAAGTATAAAAAAAGTATAAAAAGTTAAATTGCTCAAAGCTAGCCCGTATAAAGTTGAATTTTCCTACACTCACAAAAAATTAATTTTTATTTTTGTTGACATACAACTATGTAAATGAATTAGCTAAGTTTCTCACCTGTATTACAAGATTTATCATCTCAAGAATATTTATTTGTTATTTATTCATTTTCTGAACCTTTACCCTCTGAAACTTAATGAATAAAAAATATTACTAAAATTCTTTCACTTAAAAAAATGTAATAAAATAGTTTTGCCTTTTCATACAAAGGTATATCTTAAAGACAGGCATCAACATAAAACAGCATGCTAATATAGCCCAATGTTAAGATTATTTGTTCTATTTTAAGATAATAGTAGATGAATTCAAAGGCTCATTTACATGAATATTTTTTATTGAGAGTTCATTTGTATTGGTCCAATTATGAAAATTTTATGTCAGTTAGCCGACGTTTCTGAGTTTTTATTTCTCCATCTTCAGGGCTGAATACATTAACAACATGGTTAGAAGTACATGCAATTAGTGTTTATACATTGCGTAATGAGTAATCAGCCTTAAAGATGGAAAAATAACACTAAAATATCGGCTAACTGACATTAAATTTTCATTTATTGGACCAATATCCATGAACTACTCAATGGATTCCACTACAGATGGACATGAATTACAGCAGATGAATACTTTTTATTTACAATCAACTTTGATACTGAGAAGTTCACTACGATACATACCCAATTTACATTAAAACATTAGGCCAATAATTTTTTTTTATTTTTCAGGTATTATCCTAAAAGTTTTGTTTGTTACAATTCATATCTATTACTCTGATTTCATTATGAGCCAATCTTTCAGTCCGGTACCTGGAGAAGACTCAGTATTTGTGACCTGTTTTTCTCAGTCTTCATCTGAATTTGGTATGCGACTTATTAATCAAATGTTGGTTTAAATAATATTATATACATGCAGTTGGATACAATTAATCCTGTATGAAGTTGAAGAGAAGGTTCTGTAGAATTATGTTTTGCATTACACTTTTTTATTTACATTAAAAACCAATCCACTCCTTTCTTGTATTTTTCCTAGAGGTAATTTCTGTTACTGGGCTTTCCTAGAGAATATTGATGTTGCAGAGCCAATAAAAATGGACAAGTTCTTATATTATATGTAGAAAAACTGGTAAATTCAAATTAAAAACATGTAAGAACTAGCAGTATCGAAATTAATTGTAAAATGAGTTTTCTCAGAACACATAATACAAGTATAACTTCTGTTTGACAGTACATTCATAAAATGTTAATTCAATTAGGGATCATAATTTTTTTTTAAATTGTTCTCTTCAAGCGCTTTCCGAACTGATACTCCTCATCGAACATCTGCTACTATTGGTAGTGTAAGTCACATATTCCTCCACACAAAATTCTCACTGCTTTCAGCAACAGCTCGGCAGAATTTCTTTAGTCTGTTCGGCTTTGTGTTCGTGAATAACATCATCTTTTACTTTATTAAAATAAAACAATGACCTTAATTTATAATGAGATATTGTACATTAGCACGCTTAATGATGAAAAATTCTAATAGATAAGTGTCATTATGGACATTGGGATATGAAAGCTTATACATTTGTTTGAAATGGGTGACTCATGCCATGCAAGTCTTCAGTCACGTTGAATATTATATTTTATCCAGGAGAGAATAAGTATTTCGGCAAAAATGTGCAAATTTTGCTCCTGCCTACTTGTGACTGATCAGCTTTGACGTAAACAAATTGGTTAACTCAAGTGTTCCTTCCTATGAAAACCCATTTTTACTTCGAAATTCATCTGAATACCCTTCAAAAATAACACTCGGTGTTCGTTAACACTTCTCTGTTGTCCATTCGTTTCATTACCGTTGTTTTACACTTCTATTTCTGGTATGAAACGCTAACAAAAATCACCTCGAAGTTTCAAATGCCAAAAACGCAAGAAAACAAGAACAAGTGAATCACCCACGACAGAAACTAGATAGCCAAATGTCCACGAAAAACACAAGAAAGGGAAACACAGTCGAAGTAAAAATGACAATGATACATTGAAGTTGAATTGAAGCGAAACGCACAAACAGCTGGTTCTTAGTTGCCTCCATGTTTTCGCATTTCGAGGTTATTCCACGCTTAAACTACGTCTGTCCGTGGTTTAGCGGTTGCCATGGAAACTACACCTCACTTATTCCGTGTTCGAGTTATGCCTCGTTTATTAGTAGGAGTTTTCGCTATTCTACTGCTTTTCTCGGCTTAAGCACGGAATACAATTTACACCACGTTTATTAGTAAGGCTGGTAGAGATAAGACGATAAGAAGGAAAAGAAAAGAGGCAATTAAATGGTAAAAGAGGAGAGGTATAGTGATCGTATGTGGAAGAGGAAAATGGAAAATGTCGAAGTCACTGAAGAAAAAGTAGGCAGATAAAGGATTCATGTGAGGGAAGAAGGGAGAGAGTGGGGAAAGGAGAGAGAAAGAGAGAAAGCAGAGGGAGAGATGGGAAAGACAGTGAAGGAATGAATGGAGGGGAAGGAAAGGAAAGGGAAAGTTGGGGGGACAGTGAAGGAAAGAAGGGGAAGACGATGGAGAGATGAGGGCTGAGAGTGAAGGAAGCAAAGGAAGGGAATGGGGCGACTGAAGGGGGGGAAGGGAAGGGGAAGAGAGGAGAAGAAGAGAAAGAGATACAGAAAAAGAGAGTGCCAGTGGAAAGGGGGAGAAAAGAAAAAAGATATGGGGTGGAAGGAGACGAAGGAAGGGAAGGACAAAGGAGATGGAAAGAAGAAGGGAAGAGAGAGGGGAACGCAGATGAAGTGGGGAATGGCAGTGACAGAGAGTGAGAGGGAGGGAGGAAAGAAGGAAGGCTGCCAGTGGTGACAGAGGACATAAAAAAGGAGAAGGGATGGTGGGAGGGGAGGGGTAAGATCCACGGGAGTGAAGCTCCGCGGCGGCGTGCCATCCCTTCCCTTCCCCTCCCCTCGCCCCTCCCTTCCCCTCCTGCTCCTCGCCTCTATTGATCTCGCACGCACCACTGCGCCGAAGCCACTCCTCCCCTCCCCTCCCCTCCCCCCCACCGCGCGCCGCCGGTCCACGCGGGTGCGTGGGGTGACGTCACCCTCTGCAGCGTGCGCCGGGCACGCACCCGCCCACGCACGCGCCCACGCACGCGCCGACGACGCGCTGCGCGGGGCGGCGCGCGGAGCAGGTGGTTCCAGCCACCGAACACGTTAGGCTGGCGATGCGTTAGAATCGATGCAAACAAGACGGTTCCAAGTCGCAGTTTTTTGTTTTAAGTTTTGAATTAATGGCGGGAAGCTGTTCATAATGCACATTCGGCATTCGCCGAGCAGCGAGCTACTGTTTGCCCGATCCCGACCGGCTGATGTGTTCGTCGAATGTTCGCTCCCTTTGATGTGTCCAAAAGACCGACACGCGATGGGTAGGGCGAGCGCCGAATGTTCGTCATTCGGCAAATAGCTAGCGACCCATCCACACTATTCGGGATTCGGCGAGGGGTTACTCGCTGTTCGCCGAATAGCGAATGTGTGGAGCCGCCTTAAAATAGAGAACTTGCTATGCATATGCATGTTGTCCGAGGCATTTGTAATGTCTGTAGCGGATTCTGCGACTTTTGGTAGTAAGCAAAAATGTTTGATGTGGCCCACTTAGAACCTATTTGCTACCGAAAAGTTGAAGAACGAAGACATCGATCATTTTTGTTTTCTCCGATTTCTTTCCGATCAGCACTTTCTCAGGAACAGAGTAATAAAACCTCATGTTTAATTTGTAGTGCTAAGATTTTGACGATCTAAAAACTACATAACAATTAACTAAAAAAATAATTCTATAATGGTAAAAAAAACTTGGGAAAAATCGACAAAAATTACCTTACACAATTTCACATTGCGATGTTTATACTGCGAAATAATGTGTCTCTATTCAGTTAAGAGCAGATTTCACAAACATTAACCTAACCAGAGATTAGAAAACGAGTCGTCAAATTTAAAGTCGTGATAATTTTCACAAACTTTCTTGTCATCGGTTAGGTAATCTTCACATAACCTCCAAGTACTGCAAAATGGTTAATTCTCGTGAAAGGAGTAATTTCAATACTCTCTGGTGAAAAATTGTTTACACTCCGATAAAGCGTAAAAAAAGCTGGCAAAAATAATTTTCTTAGTTGAGCGGTTGAGCGCTAAAGTGGTGTAAGTCAAATTTTGTAAGATTTGAGTTAGATGTACTGGCAGATCGTTTGAGCATTGTTCCATCACGGGCTAAAATGGTGTGAGTCAAACTTCAATTTTTCTTAGCTAGAGGCCAGCACAATGCAGAAGTAGCCAACAAGTTACCGCTGCATGCAATTGTGGTGTAAGTAATTGTGGCGAAACAACAACTTCCAGGGGCTACTAAGAAATAGCTTCTTGTTTATCTGCACCCATCACAGAAGCAGCATCTCGAAAAAAAAAACATTTAATCGCTTTTAGTGATACGTCCACAGGTCAAAATTGCAACTCCGAAATTGATCTCATTTGGTTGAAAATTGTGACAAAGATCTATTTTTCCCTGTTTTACCATCACATTACTATCTCGGACGAAAATTAATCATGCCAATTATTTGAAAGTAAGTCATAGTTTTCAGAAACGGTGTGAGGAAAATGGTGAGTCAACAAAGTAGTTATTTACTTAATTATTAAGCAATGTTTCCATCCAAAATATCTGTAGTAAGTTATAAGAATATCTTCTTAACACGTTCATAACACATAAGATCATTTACTTCTAAGCATTTCAATTGTACACCACTTTTTGTTTACGTCATTACATTACGGTATGTATTAGTATGTTTTTTGACTTCTTTTGCTTTCATCAGCTCAGTTGTTCATTCAAGGTGAGTGCTTTGGTTTATTAGAAACGTGGATTTTACAATTTTTAACACTGATATTTATTAAGAGTATAAAAAAAATAAAAAATTTCTTCAAATGTTGTTTTTAAAGAAGTATGAATTGTTCCAAGAACATCTCTCTATAATGTTGAATAAACTTTAATTGAAAATTTGTTTGAAACATCAATTGCATTGTTATTTTGTTTGATATTCTGTAAGTACATTAGTAGTTCCTCTCCTTTATGGAAAGGATAGACAAATGGATAGGGAAAGGGTGGGGTTTAACATGCGAGAGTTCTCGCACGGGTACGCTAGTTTAGTATTATTAACTATTATTATTAGTATTATTAACTATTATTATTATTATTATTATTATTAATATTATTCAGATGCAGATATTCACATTTCATATTTATAATTTCTAAGCATACAATTTTTTGTTACAATATGCGACAAAGAGTTTTACCTCAGTTATTGTGATCTCCAGCATGTTGTCCTCCTCCTTTGGTTGCGTTTCCAAGGGTAATTTTCAAATAACTAAAAATTGGCTGACTTGAAACAGCTAATTTGTTGATAACGACTTATTGATGCTTTTTTTTGGTGAAATCATATTTACTGTGTACTTTTTAAAAAATCTTGAAGTATGAGTATATACATTATTGGACATAGTACTGCTTTTGCAGCAATCTGCGACCATTTGTAGGCTGTAGCCCGTCTTGGAAAACTCCTATTCTGAAAGAAAAAAAAATATCAGAACTCTCCATTGACAACTTTCATCGATCGTAAATTGTTCTCGGGGAAACACGTATTGGCAATAAAATGTGACAGTTGGTAGAAACGTATGAGAAAAGAAAGTGCAGACCTGTTCCACTTAAAAAGAAGTACCGTTTCCTGTAATACATTCCGTTATAAGTAATAATTCTTGGAGGGATTTCTAACAATTTATTGTGTCTCACAGGAATAAAATGGTCACAAATCAAATAGTACAGACAGATTTTAATTGAAATATAATAAGTGTATACTTAAAATTCTGTGTGTCATATCGTTACGTGGCACCTAAAAATGATTAAACTTGCAATATGCTTTGTTCAATTGTAATCTCCCTAAAATTTACAAGTCGGCATTTCTAACACGTTTCAAAGGATAGACAACTTTCTATTTCTAAGCAAATAAATGTTTGCCTGTTTTATCCCAGCAAAATGGGTGATGTGAAGATTGTCTTTCGTCAATTGTTTATTCAACACAGGTCTTTCAATCAACAACGATTTTTATTCATGAACAGTACTACTGGAGGTCAGTATTCGCCATATCAAATACAGCTTAGTATCCACCTTAATACATCAACTCGGCTCACAACTTTGGAGCTCTAAAATAATAATGCGCACACTCAGCATCCAAATAGTTGTGATAACTTTTGATCCTGATACTACTTTTAACAGATAACTTTTCCTTAAGTCATTTTGAAAATTTACGTTCGTTTTCCGTGTCTGTGGACGACGTTCCGTCCAGTACCTACACCACTAATCAATGTTCTCTTCTCTAGCAACCTTGGAACTTTTCAAATGCAATTCAACACAATTCTAAACTGCCAAGATGACAAAAAGCAATTATTTTACTACTAACTATAGTTACGCTAAAGTTTCAAATATTCACTGAAAATTTATAATTTTTGAATATGACTGATAACAACGTTCGTGTGTAATAAAATTAATGTCTCCGTTATTTTCTTGTTTTCTCCATAGGCGTTCACGTATAAATAATCATTTTGTAATATTTACTAGTAGACCCGGCCATGCTTCACTATTATTAAACTTTACACGCTATGGGTCACGTGATTGTTAAATACGATTTACACTACGCTCTGGAAACATTTTAATGGATGAAAGACTTTCTGGCGAGTACGTATTTGTTCTATGTCCTTGTTGGACATGTTTATCAAGTATCCTATTGTCAATAAGTTCTCCTCAAGTTTGGGCATGCATTTTCTATGACACTGTCTTGTCATTTGAATTACTTGTCCGAGATAACGTTCAAGTAATAATTCCGGCCGATATTTCACAATCGCAGGGGCAGAATATGCAGCGAAGACGCAGTTAATACTTGAAGGTGCGGCGGGTTGCGTAGAGCTTCTGTTTAGGAGCGCTTGAGACAACGTAAAAATAAAACCATCATCCCGCGACTATCTCCGACATACGCACATTTCCATCGTACTGTGACTATGTTCTTCGCGCAAGTGTGAGCAATAAGTTGACAAAGTTTTATCCCAATCGTATGAACGGTACGGCGGCACATAAAATACGTACTATCAAACATTGATTTTTATATATTAGATATATTTAAAAACCTGTTGTCGTTGTACTTTTCGCTTGCGGTCGGGAATTCGTGTCCTTTTAAATTTAATTGAGACCTCGGGGGCTTCCAGCGTTACCACGTAATTTTTACAACGTCATTCGCCGCTAGCACACATCGAAACAACGGTCTGTCATTATTATTACTCGCCCAGCTCGGGAATAAATTTTTGTGGGTCGTCAACACTTTTGCGGTTTCAACTGGTATAAACTAAGGGGGGAAAAAAGCCTCGTGTTCCATCACACACTTGGCGCATGTAAAAACTACTGGAAGGCAACAGCACATACTTTCTTGAATTATTTGTAACCTTTACATGAGGTACTTGGCTTTCACCACAATGCCTTTGACCGGGAGGTCCTGGGGTTGGAGTTCCGACGATGGCAGGATTTTCGACACAAGCCAGATAGCTAGTACGAGTTCGGCCGCTGTCTGGAGGAGAATTCTAGCGGCCGGCTGCTCTGATCGGTAGTTTTCCATGGTTTCTCCGATCAACACTAGGAGAATGCTGGAGCAGTACCCTAACAAATGGGCCACGGACCGCGCGCGATCTTTCCTTCCTCTTCCCTATCCTATCATCACGCATTACTTACGCACACACTTACATTCCCTACACTACCACACATGCCGGGAAACCAGTGGGGCGCTTAGAGCTTGATCCGGCTGGGGTGGTGCCTGCTGGGGGAGATACCCTGTTGGGGAAAATCTCCGCGAGCCGACGTACTTGTAGGTCGGTGCCAGATGTCAGCGAGCAGTCGAATATCCCCATCACATCACACCATGCCACGCCACGCCACTCCACGTCACGCCACACCACCCCACGCCACCCCACCCCACCCCACCCCACCCCACCCCACGCCACCCCACCCCACCCCACGCCACGCCACGCCACGCCACGCCAGGCCACGCCAGGCCAGGTCAGGCCAGGCCAGGCCAGGCCAGGCCACACCACACCACATCACACACCACATCACACACTACACCACACACACACTACACTTACGGGATCAACGACCTTATCCGTTGACGCTCCCGGAATCACCAACCAATCAAAACTAATTAACTTTTCTGTCTAATAAACAATAGTGATGAATGAACACCGGAATAACGTAGGGTACTTGAACTAGTTAGACGCATAAATCAAGAGTGCGTCATTCAAACAACCACATCTCTCCTCGTAAACCCCAACCGCCAGCGGCGCATTTCAGAGGAAATCCAGCGACAGATTTCTGCGCACGCGCTTCCTGCGGCGTGAAGGCTTTACAGCGTCGCGGTATATCGCTGCCAGAATCCCCGTTTGCTCTCGCCCTCACCCCCCCCCCCCCACGGCTTCCGAGAAACCGCTTCTCGGCCCCTCGCACCAACGCAGCAGCCCTCGGACCGCCCTTGGATCGCTTTTGGATCTCCGCCAGTAATGCGCCCCATGATACGGACACTAGACGCTGTTCTCGTACGGCGGACAATACTGTGATCACGGGGTACAATTTCTTAAGTCAATCTTTGGCGAAATTGGGTTAAGTACTAAAGCTACTAGTGAAGTGTTATGTCCATCAAAATAACATAGTTCAGGACAAATCAACAAATTGTTTATTTGCAATTACAATTCAGCGTCCATGCATTCTCACAAAACAAAACATGTTGAAATGAAAGCGCTCTCTGCGCGAAGCGCCTATCTGTACGCGTTTCCAACGCACGATACCCCAGTGCATAGGCTCGACGCTCCCCAGGCGCGAACCGTAGACCTCACTGTGTACTTCATGCTGGCGGAGCGGGGCTGGTCGCCCGACTGTAGGATCTGGACTATGACGGCACTGTCCACTGGGTGCCGGCTCGCTCCCTTTAAAGGGCCGATGGTGGGCAGTGAGACTCGCACTCGAGCTCGGGCCTGCTAGGCCGTGTCCACGGCTCGCCGCTGCTGCCGCCGATCCCCGACAGAGCGCGCTGCCTTTGTCGCTCGCGCGCCAAATACAACTGTCATGCGCGGCCTGACGAGCGCAACATGACATTAAATACCTATATTTTATTTTAGTAAAAAGACCGAATTTAAATGTTGCCTCTTTAAAAACTAAAAGGCGTTGGGAAATACCGTTGAGCGTAGGAAGAAGCGTTGGCTAAATAATCTAACCCTTCTTTTCTCCAAACTAATATTTTTGACTTAAGAACTTTTACCCGTGACCACAGAAAAGTACTGTAGTGTTTGTAGGTGGTGGATTAAAACACAGATTTATTTTAACGAAGATGTTTATTTTTCTTTCCTAATAATACACTAAAATACTTGATTTATGTAAAGGTAGTCTTCAAAGTCCTTGTTTTCTTCACTTTGTTAATTATTTTTACTGTTCACTTCATTTGCACTGTCGCACTGTCCGATGCACTCACCATCGCCTGATGCACTGACCACAGTCCACTGCGCTGACCGCAGTTCACGGCGCCGACCACAGTCCACTGCACTGTCGTTCACCGCCATGCACACACACTTGGTTTCCACTCCAGACAAGACTGACTAGCGGCCGTCAGCAGCGGCGAATTTATACCTGGCTGGCGCCCGCCTTGGCCCTTCCGGAAATTGCATCACACTTCTTGCGCGATTCGTGAAGATCCCGGAATAGTCCAGTTCCGGGGCGCCGGCAGATGATGCAATCCGCGCAGCGAATTCCGGTAGATGACGTAATATTTATTACAGTACATTATGAAACGACGATGTAATGATGGTAGGGCGGATCCAGCCAATCATTTGTGGGAGGATCGTAGATTTTTGTGAAATAATAAACATATTTGTTGTTATATTGTATATTATTTATGTACTGTAGAAATGATACTATACTATATTATTGTTTAAATAATTACATAATTCGAACACAATAGTTAACTCAATTTTGCCAAATAAAGGGAATATAAAAGCAAACTCTAGACCTTTTAGGGAGGACCATGGCCCCTGTGGCTCCTCCCTGGATCCGCCAGTGCACGAGTGTGATATTACGATAAAGCGCGAGGAACGAGCGAGTTTTGCAATTTTCACTCGAGTGTATTAAAACTCATTACATCGAGTTTCATACGGTAGTTTTTCTACGACTTATGCTAACTTTTATAAGTTAAGCTTTTACAGTGAAACGTTTCGTGGTAGTTGACATGTAGTATTCAGTCAAGGCAACCTAGCGGACAGCTCCCAAACCCTATCCTAACCTGCCGCAGGTGGCTTTGGTTACCAGTCCGCCTGCGAGGGAGTACTGCACTAGTCAAATAGAAAATGAAAGTGAAATTACGATACAATGTATTTTAAATAATATTCCACGAATAAAATTACTAATAAAATAAATTAAACCAATTATAATATAATATTAAATGCAATGTTAATCGAAATCAATATCAGATGTAGGCTCCCCATCGTAACTGTTTATTTTGGCATAAAGCTTTTTCGGCCGCATTGCGAGCATGTTCAGTGCTCTTAGAGGCGGCTGTGGGCCTCAGTCCAGACAAGACAGCTGTCCGATGTGTAACAGTCGGAATAGAACCCTGCCACGGACGGACCGTGCGCTATCTTTCTTACCGCCTCCTTGTCGTATCCTCTCCCATTACACACACACACACACACACAGACACACTATCATGCACTACTCCACCACACACACCGGGTGACCGGTCGGGGACTTATAGCTTGTCCCGGCTGGGGCGGTGCCGCGCTGGCGAGAGATACCTGGCTGGGGAAAACCCTGCTAGCCGACGGTAGTCGGTGCCGGATCTCACCAACCCAAGGGGAAGATCACAGCTACTTCAGCGAGAAAACACACACACTACATTTACGGTCCTAATCGACGCATCCGGAAACACAAAATAATGAATCATGAAATGAATATAATGCGTAACATTATCCCCTCTGTACCCGATCCCTTTCCCTGCAGCGTGATGACTCGCCGCTTCCCGGAATCTTCCCGGAAGCGTCTGTCGCTCGCCGCCCCCACCCCCGGCGCTCGCTTGGATCCGCGCCAGCCTTGCGCCCGCGCGGGTTCCCCAACAACCCCCAACCCCTCAACCCTCCCCAACCCGCAACCGCCCAACCCCCCGAACCCCAACCCTCCCCCACCCCAACCCTCCCCCATCCCCACCCCTCCCCCACGCCAACCCTCCCCCACCCCAATCCCCCTGCCCCCAACACTCCTCACCCCACCCTCCCTCACCCCAATCCTCCCCCACGCCAATCACCCTACCCAACCCTCCACCACCACCAACCCTCCCCAACCCCCCAACCTCCCAATCCCCACCCCCCGCGCGGGGAGGGGGAGGTGTTCCGTCATCGGGGCAGGCGCAGAGGCGGACGGACGTATATTAGAACGAGCCATTTACATTGCGCTGCCGCAGCGTTGCAGTGGAGCTTGCCATGCGTCGGGTTGCTTCCGACAGGGGCGGTGCCCCGTCGGCGGAGATGATTGGTTTGTGATTTCGGGCGCGTCGACTTCTAAGGTCATTAGTCGCAAGTGTAGTGCACGTTTTTATCGTGGGAGGCGCCGGTGAGATACGGTGCAGACATACACATCGCCTTGCGGTATTTTCCGAACTTGGTATCTCGCACTTGCGGGGCATCGCCCCAGCCAGGACAGGCTCTAAGTTCACGACACGTGTGGTAGTGTAGTGCATGTAAATGTGTGTATGTTGGTAAGAAGTGAGGATTGGGCAATAATAAGGAAGAAAACATAGGGCGAGATTTCTGGCCCGTTTGCTAGGGTACTGCTCCGCCATTCGCCTGGTGTTGATCAGGAAAACTACCGATGACGCCAGCTGGCCGCTAGAATTCTCCTCCAGACTGGCTGAATTCGACCTAACTATCTAGCAAGTGTCGGAAATACTGCCACCGTCGGGAGTGAAACCCTACGATCTTCCGAACAGACACTCTACAGTGACATCAACTGATGCCCTGAGCCACCCTGGAAGAGGAAACTCTTTTAGCTGGCATATAGGTCAGCATCGGATCACAAGTTCCACGGAAAGATGAACACATCAACCTCCCTGGAAATAACAAATAGCATGCACTACACTTACGGGACCAACGGCCCTCGTAGCGTACGCGCACGGGAACAAAAATAGCCATTGCTATGGTCTTCCGGCACTACGAGAAGCGATCCGTCAGCGATCACCCCTCACCTGAGGAACTTTCCTTTCAGCCCGTCCCGCACAAATCTTCCCCAGGGAGGACGAGGGGAGAAACCTTCTGTTGGTCTGGCGGCCGGGGGCTGCGAGGAGCCGCTGACAGCCGCAACGAGGGGGAGAATGAGAGCGCGCGTCGCGAGGCTGCTTGTTTGCGCCTCCCCGCCCCCTTGGTGCGTCGCCCCGTCGCCCGCCCGTCGAACCGCCCTCTGGGGCACTCGCCCCGCGCGGCGCTCCCCTCGGCTGCGACCACAGCGCGTACGCGGAACGGCACCGCGATTCTACTGAGGGACGGTGATGTGATATGACGATACGATACGATTAGGGATACGATACGATACGATGGTACGATACGGTACGATATTTTATGGTACGGTAGAATACAATACGGTAAGACGCTCTACGATGCGATGCTGTACGATACGATGCTGTACGATACGATGCTGTACGGTACGATACGATACAAAACAATACGACACGATACGATACGGTACGGTACGATACGATGCTGTACGATACGATACTATACGATACAATACGATACTATACGATACGATACTATACGATACTATACGATACGATACTATACGATACGATACTATACGACACGATACTATACGATACGATACTATACGATACGATACTATACGATACAATACGATACGATACTGTACGATACAATACGATACTATACGATACGATACTATACGATACGATACGATACGATACGATACGATACGATACGATACGATACGATAGTGTAGTACGATACGATTCTATTACTTCCTGAAGTAAGCCACTTTACTTATTTCAATCATCTGATAGGTAAACGAATGAGCCCTATAGTATAATACGGATGTAATTGCGTTTACAACCCCGTTCCCCCTCTCTTCCCAGATCTGCCCCATTCCGACCCGCTCTCCCTCCTGCACCTCGCCATATGTTTTCGAACATATGTTGTTCATGTTTTACCATCATCTCTAATTTTTCCTATTTTCACGGTTTCGTGTCGTAATGGATTATTACATCATTACTAGTTTTGTTGGAAATTTTTTATTGAATCTTTTTAATAGAATTTCAGAGTTTGAGTTAACTTAGATGAAGCACTGTTTTTACTTAGGCTATTTTACCTATTGATATACATTTCAGGGAATGTTGTTCCCGGACGTTTGGCAACCTTGTGCTTCGATAGTATTCAAATTATTCTCAATCTCCAGGCTCTTTCGACTGCACCGTTCTTGATATTTTACCTTCATCTCTAATTTCTTCTATTGTCACAGTTTTCGTGTCATAATGGATTATTATATTCATTACTAGTTTTGTTACAATTTTTATTGATACCTTTTTAATAGAATTAGAGTTTGAGGTAAGTTTGATGAAGCACTGTTTATAGATTTTTGAACCTATTTCAGGGAATGTTGTTCCCGGACGTGTGGCAACCTTGTGCTTCGATAGTATTCAATTCATTCTCAATCTCCAGCCTCTTTCGACCGCACCCTCCGCAAATTCCTATCTACAAGCAGAATCTCCCGCTCCTTCTTCAAAGCTCCCCTGGTCCTTTTATGGCGAAGGAGATAACTGCGATGTGGTTTCTGAGAGAGGAAATGACGATCGAATCTATATCAGTCATTCCACAAGCGAACACATGATTTCCGCTCGTGACGTTATAACTACGCAGTGAGAGAGTTGTGAACGTCCCACATAACTGCATGGAATCCATTTGTTCGCGTAAGAAAATGAAGGGAAAAAACAACATGAGCGTTTTTGTTAAATAATGTTAAAAAAGTAGTAATGAACTAATAAACCATCAATGATATTACACACATACCGTAGTAATATTGCGAGTAATATGTCATATGTCATCTGTATTCGTCAAAACAAAAAAAAATATTTTGACAAGCAATGATATATAATGAATTAGTTTACATTTGTATTGTATATTTAAAAAAGACTTAATACGCTTGTAGCAAGTAATGTACTTCAGCTTCCGTGTCAATTACCTCCATTTCGATCAGGTTTTTGTCCAGTTTCCCTGATCGATTGAGCAAATGCTGAGATTGCCTCTTGTTTAGCTTCTGGACGTAAATGTAGTGTGTTTAACTATGCGCACGTTTTGTTGAGCACTCCTTTTGCTTTTAGTGGTAGGAGTAGAGTTGAGGGTGAGTTTCTATTTTGTTAACTATGGAGAAAAATCACATCTGCATTTCGTTTACCGTTGCAATTATGTTTTCTATAACTCGGGAACGAAAATGTCTTGTTTTTCAAATGTTGGTAATCTCGCGCTTTTTAATTTTTTTTATTCTGGAACTCAAGAAAATGTGCGCAGATAATCTCCTCCCCCATACGTCATATACAGTTTTTACTGTTTTTTTGACCAAATATAAATAATACGTGAAATATTGTACCACAAAAGGCGTAAAGGGTCATTCTTCATTCACGATGTGCTGATGCATTTAATTGTTAACAATGTCATCGCACACTTTTGTGGGAATTTACATTTACGTATTTTTGCCTACACATTTTTGCAAGTTTATCGACTTCACCGACAAAGCAATTCCTTGATGTTATCCATGTTTTGCATATCATATTTTATTCATGCTCAAATGTAACGAGACTCCAACTTCTAGAAGAGACCTCTAAAAAAAATTTGAAATTCGGTCTTATTTGCGAGAAGAAAATGAGAAGAGTTGGAGACTTGTCTTAATTCCCAGTCCAAAAAATTGGGAGGATTATTTACAAATGCATTTATGCAGCGTTTTAAAATGCAGAAGAAGATAAAAAACACTAATCGAAGAAAAAGAGTCACATAAATATTCTAAGCTGATATATTGGTGATCTCTATCGAGATTAAGTTTTTAAAATTGAAAACATTATGTACTATTTTTTGTTATCGATTTCATTATTTCTGGTTTATTCATAGAAAAAATATGATTACCAAAATAACATTCCTATCAACTGACTGAATAAAGGGAGCATACTACAACGACACATTTCTCAACTTCTGTTACTTCATCATCAACTTTATGATGATTCATTGTGTCATTAAAATGTGTCCACGTGGTGCATTACATTGCATAAACGCAAACGCATACAGACGCCTATCAGTGTAGCATTCCGTTCTCTCATTGGCAGAAATCAATGTTTAAATGAATTGAAACTTGATCCTAGAATTGCGGTCTTTTATGCAATTACTGGGAACATTAGACAAATAGACAATTCACGAGAATTTTAGCATCATAAATGAAACTATAATTTTGGAGGGTACTGCGTTACATTTATACTCTCTAAATTCGACATTGTACGGCGATAATTCGGGATTATACAACTAATGGTATCGACTTTTGGTAAATCTGGATCTGTTATAACTGCTGCTTTAGATGCAATTTCGACTGGTTTCATAATATTTTCTACGGACCGACTTATTTCTTGGAGATCGGAAGACAAAATAGAGTTAATAGCAGCAGAATGAGGAATAGTTCTAGAAATGTTTCAAACGAATATTAATGTTATTTCAGTATACGTCTTGCTACTTCATACTATGGCTGACATGTTTTAATGTTCTTGTGGTAGGTTTATGAATTGATCCAATATTTCGGCTGGATATGTATATTTCTTGACTTAGAATAGGACTGGAGAAACCAGTCTAGGAGGCACCAACAATATCAGAGCGTTTTGAGTCAGCAAGGAAACACATGTGTAATTCTCTTTTATTTCATGGCGCTTCCTTCTACTCGTACATTATGTGCTACTTGCAAAATTCCCGGTGTTGCCCAGGCTTTCTTCATATTCATTTCTTGTGAAAGAGGAAGAACATTACTTTAATATAAACCACGGTGTTTTAAGATTATTTTTAATGTAATTGGATCAAATTTTAGTAAAATATTATCGTTTTCTTTCACTCTAAATTACAGTACATTGTTAAAAAATTATCTTACGCACTGCTACTGGCCTTTAGCGTATCTATTGGATTCCATTTCTGCTGCACCAGTACTGGTCTCTGATGGAATAGATTAAGAATCAACCTGCTCT
Source organism: Acheta domesticus (assembly GCA_031308135.1). NCBI lineage: Eukaryota > Metazoa > Arthropoda > Insecta > Orthoptera > Gryllidae > Acheta > Acheta domesticus. Next base: position 101,549,210 of record JAHLJT010005437.1, on the reverse strand, counting down.
TTGCGACAGGCGAAAAATAACGATCGTAGTGCATCTAGCAACATATTATTTAAATGATTTATTTTTTTTGTTAAATGGATTTCTACCAAACTTTGCAAAGACACACCCACAATCCTGAAGAAGAGTCTGTCAAAAGTTTGTTTTTTTCCATACTCTACGTTTCATGGAGGGAACCGCGGTGGCTCAGTGGTAAGGCACTGGCTCCTGGCCTGAAGAACCCAGCTTCGAATCTCGGCGTAGGCTGGGATTTTTATGTGGGGCTCTCCATTCAGGGTGGCTCTGTGGTCGACTCAGCCTCCTTTCCAAGTGAGTACCAGGATATTTCCTGGGGTAAAGGCGGCCGGAGCGTTGTGCTCGCCACACAACCTCCTCCTTGTGCCGACGGCGACGAAAAGATGGAGCCCTACCTTCACCTCCCCTTAGGGCCACATCGGCCTGTGTGCAATGCACTGGGGATACCTTACTTTTTACTTTTTATGGTATTGATATCGATTACATGTCGTTGAATTCAATTTTATTAAAATGTAATATTCAGATGCAAAGCAAGAAACCGAGTCAGATTTGTCCAATGAATCAAAGAAACCTCGACAACAATCTAATCTCTCTAGCTAGTCAAGTTTGTCATAAACTACTGACATATGAATTATCTTTCTGTTTTAATAGTATATTATGCAACTAGTTTATAATGTTTAGGTTTACTGCACGTGCCATGTTTTGAAAACGAGCGACGTTAGATGTGAGTATTCACATTTGTACGAATGCAATAAAACAATATTATAAACAAGTTGCCTACGCTATTTTTTTTGTATAATATATTACACGTTTATAAGAGAATCAATGTAAATTATTGGAAACAAATTTATCGTGACGTCACAGGAGTTCGACATGTGTGCGAAAAACTGTTGTCGGCTATTCGGTTTCCCGCTACCCCCCCCCCCCCCCCACACGATCCTCTCGCCGCGATTGACTGAATGTGTGACGATGCAATTACTCGTCATCATCTCATAAACGGGAAATACGACGTCAACTCTCCCATAAGATGTAATTTTACGAACGATTTCTTGTAACAAGAAAGGCTAGAATACAAAAACATTAATTTATGCACACTACTACAGTTGCACTGCCCGGTAATCGCCGTGAAATATCCTCTTCAGAGTTACTGGCTGTTGGGGCTTCAATCTCCAAGCTCTTGCCACCAATTACGACCGCCGCAGGCAGAGAACCGCTTCAACTCCCAACAGCGCACGCGAGAGCGACTGTTTTGGCCCTGGCCGCGTCAGGGTACTCCATCGAACTGCCCTGGGAGCGAGAAGTCGGTAGAAGTGACAACGAAATTGATGTACTCGTATGTGCTCAGCTACCACTGTCAGATTCAGGGTGGGGTGGGGGGGCTGGCCTTCCCCCAAAGACCTAGAGTTGTTGTTTACCTTCCTTTATTTGACAAAATTGATTTAAATACTTATGCTCGAATTACGTAATTATTTAAACAAGAATATTGTGTAGTAACATATCTACAGAACATAAATACATTTATTATTTAACAAAAATCGATGATGCTCCCACCCAAATGATCGGCTGGATACGCCCCTGTAAACTACCATATTATAATGAAGTGCATCCCTTATTTGTTATACTTTTTATTTGCTAAAAATATTATATTGAATGATAGATATCTTTTAAATTAATAATGTTTTATAATCTACAGAAACCAGGTAGGATGGTGTTTTAATTGAGCCTTCAACTCGAGCAGAAACCTTACACAATGTGTTACGGACCGCGCGCCATCTTCCTTCCTAGCAGCAGCGCTATCACAACGGCAACACTATTTACTCGACAGCACCGTTGGCGAGAAGGTCCTAGGGTTGGACGTCCAGACGTTTCAGTATTTTCGACACTGGGTAGATACTAGAAGGGATTAATCCGGCTGTGATCTGCTCTGATCGGTAGTTTTCCGTAGTTTCTCCGATCAACAGCAGGCGAATGCCGGAGTAGTACCCTAACAAACGGCCCATGCACCGCACACGATCTTTCCTTCCTCTTCCTTGTCCGATCCTCACCCCCTTACACACATTTACCTTGCATATACTACATTATCACATTTGCCGGGAGACCAGTCGAGACTCGTTGCCGCGGTGCCCCACTGATGGGAGATACCTGGTAGGGGAAACACCGACGGGTATGTTGGCGCCGGATCTCACCATCGGGCGGGAGGAGATCTCTTCCACCTCTCGCGATTAAAACATTCACTTCATTTACGGAACTAATAACTTTAGCCGACGAGCCCGGAATCACTTACCAATCAATTCAATTGTGTTTGTTTTCCGCAACTCAATTGAACGCTGCCTGGCCAAGCTGTTGGGTGAAAGGGTATTAAACACCGGCGGCCGTGCAGGTTGCGCTGCTTTCTAAATCTAGGGAGTTGTCTTTACAGATGTGCGATTCTCAATCGATTCTAAGAAGATCGATTTTTTAAATCAAAAGGAACTATCTTTTGAATCGATTCTGTTCTTTACGGTTTTTGCTTGAATCGATTCTTTAAGCTTGGGATCGAATCGTTTGTAAGCACTCCACACATATAATTTACTTTTATATAGCTGTTTATACTTTTGTACAGTTTGTTTTGCTGTTTTTGAGCTCCTTGTGATTCAAAGAGTGGCAAATAGAGCCAAATATAAGTGAAAATCAGAATATTAATTAATAAGTTTGTTTTGTAAGAGAAAGGACAGGAACAGTAACCGTATCATTCCGCAGATTTGTAAACGCCCACAATTACTTCATATTTTTGAATTGAAAAATAAAATATTATATCCAAAAAGTTTTAATTTTCTCATTATTGTTAAAGTATTTATTTATTTCAAAAATATGGTTTTGTTTAATTTCTTTCTGAATATTGGAAAGCGGCATTTTTTAAAGTCAACTTTATGGGAATCGATTTTTTCACAAGCGTCCAAGATCGATTCATGAATCGATTTTTTAACGTTCCGCGCACCTCCTTACTAGTCTTTAAGACCCCTTCACAATGCAGACGTAAACATAAGCATAACGCATAGACATGAACTTTAACATAAGTGATAGACTGAAGCATTCACTATGTCCAACATAAGAGTATGCAAAATAAGGTTTTCTATTGTCTGTGGGTCATTCTAATTACTATTGATTGGATGTGAGAATCAATATTATAAATTAGAACAGATCGTACGCTACAAAACTACGCAGAAAACCGTCGAAAATCAACCATGCAATCTGGAAAACCAGTCTTTTGTTCGATCTATCGACTTCGATCCTATTTCGATAATGGTTTTTGAGTTAACGTACTGTGATTGGTTCATTTTTTATTTCTTACATAAGCAAAAGCACAGAAACTTGAAGCTTGCAAGCCATCAAGGTGACTTCACACATTCGGTATTCGCCGAGCAGCGAGCTACTGCTCGCCCGATCTCGACCAGCTCATGTGTTCAGCGAATGTTCGCTCCCTTTGATGTGTTCAAAAGACCGACACGCGGTGGGTAGGGCGAGCGCCGAATGTTCGTCACTCGGCAAATAGCAAGCACATCCACACAACTCGGGATTCGGCGAGCGGTTGCTCGCTGTTCGCCGAATAGCGAGTGTGTGGAGCGGCCTTTACGCTAACGTCTTATGTGTTATGCTCTTGCGAAGGCATTGTGAACGAGTCCGCTTACGGTTGTAGTCCTAACTTTTGTGTTAACGCCATGCGTATGTTTATGTTCGCGTTGTGAATGGGCCTTTACAGCTTCGTCCTGCCCTCCCTTCCCTGCCCCCTGCCCCATCCCCCTGCCCCCCCATCCCCCTCCACCTGCCCTTCCCCCACCCCTGGCCGTCCCCTTTCCCCTGCCCCTCCCCTCACCCCATCACCCCCTGCCGCCTCCCCTCCCCTCTCCCCCTGCCCCACCCCTCTCACCCTGTCCCCTCTCCCCGTGCCCCTCCCCTCACCCCCTGCCCCGCCCCTCTCCCTCTGACCCCTCTCCCCCTGCCCCTCCCCTCACCCCCTGCCCCCTCTCACCCTGTCCCCTCTCCCCTGCCCCTCCCCTCACCCCTTGCCCCACCCCTCTCCCTCTAACCCCTCTCCCCCTGCCCCTCCCCTCTCCCCCTGCGTCCCCCTCCCCCTGCCCTAACCTCCCTCTGTCCCCCTGCCCCCACCCCGCCACGGCTGCAGCGCCGCGCAGTCGCCAGGGGGCGAACGGCGGCTACGCAGGGGCATGGTGGCTGTGAGGGACAATGCGGGGGCTCCACGAGACCGTATTCATTCCTGCGCATTCTTCCTGTCGTCTAAAAGCCTTGCCCGAGCGGCGGGCAACTCGTGGATGGGGTGGGGGGCGAAACTTCGGCGAGGGCATAAATCGCTACATTAACTCTCAAGGCAAGTTATGCATCATCCCATAAATGTGGTTATGAAGAGGCTAAGAATTCGGTCCCTTTCCAAGGAAACCTCGTGTGCCTTTCCTGTGGCCCTACGCGTAAAGCATTACTGTTTTCCATTTTTTGATCAATAAATACAGTTTGTTTCCTTTCTATATGTTCTGTGAAGACCTAGTTTGTATTGGAAGATCAATGAAAATCTAATTATTGTAAATTTCAGCCTAAGTTTCGTTGACTTTCGTGACTTCAAGAAATATTTAAAGAAAATTCTTGGAGTTCGCTGATTCTATGACACATTCCCTTTAATATTAAATATAACGCGAACATCACCATTATTTTTGTACTAATTATGAGTTTCTTAAATGTATATCTTGAAATAAGTACAGTTTCACACAATAACGAATGTATTTCGTATGTAAATACAAAAAAAAAAGAAAAATTCTGTAAGAGACACGAGTCACTACACAGTGGAAACCGGTCAAAACCTACGCATATTGCGGAGTTTATACAGCAAATTAGTGAAATAGGCATTTTAAGGCAATGCTGAGAAAATGAAAATAGCCAAAAATCTTTTAAAAATAATTATGCTTTGATGTGAACCTAAGTTTTAGGATCTGAGATTGCTCAGGGCAACAACTAATGCCACTGCCCAATTAACAATCAGGCCACGCACCGCATGTGATCTTTCCTTACTCTTTATCAGTGGCGTAGCGTCAGGGGACGCTGAGATGCTGAGCATCCCCGTATATAAGAACCTTAAATACTGTATTGATAATCTTACAAGTGGTCAGTTGAGCGAAACACGTTTTGTATTAATTTAAAATTGATTTCCTATGATTGAATTCGGCGGGCTGTTGAAGCTGGCCTCTGATTGCTTGGATGCTAAAATACTTCAGCGTCTGCCGCCAGATTGCGACGAGCAATGACGCATGCGCAGATGGCGAGGTCCCCCTCTCCCCTCTTCACCCTTGGCCCAGAGAAACCCGACTGCTTTAAGCTAGCGTCTACTGCGGAAAGAAGCTCGTTTGCGCACGAGAGCGCAGTACACTTCAGGCGTTCAGTAAATTATCTTTCTCTCTCTCACTCGGGAGTCCCCGCTTGGTCATGGGTACAAACTGTAGAAATAGTGCCTGACTACTATTTCTTAATTAATATCCAAGAAATTGTATTATCTCTTAAATAGATTACATATTATTTAAGTCTGCAATGTATAAATTAACAAATGGTCTTATTGCCATTCGCGTATAAGAATTAAAGCTGAGCCATTGTATAATTTGCTTTCAAGACATCGGCAGCCCTGACTGCTGTGAGGATTTTGTGGGAAGCGCCTACACCGTCGTAAGCAATCGAGATCGTGGAAGTAGTCCCAGTGTATCTGCCTTGTGTTGCGTTCGCCTGTTAGACGAAGTAGTTGATAGTGACATTTTGTGTGTGATTGTTGAGCATCCCAAACGTGTGAGTCACGCTACGCCACTACTCTTTATTTGTCAGGTTTGAAATTTTAGTTTTTAGGAATAATTAGCTGTATTTGGAAATAATACACACTGCCGTGTTGTGATTTTAAAAACGTGTTATGACAAAATTGATTGAAACAATGGCTTCTTCGCTTGGCCGAAAAGAGCATGTATAGCTTGAGCATTGTTCCAATGTACTTTCTGTACACTGCCTTGAACTGTGAATGCATAGTTCTCTGAAAAGTCAGCTACTACAACCACACAAAACTAAAAATATTACAAACAATATCTCTAAAGCATATTACTTGTCCCATGATTCCACATTGATGAGCGAAAACTGCTTTTCGATGTTGTGAACCGTTAAGAAGATATGACGGTGGCTTACAATTGCTGGGTCACCCGGTATGAATAGAAGTTTCTGACTGCGAAAATATGCTTCAGATACAATTAAAATGTACGAGAATCTTCATTAAATAACGAAAATAAGATTTACAAATGATAAGCGGTTATGTATGTATAGTTCTCCATAAAAAGCAAAAATAAAAATGTAACTTTAACTGGTAATAACATTGGTAAATTCCAATATACCATCGAGATTTTTTTACTACTATAAACTTCAATGTCTCCGCTTCAATTTGATGACAAAAAGAAGAAAATCCAAGATGGAGTATTTTAGAAAATGAATTTTTAAAAAAATTCGTAATTTGGCTTTAATTCGGCCTTATTAATGCCGTTTAAAATTCGGTTTGTCATGTCAAACCTTTAGCGTGGGATGTACTCATTAGAAATATAAAGCAAGTTGCAAAGTAAAATCAAATTTGAAGATATATTTTTCTAGTTTTTAGAAAATACCCTCTGAAACTCATGCAAAATATCACATTTCAAAATTTTCAAAAGGAAGCAAAATTTAATGCCAAAATACAATATTGTGTTGTTTCGTCATTCTAAAACGATTTAAAAAGTTTCAGTCGAATCGGAAGATGATCGGGAAATTTTGGCCGATTTGACATGGAATGACCCTCCTATCAATACCGGGCGAATGCCGGAGTAGTAAACTAATAAATGGTTAAGGGCCGTCCGCAATGTTTCTTCCTTATTCTCGCCACGTCCTCTATCCTCACTCACGTACACTGAATAATTGAAACGTGTTTTATTGTATGAAATAATTTCTAGCGGTCTAATTCCTCAGTTCGGCCTTCTCGGCCTAAGAATTTTGTAAAATGTCACAGCAAAGCTGACAAACGCGAATCCTTAGCTCTTCTCGGCGATTGCTTGCATGATTTTGCCGGGCACGGCAAATGCTATGGTCATTAGTCCCGTTAGTGTAGTGAATGTTTTATCCCGGGAGGTGGTGGTGTTCCTCCCTTTAGATGGCGTGATACTTCGCCGACCTACAAATCAGCTGGGAGGGATTCCCCCTCCAGGCCTTTCCCCTGGTGGCTCATTGTCTCAGCCGGGAAAAGCCCCCTACCGGTCTCCCGATTTGTGTGGCGATGTCGTGCTTGTGAATGTGAGTAGATTAGGGCAGAGAATAAAACTAGGAACAAGAAGGAAAGATTTGCGCGCGTTCCGTGGACCATTTGTTAGAATGCTTCTCCAGCGTCCACCTGGAATTAACGTAGAAACCACGAAAAACTGCCGATCAGAGTAATTTCGGGCTAAAATTCTTCAGACAGTCGATGAATTCGAACGAACTCCGTTCGAGTGTCACCAGGAGAGGTGGCTCAGGGCATCAACTGATGTCAATGCAGTGCCTCTGACCGGGAGGTGCTAGGTTCGAGTCCCGACGGTGCAGCATTTTCTACGCTGTCTAGACTGCTAATGTAGGAATGCAGTGGCTGTCTGGAGGAGAATTCTAGTTGCTGTGATCGGTAGTTTTCCATGGTTTCTCCGATCAACACCAGGCGAATGCCGGAGCAGTACCCTCACAAACGGGCCTCAGACCGCGCGCGATCTTTCCTTCCTTTTCCTTGTCCTATCCTCTCCTCTTACACACACACTTACACTAACATACACTACACTACCACACATGCCGGGAGACCGGTCGGGAGCTTACAGCTTGTCCCGATTGTGACGGTGACAGGCTGGTGGGAGATACCTGGTTGGGAAAACCCTGTTAGTCGACGGTTAGGTCGGCACCAGATCTCACGATACAGCGGGGGAAGATCGCAGCCATCTCCCGAATACAAACACGCACTACACTTACGGAGCTAATGGCCCCAGCGGTTAACGCGTAGGGAATCACGACTCAATCAATCAATGTAGTTGGTGGTAGGAAATTGTGCGGTGTTTATACGATGTTTCCATTATAGAAATGCATTTGAGGCGTTGGTTCTCGCATCTCTCATATGCATTTCTATAATGTAGTTGGTGTCCTTAATTCGCCTGCGTTGGAATCGTAGGACCACCCGGTCAGAGTTGTCGCATAGCTGCCTCTGAACTGGAAACTCAGCGGATCTTGCGATCGACGTCTGCGCTAGGAATCACGTACTCCCCCTGTCGTGTCTCGTGCCGACGGTTCCACTCCTCTTATTGGCCCATTAAAATAAATATGCGAGCGAAGCGTTCGGGAGATCCAGAAGCATTTCCATGGTAACCCCCTAGAGCAGTGCGCCTCTTTGGGTCTAAGCTCAACGGAGCCTCGGAGGCGTGGGGGGGGAGGCACAACCATCGAATTTCAGAGCCACTCGAAAACTCGAGTTGCAACAACAATCTCACTGTGAGATTCTGCAGCCCAAGAAAACGTGTTCAGATTGTATGAATATACAGTTTTTACTGTTCTTGGACGAAAATAAATCAAATCAAATAATGTAATGGTAATATTAATAATGATAATGGTAATAGTAACAATGATAATGATAATAGTCTCAATGATAATAACGGTAAAAGTAATAATGATCATAGTCTGAATGATAATAATGGTAATAGTACTAATGATAATGATCATAGTCTGAATGATAATAATGGTAATAGTAATAATGATCATGATAATAGTCTCAATGATAATAACGGTAAAAGTAATAATGGTCTAATGATAATAAAGGTGATAGTGAATGTGATTGTAGCGTCTTGCAGAACTTTCATTCCAAGTCTGCACTCTCCAACATGTACGAGGGAAATGGGAGTTAGGGGGTGAAGGGTAGGGTCTAATTGCTTAAGAATGCAAAACGGCAGAAGCATTAACAGGGAAGTAATCGTCAACTGGCAACCGAATGGTTAAGCTGACATTGAATCTCCCAAAGTTGTACGATGGTGCGCCACCTACCAACTCCCAGGCCCGTGAATTCTTGGTTAAGCAAAGGGCACACTGATGGCACATATCGTATAATGGAGTCATATAATGGAGCGTTTCCTCCGGATTTTTAAGGAAATTTTTGTGCACAGGTGTTAGGCATGTCACGTTTTGACGTAGACGGGAGAATTCATGTATCCGAACATCTGTGCATGCGGTGTTGCCTAATATTTAGGTGCAAATGTCGCGTATATAAATGCATTTAACTTTGACTCCGTTGTATGCAGTTGCCTAATATATGTGCGTTCTCACAAAATGATAATTTTTCGATCCCTCTGCACGCCCTAGAAGTTTGTAACATTTATTCTGAGACGTATTCGTGTATGAATATATGTATACATGTAATGCATGTATGCATGTATGCTTCTATACTTTTTAATCGCTTAGGTTCTCTAGGAAACCACTGTCAAGGGAGTAGTTTCGTATGTTCTCCTCTCAGGATGGAACTGGCAGGTACTCTTTCTATCTACCTGATTGTCCCATTCCATCATACTCATGTGCTCTAGCTACATGTTACAAGCAAAGCCTGTGGTTCCTCACGAGGTTGGGTATTAGTATGGCAGTTCATAAATGATTTTATACAACATTCAGAATATTGACATTTGTAATAAGTTTCCATCGCGAAAAATCCTTGTGCTGCTTTAGCTTCTGAGAGCAAATAATAAAATATGAACACAAGTGTTTTAAATTCTGATGTGTGAAATTATGAATGATTCTTCGATACTTCCTGTCGGAGCTTGGGTCACGCATCGCTTTAAGAGATTGTTTGGTTATTTGTATGAGGTACATTCTTAATTATGACTTTTGCTGTTTAATTACTGATGATTTTTTCTTTTTCAGGTAAGTGGACTGTGCAACTTCCTTGAATCTGTGCCTTACAGTGTGTATCTCCTACTGGTGAGTTAACAGTTAACGTATTTAAAAAGTGTACTTTGTGTCAAGACTGGAAATATGTACAGTACTTGGTATTAGTGAAATTGATCAAGAAATATTTAGGCAGAAGACTGTCAGTTGCTATTACTAGAAGTTTTGGGGGATGTATAAAAGCTGTCTTTGCTAACCTGTAGATAACAGCTCAAAACTACGGAATGAGCAATATTTAGTCGTGAACTTTCACAAATATGTGTATTTGAAAGTGTTCGCATTAAAAAATAGACACAATTTGCACATGACATGTCTGCGATGGCAGTTTTCTGAAAATACATACACCTTGGTCAAGTAAATTACTTTTCTTTTATAATCTCATATTTCTTGTTATATCTATAAGTTTTTTAATTGTTGAACTGAAATTTGTCTTCAGTTGTAAGGCTACTCTTTGTGCAAGAATTTGCCATGATGGATAAAATTCGTAAATGTAACGGTTCTTTCTCATCTGTTAATCAAGAATCTCTCTTCTGACCTGTTAATCAGGAAGTTAACGTATCTACTGTGCTGATCTTCGTCTCTGGTACCAATGACCCTTCCCCTCTCCTGTTTTCAAGAGACCGACAATATTGATTCTTATAGAGGCTGGAGACGCTGTAGTTGTTTGTTCCAGTAGTTGGTTCAATTGGCCGCAGCTGACGGATCAACACAATCATTCATTCTGATTATATTCAAATATATAATTATCTTCAGATTACCAATGGAGCGATTATTTCTTGGCATGCTCAATACGTGTATGTTATGGTTCAAGTTCAGCTAATGTTACAATTAACCACAGACGGCTTGGTAATGATAAGGGATAGTCCGAGTGTTCCGAAGGGGTATTTGACATAATAATGTGTAGAAATATTATGTGTGGAAAGGACTCAATGTTATTTTATTTAAATAGATAATGCAGAAACCTCTTCGCCTATTCTGAAATGCGTATTGAAGTGTCAACTGAGGATGCAGGATGCGATGTCCCCACACACGCATGCACACTCACACACACACACACACACACACACACACACATACATACATACAACTAAAGCACACACCTAACAATTCAAGCACATGCACACACAACCACTCAAACACATACTCACACTCACAATCACTCAAGTACATATTCACACACACACACACACACACAGCCACCCAAGCACATATTCACACGTACACAACCACTCAAGCTTGTATTCGCACACACACACACCACTCAAGGACATATTCGCACTCACCCACACACACACACACCACCCAAGGACATTTAAGCACACACACGCCATCACTCAAGCACATATTCGCACACACACAAACACAACTAGTCAAGCACATATTCGCACACACACACACACACACACACACACACGCGACCCAAGGACATTTACGCACACACACGCCACCACTAAAGCACATATTCACACACACACACACACAACCACTCAAGCACATATTCGCACACACACAAACACAACCACTCAAGCACATATTCGCACACTCACACACGTACACAACCACTCAAGCACACACACACATACATACAACTAAAGCACACACATAACAATTGGAGCACATACACCCACAACCACTCATACACATTCACACACGCATACACACACACACACACAACCACTCAAGCACACACACAGATTGGTTTGTGCTTCTCACCGCCCCGCAGAGGTCCCGCGAAGCCCCCCCCTCCCCTCCCCCAAAGCAGCGCAGCGGCGGCGGGGCGGCGAGGGCGAAGGCGCCGCGGAGCTTCACACACCTCGTTTCCCCCGTCTCCTCCCGCCGGGGGCGGGGCCGGGCGCAGGGTCTCCAAAGGGGCCGCCCCCTGTGTGCTCGCCCACCGGCCGGCGAGCGCGCGCCGCGCCGCCTCGGAGGGGACGACGCGCCGCGCCGGGCCGGGCCGCCGCCGTCGCCTAGCAACGCCGCCCCCGCCCGCGCCCCCGCGCGCCCCCCCGCGCTCGCGCGCGCAGTGGGCCCGCGGGGCTGCCCCCTGGCCAAGCAATTACGTCTATTATTTATTTATATAACGCACATTTATGTTTATATAAAAAAATAGTATATAAGTAAGGGAAAGGTATCCCTGTGCAATTCTAGCGGCCGGGTGCTCTGATCGGTAGTTTTCCGTGGTTTCTCCCATCACCACCAGGCGAATGCCGGAGCAGTACCCTGACAGCAAGGCCACGGACCGCGCGCGATCTTTCTTTCCTCTTCCTATCGCAACCTCTTACACACACACACACTTACACTAACATGCACTACATTACCACACATGCCGGGAGACAGGTCGGGAGCTTAGAGCTTGTCCCGGCTGGGGCGGTGCCCCGCTGGTGGGAGATACCTGGTTGAGGGGAAACCCCGCTAGTTGACGATAGGCCGGAGCCGGATCTCGCCATCCAGCGGGGAAAAGACCATCGCCACCTTCCGAGAAAAACACGCACTACACTTACGGGACTAATAATCTCTGTAGTTGTCGTGCCCGGAATCACCAATCAATCAATCAATCCTGTGTAATTGTTCGCAGGCCGAAGTGGCCCACAGGGGAGGCGAAGGTAGTAAGGTTCCACCTATTCGCCTAAGCCGCCAACTGGAGATGTGGATTTATTTTAGCTCAAAGGCTTTTTAGACTTCAGGATCTTTTACACGCTACTACACAATAACAATAAATATGTAATTTTATGTGACAATAGCCTAGAAGATTAAACAAACCAAATCTATCTACATGCAATAAATCTACGACGTGGGATAGCCAGCTTTACTTCTCCGAAGGAAAGGAAGACTTTGAAAGGGTTTTTCGTCCTTAAAAGTCCACGACTGTGATCGCAAATTTGCGTGTGTCTGATACTTACGCTATCCCTTACACCCCCAAAGCCGCCAGTTCAGTCACACATACAGATTTACTTTACATTCCTTGATGCCAAAAGGGGGGGGTCAGTGATTAACACATAGAAATTATTCACACGCGATGGCTAATTTGAGCACGAGCCGTTTTTACTCGCAATTATTCTTTTCAATCCGCTAAGTGGAGAATGTTCGCATGCTTTCATTGTATTTATGTTGTTAGACGGAATAAAAGTAAGCTACAAAACAATATTTTTAAGGAATATAATTTACAGGCGTATTTCGATGTTTAAAATGGACTATATTGCGAATTTAATTAAAAGCGTGATGATATTAAGAAACGAGGGCTCTTTGAAATTCCGTATTTACAGCCTGACTCTTTAGTGTCATATTGGTTTGGTGACGTTATTCACATTCATATATTCTCATCTGATTTTCGACGGGATTTTTATTAATTCTTACATTATTTTAGTGACGATTGTGGAGCAATTTAAATCACTCGTGAAAGTCATCCCTTACCTCTTTCGTACTCTTACTGAACTGTCACACAGGGGCATTAATAAGCGTTCTATCCGATAAGACGGGGGTAAGAAAACATTTCTCAGAGCCGTGCGGTTTTTGGCGATTCTCAGCTGTTTTAGAACCTGTCAAAAAATTGTCTACTGGCCTGAACGGACCATGTACTACCGGGACGGACCATACACCACATTCGATACTTTCTGAACGATTGTTTGGCGTGTCCGTCATTTCAACTGCTTTGCTCACTTGTCCCTGTCCACTGTTAAAGTAGTTTAATGTTAAAGTATCGGTTTGGTTTATTTAACCTTCTAGTTATATTACTCGCGGCTTCTTCGTGTACATGCACGCGAGTATTTCATATAATTACACGCGGCTACATCGTGTTCTTGCACGTCCCTGACCCAGCGAGGCAGGCTTATGATGTATTGCATCATACATACGACGACGAGTGAGAAGCCAGAATCGTGGTGAAAACATCCAAGCCGCAACTTGGGCTCGAACCCACAAGCGTTAGGCCCAGCGTATTTGGACTCGTTCCAAACACTTGCGTCACAATGGCCGGGACCTCTAAACTAAGTGCATGCACGTACGAAAAAGTTCAATGGAAATACACACCTCCTTAATTAGTGTTTCTCCAGCCTAGACTACCGCTGGAAAACTAGCTAACTACGAAGTGAAGCACTTATCCCATATTTGTTGTTATTGTTATTTAAGGTCGCATCAACATCCGGGTTATGAGCGACCACAATTGGATTTAACGTTGTGGTAATTGTGAAGACATGGTATGGTGATGGTAGGGGGTGAATGGACGAACACAAATACAACATGCCCGAGGCAGGACTCGAACTCGCGATCCTTGGGTCCGAGATCGCTACGACACTACTGACTTAGCGATCTTGGCCACCGCGAATTGGCATCTTATTCCTTGTTGTGCCCCGACGTGAAGAAATCGACCGCGAGATTAAGGAGAACGATTACTCAATGACACCACTGACGAAATAACAAAATTCCCCACTGACACTCCCAGAGATCAAGAAAACATGCTCAGTACGTGATTCTACGTTTATAGTTTAGAAGTCCAACATGGGACAGTCTGGGCATTTGCTCAATGGGTAAGAGAAAGCGAATGGAATAGCTGATAGTGTTATACATTTTATTCGGCAAAATATGTAAATACTACTCCGATATAACAATGTAGGCTTTCACGGCCGGAGTTATAATCGACATTTTCTTCCGGGCTAGGGGGCCGTCGTCTTGTGGAAACCATACTTCCAAACGTTTCGACCGCAATGTCAGTCATCGGCGAACCAGCAAAATGGATTCTTCGTCCGAGACATCGCCACTGAGGATGTCCGTCGCAGTTACGGACGAAACGTTTGGAAGTATATTTTCCTATAGACCACGGCCCCCCAGCCCGGAAGAAAACGTCGACTACTCCGATAGTACACAACACACACAAACACACACACAAACACACACACAAACACACACACACAAACACACACACACACAAACACAAACACACACACAAACACACACACACACAAACACACACACACAAACACACACACAAACACACACACAAACACACACACAAACACACACACAAACACACACACAAACACACACACAAACACACACACAAACACACACACAAACACACACACAAACACACACACAAACACACACACAAACACACACACAAACACACACACAAACACACACACAAACACACACACAAACACACACACACAAACACACACACAAACACACACACAAACACACACACAAACACACACACACAAACACACACACACAAACACACACACACAAACACACACACACAAACACACACACACAAACACACACACACAAACACACACACACAAACACACACACACAAACACACACACAAACACACACACACAAACACACACACACAAACACACACACACAAACACACACACACAAACACACACACACAAACACACACACACAAACACACACACACAAACACACACACAAACACACACACACAAACACACACACACAAACACACACACACAAACACACACACACAAACACACACACACAAACACACACACACAACACACACACAACACAAACACACACACAAACACAAACACACACACAAACACAAACACAACACAAACACAAACACACACACAAACACAAACACACACACAAACACAAACACACACACAAACACAAACACACACACAACACAAACACAAACACACACACAAACACAAACACACACACAAACACAAACACACACACAAACACAAACACACACAAACACACACAAACACACACAAACACACACAAACACACACACACACACAAACACACACAAACACACACAAACACACACAAACACACACAAACACACACAAACACACACAAACACACACAAACACACACAAACATACACAAACACAAACACAAACAAACACACACAAACACAAACACACACAAACACACACAAACACAAACACACACAAACACACACAACACACACAAACACACACACACAAACACAACACAAACACACACACACACACAAACACAACACAAACACACACACACACAAACACAAACACAAACACACACAAACACAAACACAAACACAAACACAAACACACACACATACACATACACGGGTGTACAAATCTTCCGTTTGACTGGTATGCGGACATGCCGGAACACCATTCCGAAAAGCAAATATCGCGATTCGCAGATCTACCCACGGCCTGGGGAAGGTCGTCTCGCCAGCGCAAGACTACCAACTTTCCAGGTTAATACCGAAGCTGCTTACCCGCTCACTTGCGTTCGGGGCAAATCCCTCCACAACACCCGTGAGTATTGGGTACTGCTACGACGAAGCCAAGAGCCCAATCACGGACCATCCTGGGGACACGGAGCTCCCAACCCGTTTCGTCACCGCGGTCTACCTTTGCTAACGGTGTGTCAAGGGGAATCTGAGTAGAAGATTCCAATTGCCCGCCAGAACTTCTCTCTGTGAGACCATAATACACGGCCATTGCCACAGCCGTGGGGTGTAAAATGATTTTAAAACGTTTTTCCAAATGCGATCTACACAATCGCGCACAGCCTAAAACACAAGGGAAGGTACTACATTTCTTGCCCCCTTTTCCATTAAACATTCCTACATACTTTGTCGTTTTACTAGGAAATAAAGAAAACATACTACAAGCAGAATGGGATTAAAACTTCAGTGATACAATTAATAGAGTTGATGGTATTTTGTATCAGGTTGCAATAAGGTTTGGTTCATCCCCAAATGCCGTGTATCAAACCCTCAGATTCTCTATAACCGGAATCGACTGTATTTTGCCCGCTTCGAACCAGGAGTCTGCCCACTCTTGGCATTATGGGGAAACTCTATTTAACGTTGACATTATAGGATATAGTGAACCAAAAATGTTAGTCCCTAGAAGTTCGCTATAACCGAAGCCGACTTTATATTGCCCTCCTCGCACCAGGAATTTGCACACTGTGAGCATTATGAAGAAAATCTATTCAAGGTTGACATCATCGGATATAGTGAACCAAAAACGTTAGTCCCTAGAAGTTCACTATAACCGTAGTCGATTCTATTTTGTCCTCCTTGAACCAGGATTCAGCGCACTGTTGGGATTATGGAGAAACTCTATCTAAGGATGACATCATCGGATATAGTGAACCAAAAATGTTAGTCCCTTGAAGTTAACTATAACCGTAGTCGATTCTATTTTGTGCTCCTCGAACCGGAATTCTGCGCACTGTAGGCATTATGCAGAAACTATTTAATGTTGGCATAATCGGATATAGTGAATCAATAATCTTAGTCCCCAGAAGTTCGCTATAACCGAAGTGGACTATATTTTGTCCGCGTCGAGCCGAGGTTCTGCGCACTGTTTGGCCGCCCCTTCTCGACCGCCGCGTCAGCCGTCCCGCCGCCACCGCCACCGCCGCCCCGCTGCCGTCTCAGTGGCGCTGCGACCAGCGCGGTGGTCGGTCGTCCTACCGCGTCGCTCCGTCGTCCGCCGTCCGGTGCCGCGTCCTCGTCCGTCCGAATTGTTCCACACGCGACGCTCGTCCTATTTGAAAGACGACTCACCCGGCGGTCCGCACAATCACGTGCGGAGCAGATTTTGCCGTACACTTGTGACGTTCAACACGTGTGCCGCAGATTGCCATTCTTACGCCGGCGGGCGTCGTGGACGCACTTGTGGTTCAATCCGAGTGTCGCGGATTGCGAGGCTGTGCGCGTGTGTTGCAGATTGCCGAGTCGTTTGCAGGATTGCGTGGGGTACTACCGTCCCGTACAAGTGCTTCAGCAAACTGTGACATTCATTTATAACGCGATCGAGGACCTGTTTCATTTCGACGCGTTGGAGAGGATTTTGACGTAGTTGAGGTGTTTCAAGCCAATCGACTGTCGAAATTCTTACAACTACTCCGTGTTCACGTGAACTGGAACTCCTTAATTTTGTGGAGTAGTTCGTAGGCAGTACGTGCCGCTGTGTTGATTTCGGTTTTTCCGTTTGTAGTGTCGTTTCTAGTTTGCCCGTGTGTTGATTTGTCGCGTAGTGTTATTAACTGTTACTACATACATCAAGGAGTTATATCTTTAACATTCTGAATATTGTCGTCAGCGCAGTACTGTAACTTTCAGTGTGTTGCCCTTATATGCATTTAGTGGTTGCTTGTAGCACCTGTTACCTTACATGCCGCATGTTCCGTGTTCGCGTGCTTGAATACCTTATGTGAAACCTGACGTGGTTCATTATTGTTCTCAGCTCAATTGCTAAAACACAGAAATTCCCACCGTACGTGAATATATTCCGTGCTTACAAAATATTCCCATGCTTGGCAGGTTGTGTCGTCAAGAAGTGTTGGACGTGTGACAAATATCTCCTTCTACATTCGTAGTGTATTGTTTCTAAGTCCTAAATACATTCGCCAGATCCATGCACCATTGAAAAAAAAAAACGCAGTCATAAGTGTAAGCGTGTGTGATCACGAGGTCAAGATCCAGTGATGTAACAATCAGCTGATCCCGCAACATCAACCGCTTTTTATTCGTCAATATATCATTCCTCGCGGCAGCATTATTTCCAGCCTGTGTAACAAGCAATAAGAAATTTATAAAAGACATAAGAAGACTGCGTATGTTCTGCGAACTATGTATTGCGTAATATTGCGTTCGCATGATATCTACGTGCGTGAAAAATAGACGCATGTAGTGCTTACTTGGTATTTCTCGTATGTCTGTTGTGAGCTTGGAAGTATATGCGACAAATTACACAGCAGCCTCCAACTGCGGAGTATGTCACATCACTTCACGACACGTCATCAGAACTGCACTTCTGGTACGCCCCAAGTAACACACAGCCAAGAAGTTAAACCGTCGGAATTTTGAGTGCTCTCGTTAATTCAGAATTCATGACGAGATCTGCCACTTCTCTCCTGTTGGAAAACGAGGCACTTCCAAGTGAGGCCAATGAATACTTAGCAGGTGGGTTCGCCAACACGAGGCTCGTTTAAGCGCGTACAGCCATTAATTCATTAATAGACGGTGCATATTAAATGAACTGTCCGTTAATATTGTTCAATGACGTGAAACCACATGCTCTACATACCGTATTTTCTCGACAATGGGCCCCATCGCTTGTGAGTCCCACTCAGGTTTTCGATGAAAATTTCGTAAAAAAACTGTATGGCAACATTCACTATTCAACCTCTCATATGTTATTCGTTGCAGTAATGTTAATTCAATATTGATAACTACTTGGAATTTATATTGTCAGCAGATACCAAGAAAATTGCAGGCGGGTCGTCAGAAATAAATATATCTATAAATTTCTGACATTGATAAATAAGACAATTTTTGAAAACTTATTTCTCTTCATTTCGAGATAATTGTGTATTAACTTACTCTCCA
This sequence comes from Acheta domesticus, assembly GCA_031308135.1. Lineage (NCBI taxonomy): Eukaryota > Metazoa > Arthropoda > Insecta > Orthoptera > Gryllidae > Acheta > Acheta domesticus. The sequence continues at coordinate 101,529,841 of JAHLJT010005437.1, read as the reverse complement.
CTTTTATTGCCACTTTCATTGGGAAAATGGGAGCTTAAATTCGAGAAAATGCGGTAATTGTTAACTAAAACTTACAATTTAAGAAGAGATATGTAAACAATTAAATTTATGCTTTGTATTCAGTTTACGCCTTCGAAAATAAATGTAATATTTCATAAGAGTATTGAATACTGAGAAATAGATTCGTGTCACTGAAAGTCGGTATTAATTTTTAAATATTCAGATTTCATCTTTGAAAATAAATGTGGTCTTCGTAGTAGTAGTGAATATTGAGAAGTGGATTCATGTCACTGAAAGTCAAAGAAGAAATATATTGTAATTATGATAGCTTATGTAACTGCGATCGTCCATTCATCGTTCAATTCATTAATATTTTCTATAATTTTTACGAGTTACGTTTTTCCGGTCTTGTTCAGAATGATGAAATAAATATTATTTGTATTTAAAAATGATTTTAAAATGTCTTATCGAACATAAAGATTGTTTTGAAACAAAAGAAATTGAAAACAAATAACCATGAATTAACTAAAATAAATTTCATTCCTTCTGAAACTCACATTCACTATTAAAGTTGCCAGAGAATATTTCCAGTGTTTAATATTCCCCAATGTTTGTTCGTTGAAGTGAATTTTGACTCCAGTGTATCTTGTTTACTCCAATTAATGCTCGAGTAAGATTGATGCGCAGAGCGAAATAGCCGTTTTAATGGAAACCACAAATATTCGAACACAGGTCTCAGAGACAACTGAGGACTGTTTCATTAATTGTGCATCACACATTTGGTGACGGCTGCAAATTTACTAGTGGTCATTCGCTGTGCCAACGCCATGATTGTTCGTATTTTAATTGCAACCTAGAATATTTATGTAAATAAGACGATTTTGTCTGGTCGCGATTTCTGACCGTGTAATCATGGTGAGATTTCATTACTTACTTTTGAAGATGACAATGTTATATCCAGAAAGAAAATCCCGACACATTGTAGAATTATTAGCGTCCCGAACATAATTTTATTATTCCAAAAACGAAATGGAAAGTACAAGAATAACATGTATGCTCAAATTGAACAAGCCTTTTTATTTTAGGAGAAACCAAACTGACCCATACGACAAGTAAAGTGTGTTAACAGTGAAATAGAAGTGACAGAATGAGTAACAATTGAATTCATTGGCGAATAAAGGCGTTTTGTACGTGCTCAAGAACAAGGAAACATGTATTGCGGTTTGCAGGGCTTTTTTGGGTAAAATCAATTTCAAATCGACTTAAACCTTCATGCAAAATTCACGTTAATTTTATTCAATTCCTCCCACCTGTTTTCGCGTTCCGCTGAGATCCATTAACAAGTCCTTATCGGCAAGAATGTGTGTACTGTGGCGTCGTTTATCTGGAGAATTCGTACGTTTCCGGCTCCTAAAAACATGTTAGTTTACGTAAGCATTCCTGTAAAGAGAAATCATTGGCGCTACACGAGATTCAATTGTTGTTGCCAGGCTTCTCTTGTTTTGCCTCCTGTAGTCGTGCGTACGTCAGTGGCTAGGTTCAGTGCAGGAGCTGGTAAGCGGATGTCGCTAATTTAGTTCGTTCTCTGCGTGTGCGTGAGAATGCGTGAGTCTTCGTTCCTTGACACTCGTGTGTGTAGATTTATATTTTGTGTCCGCGCCCTTGTGCGTGTGTAGTCTGCATGATTGTGCGTGGAACATTATCCTGAGCGAAAGTTGTAAAGAATAATTTTTATGCATTCCAAAACAGTTCACCAATATTGGCCGTGAAACGGATCTTAGTCCGCGTAATTGACGGAAACCAATTTACTTGTTAAAAACCGTTGTTGAAAATACTATTTTACTGTGCATCTTATATTTTAAAAAGTAAGTTTATTTCAAAGAAGATTTAATAAAATCTTGCAACAATTACATAAGTGTTTGGAATTTATAATTTTACAATTATTTTTCGCTATAGACATCCTCAGAAGTTCCAGCTCAATACTGAACTTCGTAAAAAATTCGTTTTATTCTTGTATATTTGATTATCTTACAATTGTAAGGGCTACGTTATCTACAATCTGAAGTGACAGAACTTGTCAGGACTTTCTTCGTCATGAATACCGTTACGTCGCACTCGCGTTTTTAATTCTTGAAAAATTTCCCATCGTTAAAAATAAAGCACTAAAGATGTTTATTCATTAACTTTAAAAGACAAATTTGGGAATCCAACTGGAAAATGAACTATTTTTCTCCCACTGTTCATTTACATTTATATTAGATTCATAATATTTTCCTAGCCACTGACAGTATTTTCGTTTTTATGTAAAACGGTGTGCTTCTCAAATATTTGCACGCCATTTCATTTTTATGAGAATTCAGTGTGTATGGGCACGTCAACTGATATGACCATTAATCCCATCGTCTTCTATATTATTTCAGTAGTATACTTTCCCTTTGGTGACTCTCACATGCAACCAATCTTTATGAATGAGGTCTCTAAAGAAAGAGAATTTAACGGAGACGTGACGAATTGTACTTTGACATTAAAATCATGAAGGATTTGTTTAAAAAAATGCAACTAAATATTCATGTAAAATGCAAGCCGCAACGCACGTCACGATTTTTAAATCTATATCGTTAAGTAACTCCTAAACAAAGCGTTCTAGGACCTCAAAAACTAAAATTTTGAGGCAAAGAAACGTTTTTCACTCCGTAATCTACAGTATGAGGGCTTCTTGACCATTTTATTACATTTTTGCTGGTTCGACGCTTCTTGATTGTACCCCACCTGTTCAGAGCCTTTAGAATCTGCAATTGTTTGTGAAATTACAAATAACTTGATATTCTATGCGATTGAATTACACAGGTGTATCTCTTTGCTCAATAATAAAGTTAAATAACAATAGTTTGTATCGACAAGGGTGTATTATATTGTTATTAATTACAAGGTGACATATAGAAGGAGTGACGGAGGATGAGAGGGTCTTGAAGAAAAATATATATTACAGGCTTAATATGGAAATGCGAGAAAAACAAAAACAAAAAGGAAGATGGTGGTGTATTGCATGCGAGAGTTCTCGCACGCAATACGGGGGTACGCTAGTCATAGTGCGATTTTTGTAACTTTGCCCCCCAAGACCCCGTCTTCATGATGGAACATGTCACGGTAATTCTCGTCCTCAGTCGTGCCGCTATGTGATATCGCATGATCGCGACCGAATCAAGCAGTGTTTGCGATTATGCGACATCTAGCGGCACGAGCGAGAAAGACGGGAAATGCCGGGTGATATTCCATCGTTGCCGTAGGGGCTTGAGGGGCAAAGTTAAAAAAAATTGCGCTATAGTGTAATGCATTCTATATTTCCGGAGATGGGCGGTGTTCCTGCGCCGCGGAACATCGGATTCAAAGCCGACGTAATGTCTGCCTACAGGGTTTCCCTACTTCTGGTAACTCCGTCAACGGAACACTGTGCCAGCCTGGATAATCTCTAAACTCTCGATATGTGTGGGTGCTTATGATGTAAGGGTGTGAGTGTGAAAGGGGAAAAGAGGGGACAAGGAGATTACGCCGGCTCCGTGGTTTTGATAAGAGTGAATCAAAAGAGAGCAGAGGAGAGCAGGAAGGGAGAGGGAACGAAGGGAGAGAAAAATAGAGAGGATGGACAGGGAACATAGTAAGCGAATTGAGTGGCAGAGATTCTAGATGCGTCAACTGCTATGGTCCGAAGGGAACAAAAGAGAGCAAAAAGGGAGAGGGAAAGAATAGAGAGAAGAGGAAAGAGGATGGGCAGGGAAAATAGTAAGAGAATTGACTGGCAGTGTTTCCGGGCGCTTAAACTGCTATAGTTTTTAATCCTGTAAATGAAGTGCGTGATTTAACAAAGGAGGAGGATGTATTCTTCTCCGCTGGATGAGGGAGATCTGGCTTCAACCTACACGATCGGTTTGCCGGGTTTTCCCAGCGAGGTATTTCCCAATAGGGGGCAACGACACAGCCGGAACAAGCTCTAAGCTCCGACATCTGTGGCAGTGTAGTGCATGTCAGTGTAAGTGTGTGTGTGAGGAAAGGACAAGGAAGGGGAAGAAAAGATAAGGAAAGATCGCGCGCGGTCTGTGCTTCGTTTGTTGGGGTACTGCCCCCGCATTCGCTTGGTATTAATCGGGAAACCCACGGAAAACTACGAATCAGAGCAGTCGACCACTAGAATTCTCCTCCAAACAACGGTTGAATTTGACCTAGCAATCTAGCTAACGTAAAAAATTCGGCTCCACCGAAACCATAGAACCTCCGGGACAACGACGCTACAGAGTCAACGGTTTTCACTCTGAGATACACACAGCCGGTTAGTTAGTTAGTTAGTTAGTTAGTTAATGCCTTATTTTACGTGGCAAGACTCGGGCCATCAGGCCCGCTCTTCCGTCTGACCACGCAAATTTCTACTACGCTCCTTTCACCTAGCGGAGAAAGAAGGTATTATCTCGGGCGACGAAACAGGCGCTTTGAATTTAGCTCAGAGGCGTCATTTAGGCTTGAGGATCTTTTACATGCAAGTAAATCTACTAACATGGGCCAGCCGGCTTTACTTCCCCTCCGCGGAAGGCGTACGAAGGATTTTTTCGCCCTTAAAAATCCACGGCTTCGATCGGGTTTGAACCCGCGATCTTGGGTATGACAGTCCGGCACGCTAACCGTCACACCATCGAATCCGCATCGTTAGTATTTCTGAACGTACCCGAACGTTATTTTGCGCATATGTTGCCTCGCCATTTCTGAACGCGCCCGCAGCGCGCCTGCATTGTGCCTGGCGCAGATCGCAGAGTCCAGCGCGGTCGTTGGGGCGGGGGAAGGGAGGGGCGCCCGGGAAAAAGCGTGATGCAAGCCCTTATCTGTGACATGTGTTTGGGCCGCGGAAAACGAACAACGAGACTTATCCATGCCCCCGAACACACTGCACGGGGCGAGCACATTGCTTGTGGAAGGGGTGTCATGTAGGCGTTCAGAACATGTGGCAGTGTCACTCGTCAGAATTTACACTGCGATTTTTTAACTCTGCTCTGAAGGCTCGTCTTCACAATGGAATGTGGAACGGTATTTCGCGTCTTTCTCAGTCGCACCGCTAGGTATCGCATGATCGCGACCGTGTCAAGCAGTGCTTGCGACCATGCCACTCCTAGCGGCAGGACCTAGAAAGACGCGAAATGCCGTGTGGTATTCCGTCGTGGATATTTGGGGGTCGAGAGGCAGAGTTAGAAAAATGGCGCTTTGTGAAGGATGTCCTCCTTTAACTGTTCGGATTTACCGCTCTAGGGTTTTTCGTAAAGGCGATCGGAATAAAAGGCAGTTGCAATCGTCAGGGTTTGCACGGGAAACCCATGTTTAACCGTTCGGATTACCGCGTCTAGGGTTTATGTGCGTCTTGAATGCTCCCACAGATCCCAGATTTATCTGTTCACATTTAAAAGCATTATGAGTACGCCCACAGATGCCCAGTTTTACCCATCCGTGTCGGTTCCATTCCGTATTTAACGCTTTCTGACACTTAGTATGAAATCATTACAGAACAATTCTATTTTTGGCACATCAATAAACTGTATTTTTACTTATATTTCGTATAATTACAATAAGTATGTTAAATAAATACTAAAATACTCTCCTCTGGAGAAATGGTGACCCAAAGGGAACGGTTGCAAAAATACGGAATTGCAAAAAAAATGGATTTATTTTAACAAAATGTCTTAAGTTGTCTTAAGTCTCATTATGTTTATGCTGATTTTATTACACAATTTAAAGTTCAGTGAGTATTTTGTGTGAAATAATTTCAAGCAATGGTTTTTCCTGGTGGTGCATAAAACTAAATTTCATTTTTTTTTTTAAATTTCTGATGTAAATTTGGTTGATTATTTCGTGCTTCTGGGCGGGTCAACTGGTGTGGTAATTAGTCCCATAAATGAGGTGCATGTCTTATCGTGGGATGTGGTGAGAGCCGGCGCCGACCTGCCGTAGACTAGTGGGGTTTTCCTCTCCCACATATCTCCTACCTGCGAGGCCCCGACTCAACCGGGACAAGCTCTGTACTGCGATTTTTCTAATTTTGCCCCTGAAGGCCAATCTTCACGATGGAATACGTCACGCTATTTCGCGACGTTCTCAGTCGTGCCACCAGATATCGCATGATCTCGACCGTATCAAACAGTGCTTGCGATCATGCGACTTTTGGCGGTACGACGGAGAAAGACGCGAAATGTCGTGTGATATTCCATCGTGGCCAAAGGCCTTGAGGGGCAGAGTTAGAAAAATCGCACTATAAGCTCTCAATGGGTTTCGTGAGTATCTCGGGCGGTGGCTGTGTTCTTCCCCCAGTTGGATAGCCAGCTCTGACGCCCAACTTCTCGTCGGCTTCGGTGGTTTTCCCCAACCAGATAATTCCCACCAACGGAGCATCGCCCCAGCCGGGACAAGCGACAAGCTCTTGACTGGCCTCCCGACAAGTCTTGATAGTGTGATGCATGCAAGTGTATGTGTGCGTAAGGGGGTGAGGATAGGACAAGGAAGAGGATGCAAAGATCGCGCGCATTCCGATGCCCGTTTGTTAGGGAACTGCTTCGGCATTCGCCTGGGATTGATATAAGAAACCACGAAAACTACTAACAATTAGAACAGCCGGACGCTAAAATTCTCCTTCAGACAGCGGCTGAATTCCACGTTGTTATGTACTTTATTTTTTATTTATTTACGTCAAAAACAGTTAAAAACTGTGTGACGAGCTATGGGTAGAAGTGAAATTTGTGCACGTTTTCATAATTCTGGGATCTCTATCCTACACCATATTATAGTAGAATTTTGAATACAGAAAAAGAGCGCTTTTTTTTCGAGTTTTGTTGACAAAATATTCGCTTCTTTATAATAAAATATATTTTCAAAGGTAAATTAGCTATAAATTCCTGCCCTGAACCCTCATGTTCTTCACGAAAGAATAATACTTTTAGCCGCGATAATATGGTAAACGATGATTTGAATAACTATATTTCCCACTGAAATTCAGAAGACGTGCACAAATAATGAAGTTACATTTACGTCCAGAAGCAAAACAAGGGACCATCTTAGCATTTGCTCAACGGATCAGGGAAACTGGACGAAAAACCTGATCGTACTTAGTGTCGAAAATCCTTTGTCAGTATTCGAACTCTAGATCCTTCTGGTCAGTGTCATCGCAGAGACAGCGATAATGCGTGCAGCCTTTCTAACGATGTGCTACTGGCGTCACAACCAGACGCGCCGATATAAATAGCCGGATTGTATCGGAGGTCATCCAGTTTACTCCAGCACCAGATAAATATTTATATTAAAGAACACATGTCGTTAATTCAAATTTTATTACTTCATTTTCGCAGTTGGGTCGTTCAAAACATGCTTTGCTTTTAATGGGAGGGGGTTTCCACAACTCAAACGAAAACTAGCTGGGGAGTTAATTAAATGTTACGTTGCTGCAATATTTTGTTGTATAACTGCAATTGCGTTCGATGAAATTGTTATTTTGCGCATTGAAATTTGAGTTAAAATACTCGTACATATTGAATTCCAATTTTAGCAAAATTGATTAATCACAATTTTGATTGTGAGAAGAAAATTAGTAATGATTAATGAAGATTAAAATTTGTAAAATAATATTCCTTGGTGTTTCATTTTACAATTATATTAAAAATTTGTGTAAATTTTAATAATTCAGACTTACGTAACTCAGGAACGGTTGGTCGGTTGAACGGTTGTCGTGTAATGTTACATATGGGGGGGGGTAATTGTTGAGTTGTTACAACTGGAAGAGGAAAGCAGTCAATTTTACAAACTTGTTTATTGAATGAGCTCTAACGTACTGTATTGTGCATAGAATAAATAAAACATATTAGTAGCTTTACAGCGACAAACGTCAGATATGTAAGATGCTGGGGAAAAATCCCATTTGTTTATGTGTAATTATCTCTTAAACGATTGAAAACCGGAAGCGTTTTTGGTATACAGGAATATAATAAATTCACATTCTGAAAGAAATGTTTAACTGTCTGTTTAGAATGTGTTTCTCGTTTTTATCAAATACCTTTCATGAGCAATTTTGTAGCTTTAAAAACTAAATTTTCTACACATTTATTGAGATAATTCTATCGGCCCTTATATTCTTTGGGATGTGATAGTTTAAAAGGAAGTTATTCTTTTGAATGAGCAAAATTGCTTACTGCCGTTTGTACCAGATCCAGCTATGAGTTAAGATTGTTGCGAAATTGTAGTAAATATCTTTCATGTGTAAGTACTTTATTCTTAACTGTAATGTCATGTAGTTTCCAGTTAGCTAACATGAAAACAAAAGTGTCGAGTCAAATGATAGCAACTTTCCTTATCCAAAAAAGGATATGGGTGATGTCCATTGAGTAAGAGACGCAGAACCTATTTTCACGCATTATCTCAACGTATCACATGAAGTTGTTTACGAAATTGCATTTTTCACATTTGCCGAAGAAACACAATCGCTTATGTTTGCATGAAGACATAATGGCATTCTCATCATTAGTATTATCGTACATTTGCCAACAGTTGGAAGAAGAGTGTAAGGAAATTTCAAATAATGAGCCTAAATATCAAGAAAATTTTAATTCGATGTCTAGATCAATGTTAAAACATGATACTAGTTTTTCCCTATAGCTTTCTTAAAACGAATTATGGAAGTGTGAAAACGTGTGTAATCATTGATTAACAAGAAAGGCTAAATTAAATTTCGTATCAAAAATAAAGAATAAATTTAATGATACCTAAAGTAAATATATTTTTTCCAACTTCTTCGTGATACGTGCATTACCATACTGTAAGAAATTTCATTTGGGGAACGGCAAACATCCTTAATTAGCATAACCTGAATGATTAACAGTCTAAATATGTTCAAAATTGTTGTAATTTATTTTTCATTGATTCAACCACTGATTGAAACAATTAATTCAACGAATAAATCAGTAATTCGTCCAATCATTTACTCAATGTACAATTATTTCATTTATTCTTTCAGCCAGCTCTACATCAGGATAAATTATTTACTTTGTCAGAAAATACTTGGACCCGAGGAGTCTTTTTGAAAGACCAATTCATAAAATTATTTTTGAAAAACATTTCTTTCGAATAAGACAACTTGAAATTTTAATTCGACTTTGCATAGATTTTCTTTGCAACTCTTCGAGGAATAATATTACTTCCCAATCTTCACACACGCATACAAATTATTACCCCTCCCATCTTTTTTTACGCCGAAGGTGGCCGTTGAACGCGTTGGGGCTGAGCCTTCCGCGAGACCGGGGGGGGGGAAGGGGCGCCGGCGTCGAAAGCGGCGGCCATTGAGAAAGAGGTGCGCGGCGCGGCGCCGCTTTGTCGGGCGGTGACCAGGCAGAAAGCCGCTTCCTCTCATTGTCGCGCACGAGGCTTTGCTCCCGCCGCCCCCTCCCGCACCCCCTGCCCACGCCCACTGCTACCGCCCTCGCCCAGACATCCTGCTGCCCAGACATGCCACCGCCCCTGTATTCCCGCAGCCCGGCTGTACCGCCTACCCACCGTAGCCACCCCCATGCCCCGTCATCCCCCTTTTCCGCCATCCCCATTCACCCCCATCCCCTTCACCCCATCCCCCTTCACCCCATCCGCCTTCACCCCCATCCCCCTTCACCCCCATCCCCCTTCACCCCATCCCCTTCACCCCATCCCCCTTCACCCTATCCCCTTTCACCCCATCCCCCTTCACCCCATCCGCCTTCACCCCCATCCCCCTTCACCCCCATCCCCCTTCACTCATCCCCCTTCACCCCATCCGCCTTAACCACCACCTTCTTCACCTCTATCCCCCTTCACCACCAATCCCCCTTCATCACCATCGCCCTTCACCGCCGTCCCCCTTCACCGCCGTCCCCCTTCGCCGCCGTCCCCCTTCGCCGCCGTCCCCCTTCGCCGCCGTCCCCCTTCGCCGCCGTCCCCCTTCGCCGCCGTCCCCCTTCACCGCCGTCCCCCTTCACCGCCGTCCCCCTTCACCGCCGTCCCCCTTCACCGCCGTCCCCCTTCACCGCCGTCCCCCTTCACCGACGTCCCCCTTCACCGCCGACACCCTTCACCGCCGTCACCCTTCACCGCCGTCACCCTTCACCGCCGTCACCCTTCACCGCCGTCACCCTTCACCGCCGTCACCCTTCACCGCCGTCACCCTTCACCGCCGTCACCCTTCACCGCCGTCACCCTTCACCGCCGTCACCCTTCACCGCCGTCACCCTTCACCGCCGTCACCCTTCACCGCCGTCACCCTTCACCGCCGTCACCCTTCACCGCCGTCACCCTTCACCGCCGTCACCCTTCACCGCCGTCACCCTTCACCGCCGTCACCCTTCACCGCCGTCACCCTTCACCGCCGTCTCCCTTCACCGCCGTCTCCCTTCACCGCCGTCTCCCTTCACCGCCGTCTCCCTTCACCGCCGTCTCCCTTCACCGCCGTCTCCCTTCACCGCCGTCTCCCTTCACCGCCGTCTCCCTTCACCGCCGTCTCCCTTCACCGCCGTCTCCCTTCACCGCCGTCTCCCTTCACCGCCGTCTCCCTTCACCGCCGTCTCCCTTCACCGCCGTCTCCCTTCACCGCCGTCTCCCTTCACCGCCGTCTCCCTTCACCGCCGTCTCCCTTCACCGCCGTCTCCCTTCACCGCCGTCTCCCTTCACCGCCGTCTCCCTTCACCGCCGTCTCCCTTCACCGCCGTCTCCCTTCACCGCCGTCTCCCTTCACCGCCGTCTCCCTTCACCGCCGTCTCCCTTCACCGCCGTCTCCCTTCACCGCCGTCTCCCTTCACCGCCGTCTCCCTTCACCGCCGTCTCCCTTCACCGCCGTCTCCCTTCACCGCCGTCTCCCTTCACCGCCGTCTCCCTTCACCGCCGTCTCCCTTCACCGCCGTCTCCCTTCACCGCCGTCTCCCTTCACCGCCGTCTCCCTTCACCGCCGTCTCCCTTCACCGCCGTCTCCCTTCACCGCCGTCTCCCTTCACCGCCGTCTCCCTTCACCGCCGTCTCCCTTCACCGCCGTCTCCCTTCACCGCCGTCTCCCTTCACCGCCGTCTCCCTTCACCGCCGTCTCCCTTCACCGCCGTCTCCCTTCACCGCCGTCTCCCTTCACCGCCGTCTCCCTTCACCGCCGTCTCCCTTCACACCCATCCTCATTCACCCCCATCCCCCACTCTGCCATCCTCCCGCCCCGCCATCCTACCTCCCCGCCATCCTCCCGCCCCAATAAGTCCTTATCGTTGGCTCTTTCCGAACGGAAATTACTAACAAGGTGTAATAAATAATGGTAATTTATTAAAATAGATAATTTCGTGATAACGAATTTGCCTCCGTATTACATTGCTCACCTCGTCAGTTCCACGCCACTTCCATAACTTGATGAAATCGGATTAGTTTATATTCAGGGCGGTGCATTGACACACGAATTTAACTAAATGGGATTACCAGTTCCTGTTGGAAACGCTCAATGAAAAATTGGTATTTTTTATTCTGAAAACGTGAGGATAAAGCATATCGAAAAATTATGATTTTGAGCTCTTTTCTTTTTCCTTTCCCCTTTTTCTCTTTTTTTTCCATCCCCCAAACTCCCATCATTCACACAAAAATGTTTTCTTTCTAATATTGTTTCTGTGTTTTTGAATATTTCATCCTCCTTCTCAAACCATGACCATGCAACTTTATTCCATTCCTTCACTTCATCTCCCTAACGCCAGATGACACATCCAGTTGAGAGACATTGCGCCCTCACCTGGCCACGAAGTGGATTGAATGATTATTTCTTGTTTACAGACGCGTCAACTGCTTAGGTCACTATCTCCGTAAGTTTTGAGATTTTTTTTTAAATTTCGGGAGGTTCCGGCGTTATTCATCCACTCGATGGCGAGATCGGGCGCCGAACACCACCTCGGCCAGCAGACTTTTCCCCAACAAGTTACCTCCCGTCATCGTGGCACCGACCCAGCCGGATCAAGCACTGAACTCCCGACCTGTGGGGCAGAGTAGTGCATGTTAGTGAAAGCTAGGGGGTGAGGATGGGACAAGGAAGAGAAGGCAAAGATTGCGCGAAATCTGTGTCCCGTTTCTTAGACTAGTGCTCCGGCAATCGCTTGGTGTTGATCGGAGAAACCACGAAAAACTACCTTATCCCTATTAGAGCAGCCGGCCGCTAGAATTCTCCTCCAGACAGCGGCCGAATTCAACCTAGTGCGATTTTTCCAACTCTGCCTCTCGAGCCCCTATATCCACTATGGGATATCACACGGCATTTCGCGTCTTTCTCGGTCCTGCCGCTAGGAGTGGCATAGATCCCAAGCACTGCTTCATACGGTCGGGATCATGCGACACCTAGCGGCGCGACTGAGAAAGACGCGAAATACCGTGACATATTCCATTGTGAAGACGGGCCTTCAGAGGCTGAGTTAGAAAAACCGCAGTACAGTGTGGAAAATCCTGCCACCGCGCGGACTGGAACTGTCTGTCTCTGAATTGAATTGACACCTTATTTTACGTGGCGAGACTCAGGCCACGAGGCCTGCTCTTCCGTCTGACCACGCAAATTCCGGTACACTCCAGCGAAGAAAGAAGTTATTACATGGGCGAAGTTGGCGATTTTGAATTTAGCTCAGAGACGTCATTTAGGCTTGAGGATCTCCTACTTCACGCAGTAAATCTACTAACATGGGACCGCCGGCTTTACTTCCCCTCCGAAAGCAGGCGTACGAAGGATTTTTTCGCCCTTAAAATTCCACGGCTTGGATCGGGATTGAACCCACCGACTTGCGTGTAACAGTCCCATACGCTAACCGTCACACCGTCGACCCAGACACATCCGTCACCTCTGACTCCGCCAGCGGTGCCGCGGCGGCTGCCCTGAGCCACCGGAGCCGAGCCCTCGCGCCCTGCGAGTGAGCGCTGTGCAAACGGACGCGCGGCGCAATAGCGGCCGTAAATAACCCGATCCGCGAGCCACGCGCCGGGCAGGGGTTGCGTTCCTTAAAGGGGAGCTCTCGCGGCGCCCGGAGCCCAGCGACGGGAACCCAAAAAATCCACGCGAGCCTTTTTGGCCTACGGGAGGCCACAAAGCCACGCGAATCGTCAACCTTAACGGGAGGCCAAAGAGGGCCCTTTTGGCCTACGGGAGGCCACAAAGCCACGCGAATCGTGAGCCTTAACGGGAGGCCATAAAGGGCCTTTTTTGGCCGTTGCTCTGGGAGGTTCGACTCCCAAAAGAGCCCTTTTGGCCTACGGGAGGCCACAAAGCCACGCGAATCGTCAACCTTAACGGGAGGCCAAAGAGGGCCCTTTTGGCCTACGGGAGGCCACAAAGCCACGCGAATCGTGAGCCTTAACGGGAGACCAAAAAGCTACGCGAATCGTGAGCCTTAACGGGAGGCCATAAAGGGCCTTTTTTGGCCGTTGCTCCGTGAGGTTCGAGTCCCAAAAGAGTCTTTCTGGCCTACGGGGGGCCACAAAGCCACGCGAATCGTGAGCCTTAACGGGAGACCAAAAAGGCACGCGAATCGTGAGCCTTAACGGGAGGCCATAAAGGGCCTTTTTTGGCCGTTGCCCCGGGAGGTTCGAGTCCCAAAAGAGCCTTTTTGGCCTACGGGAGGCCAAAAAGCCACGCGAATCGTCAACCTTAACGGGAGGCCAAAAAGCTACGCGAATCGTGAGCTTTAACGGGAGGCCAAAAGGGGCCTTTTGGCCTACGGGAGGCCAAAACGCCACGCGAGCGTGAGCATTGCGGGAGACCAAAACGGGCCTTTTTGACCTACGGGAGGCCAAAAAGCCACACGAGTCGTCGGCCTTTTGACGGCTTAGGTGGCTCACAAGGCATCAGTTCATGTCAATGCAGACCGGGAGGTTCGAGGGTTCCAGTTCCAAGGAGGCAGGATTTTCGACACTAGCCACGTAGCTACCTCCAATTCAGCCGCTGTTTGCATGGTAATTCTAGCGGCCGGCTGCCCTGATTGGTGGTTTTTTCGTCGTTCCGTTCCAGATGTCACCGCAGACCGGGACGTTCGAGGGTACCAGTGCTCAGTAGGTGGAAGGATTTTCGACACTAGCTTGTCAACTAGGTCGAATTCAGTCGCTGTCTGGAGGAGAATTCTAGCGGCCGGCTGCTCTCATCGGTAGTTTTGCGTGGTTGTCTCCGATCAACACCAGGCGAATGCCGGAGCAGTACCCTTACAAGCGGGCAACGGATTGGACGCAATCTCTCCTTTCTCTTCCTTGTCCTGTCCTCACCCTTACTGACACACACGCTTACGTGGACTGCACTATCACAGTGGTTGGGAGACCAGTCGGGAGCTTGGATCGTCTCCCGGCTGGGCCGATCATGCCCCGCTGATTGGGGCAAAACACGCAAGCCGACGGGTAGTTCGACGCCAGATTTCGCCATCCGACGAGGGAAGGTCACCACTGCCTCCCGCGATAATCATGCACTGCTCTCGCGATAATTAAGCACTGCTCTCACGGGACTAATGACAGGAATCATTAATCAATCAATCATGTCGAGCGCAGCATTACTCCCGTTTGTGTGTACTGCATGTTGAAGCTACGAGGTGGCGGTCTGTGTCTCCCGCTGGAACCGTCGTTGACCTACCCACTGTGGAGTTTCCGGCCTACAGATATCTTTCCAGAGGGGTATCGCTCCAGCCGGCCACGAACTCTGAAGCTTGCGACTGGTCGCCTGACATGTGTGGTGGTGTACTGCATGTGTTTGTACGTACGTGTGTGGGTGGGTGTTTGAGGAAAGGGGAGGAAGAAAAGATAGCGCGTTGTCCGGAGCGCGTTTGTCAGCGGACTGTCCCGGCATTCGCCTGGCGTTGATCGGAGAAACCACGGAAAACTACCGATCAGAGCAGCCGGCTGCTAGAATTCTCCTCCAGGCAGCGTCTGGATTCCATCTAGCTATGTAGCTAGTGTCGATAACCCTGCCTCTGTCGGGACTCGAACTCTTCGTCTGCCCGATCACATTCACTCATTTGAAATGATTGTCACAGAGCCCTCTAAAGCCGCTGGAGATTATAGCCAGGATGAACCGAATGAAGAAAGATCTCGTCTCTGTACATATGTATGAATTTTTGAACTGGGCCATTGATGTCCCCTTCGTGCCATTAAAACTGGGCCGTTAAAAAACCTCTTGTTGAAATCGTTGACTCAAAGGAATGAAAATCTCTGTTTCAATCCCCTATATGTTGTAGTGGAAAGTGCGAACACAGTGGATATCATCAAATCTGGAAGAAAATCTGAAAGAATATTAAATCTATAGAACAATTAAGAAGAAATTGTTATGTGGGTATGTTTATTGGAATATTTGTTGAAACGAGAGGCAATGACCAAAATCACACATTAATTCATGTCGTAGTCGTTCTTCTACTATTGTTATTTATGTCCTGTGGCAACGCTAAACCAATTACTTTCTGCTGATTTAGATGACTGTCAGAAAATAGAATATGCACAAAGAACTCGCAGATCAAACATTTTCTTATATAGCTTCTTATAAGCTATATCTTATATAGCTTATATAGAAGTGTTGTGAAAGAGTTTTTTTTTGCTCCAGAACTTCCCCTCCAATTTTTCTCAAAGCGAGGGCAGGATTTAATTTAATAAAGTTTACCCTTTTTCGAGGCATAGTTCTAGAACGAACAACGGATTTCCTAGTAGCTTTCAACTCTTTGGCAAACATCCACTGTAGTGTTTACTTGAAACTTCGACGGAACGTAGTGTGTGGTCTGGCGACGGATAAAGCGCTCTCTCAGTTTGAGAGCTAAGTGTGTGAATAGCAAACTTTGCTGTATTCGTGAAAGGACATCCTTCCCGATGTTTGTGACAAAAGGACTGCTGGTTATTTCCTTGAAACTGCCTGTTTTGTGATCTGAGCTAGATGATTCCTTTGTAATCCGTAAGAAAAGGAAAGTGCTTAAATCGTCAGTCTGCGTTCCAGTGAAAGTGAAATGCACAGCAGAGGTATGTTTTAGCTATCTCAAGACGTCTATCCACAACTACTGGGCCATATCAGTTCTGAAATTCGAAATTTAGAGATTGTAGAGGCGCAAAGCATCTTGGAGGAAACACTTTTGTTGTTGTATTTTATACGAAGTGTTGAAAGCTCTTTAAATTGTTACGCGATCGTTTTTTAGGATCAGTAGCTGGCCAAATCTCCGAGGCGATATATTGTAAGCCAGTTTTCCAGAATCCGTAACTCGCCTCCAAATTTTCTATACCCTGAATAATATTAAAACATTCTTCAGAATTCCAGCTCATCTTTTGTCTTCATCTCTTCAGAGAACGATCTTTCCTTTCCATTCCTTGTCCATTCTGCGTCCGATCTTTCCTTTGCATTCCTTGTCCAATCCAACCACTCTCTCTCTCTGTCACACACACACACAGTAACATGCGTTACACTACCACACATGCCGGGAGATCGGTCGGGAGCTTAGAGCTTGTCCCGGTTTGAGTGGTGCGCGCTGGTGGGAGATAACTAGTTGGGGAAAACCTGTCATTGTCCTGTCTTCACTCCTTACACACACTTACACTCACATGCATTACACTACCACACATGTCGGGAGGCCGGTCGGGGGCTTAGAGCTTGTCCCGGCTCGGGCGGTGCACCATCGGGGAGAGAGTCCACGGGCCATCTGTTTGTTAGGGTACTTTTCGTTGATGGGAGAAACCACGGCACACTTTCAATCAGAACAGCCGGCCGGTGCAATTCTGCTCCAGACAGCGGCAGAATTTACCCAGGTTTCAAGTCGGTGTCGAAAATACTTCCATCATCATCTCTAGAACACTAGGACTAACAGGTCAGAGTCACTGCAGTGAGTTTAGCAATGTTTTTGGTCTTGTAGTAAGTGGAATTTATATGCTGTTTCGTTCATTGTAGTGGTTGAACTCTGCATCTAGTCAACAGAAAGGTTTAGTGGGAAACGACACTCCATTTGGGAGAACTGCACGTAACTTACTCCTTAGAATATTTACAGGACTGCCATTAGTTTACAATTTCATCCAGACAATTTTTAAAGTCAGTTGATGGTACAACAATTGGCTAGCCTGGAGCTAAAATGGTCAGTGGTACAAATCACAACGTGACTTTTAAACCACTTAAGGATTGAATAACATTAAAAACATCTGCCAATACTAAAATGGTACTTTTGTTATGGGGCACCTACAACGACATGACACATAGATCACTTTAGAACGTATAGATACTCACCTGTTCAGATCAAATTTACCATAATCTGAATTTAAGCTGAAATGTTTTGTAGACCACTTTAGTTCCAGGCCAGCCAATTAAAAACACAAACATTTAACTCAATTTAAACTTGTTTAAAAACTACCTCTCGGACTTAAACAGGTCTCCGAATGTTTAGTCGCCCACTCGCAAACCTCATGCTAACGCGCCCGGTCTATCGCGTACGCGTGCCGAACGAAAGGTCGCCTTTTCCTGGCACTCGCTTACGGGACGGGCAATCGGCCCAAGCGACACGTGCCTTAAGCGCAGTGCGCCCCATTTGAGCCCCTTCTTGGGGCGCCGGGAAGCCCGCGCCCCGCGCCCCACGGCGCCCCACGAGAACCAGGAAAGATCGCATAATCCCCGATGGCCGAGCTCACTCTTCACTTCACTAATCAGAATCGTCGTTTCAATGCTAAGTACGAGCACGAATTTTTATTCACGGAGAGAAATGGGACAACGACGTGTCTCGCATGTCAGAAGTTGGTGTCGGAGAAAAAGGTAACAGCAAAAAGTAAAATAAACATGGTCAAAATGTATTACAATCAGATATTTATGAACTAAATTTATGAAGTGTGTATTATTATTATTACAGTGAGAAATTCTTAAATTTTCTGTTCTTGTAAGGTATATTACAAATATTTGCAAAATCAGTTGCAATAGTAAAGATTGACCGTGAAATGTGTGAAAGTTGCCGAGCAATTTATTCTGAAATAATAGTAAAATAAATCTTCCTCTCTCCAGAAACTACAGCCGTTATTTCAAGTTTTAGTTCAGCCGTCTTACTGCGCGAGGCGGAAAAACTGCGCGGGGCGGAAAAACTGTGTGGAGCGGAAAAACTGTGTGGAGCGGAAAAACTGTGCGGAGCGGAAAAACTGTGCGGAGCGGAAAAACTGTGCGGAGCGGAGCGGAAAAAACTGTGCGGAGCGGAAAAACTGTGCTAGGCGGGAAAACTGTGCTAGGCGGAAAAAACTGTGCTAGGTGGAAAAACTGTGGTAGGCGGAAAAACTGTGCTAGGCGGAAAAACTGCTAGGCGGAAAAACTGTGCTAGGCGGAAAGACTGTGCTAGGCGGAAACACTGGGCTAGGCGGAAAGACTGTGCTAGGCGGAAAGACTGTGCTAGGCGGAAAGACTGTGCTAGGCGGAAAGACTGTGCTAGGCGGAAAGACTGTGCTAGGCGGAAAACTGCGGAGAGGAAAAACTGTGCTAGGCGGAAAAACTTGCTAGGCGGAAAAACTGTGCGGAGCGGAAAAACTGGGCTAGGCGGAAAGACTGTGCTAGGCGGAAAGACTGTGCTAGGCGGAAAGACTGTGCTAGGCGGAAAGACTGTGCTAGGCGGAAAACTGTGCTAGGCGGAAAACTGTGCGGAGCGGAAAACTGTGCTAGGCGGAAAAACTTGCTAGGCGGAAAAATTGTGCGGAGCGGAAAAACTGTGCTAGGCGGAAAGACTGTGCTAGGCGGAAAACTGTGCTAGGCGGAAAGACTGCTAGGCGGAAAAACTGCTAGGTGGAAAGACTGTGCTAGGCGGAAAGACTGTGCTAGGCGGAAACACTGGGCTAGGCGGAAAAACTGTGCTGGGCGGAAAAACTGTGCCAGGCGGAAAAACCGTGCTATGCGGAAAAACTATGCTAGGCGGAAAAACTGTGCTATGCGGAAAAACTGTGCGGAGCGGAAAAACTGGGCTAGGCGGAAAGACTGTGCTAGGCGGAAAGACTGTGCTAGGCGGAAAGACTGTGCTAGGCGGAAAGACTGTGCTAGGCGGAAAGACTGTGCTAGGCGGAAAGACTGTGCTAGGCGGAAAGACTGTGCTAGGCGGAAAACTGTGCTAGGCGGAAAACTGTGCGGAGCGGAAAACTGTGCTAGGCGGAAAAACTTGCTAGGCGGAAAAATTGTGCGGAGCGGAAAAACTGTGCTAGGCGGAAAGACTGTGCTAGGCGGAAAAACTGTGCTAGGCGGAAAGACTGCTAGGCGGAAAAACTGCTAGGTGGAAAGACTGTGCTAGGCGGAAAGACTGTGCTAGGCGGAAACACTGGGCTAGGCGGAAAAACTGTGCTGGGCGGAAAAACTGTGCTAGGCGGAAAAACCGTGCTATGCGGAAAAACTATGCTAGGCGGAAAAACTGTGCTAGGCGGAAAAACTGTGCTAGGCGGGGAAAACTGTGCTAGGCGGAAAAACTGTGCTAGGCGGAAAAACTGTGCTAGGCGGAAAAACTGTGCTAGGCGGAAAAACTGTGCTAGGCGGAAAAACTGTGCTAGGCGGAAAAACTGTGCTAAGCGGAAAAACTGTGCTAGGCGGAAAAACTGTGCTAGGCGGGAAAACTGTGCTAGGCGGGAAAACTGTGCTAGGCGGGAAAACTGTGCTAGGCGGGAAAACTGTGCTAGGCGGGAAAACTGTGCTAGCGGGAAAACTGTGCTAGGCGGGAAAACTGTGCTAGGCGGGAAAACTGTGCTAGGGCGGGAAAACTGTGCTAGGCGGGAAAACTGTGCTAGGCGGGAAAACTGTGCTAGGCGGGAAAACTGTGCTAGGCGGGAAAACTGTGCTAGGCGGGAAAACTGTGCTAGGCGGGAAAACTGTGCTAGGCGGGAAAACTGTGCTAGGCGGGAAAACTGTGCTAGGCGGGAAAACTGTGCTAGGCGGGAAAACTGTGCTAGGCGGGAAAACTGTGCTAGGCGGGAAAACTGTGCTAGGCGGGAAAACTGTGCTAGGCGGGAAAACTGTGCTAGGCGGGAAAACTGTGCTAGGCGGGAAAACTGTGCTAGGCGGGAAAACTGTGCTAGGCGGGAAAACTGTGCTAGGCGGGAAAACTGTGCTAGGCGGGAAAACTGCGCTAGGCGAAAAAACTCTGCTAGGCGAAAAAACTGCGCGAGGCGGAAGGAAAGCTTCGGAATTTTTAAAAAACAAAATTTTGTTTTGAAAGCTGTTTCCAATGATTTGAAACTACCAGAATAACAGTTTCAATGAATAAAATTATTAATGATTGGGTTTTGAAATTTTGATGCTGAGTAGTTTTAGCGTTTCCCGCTTCAATGTACACAATTACGTTTTTACATTTATTTCCACGAAAAATAAATGAAAAAGCTTTCTTAAAAATAGCTCTGGTCTGCAGAGTTTATTTGCTTTGAAAATGTGTACTTCTGATTTTTTATTATTTTTTCTGA
The DNA here is from genome assembly GCA_031308135.1 of Acheta domesticus. Classification (NCBI taxonomy): domain Eukaryota; kingdom Metazoa; phylum Arthropoda; class Insecta; order Orthoptera; family Gryllidae; genus Acheta; species Acheta domesticus. Next base: position 101,509,402 of record JAHLJT010005437.1, on the reverse strand, counting down.
TTTCCATTACAAAAAATCGAAAATATTTCTTCAATATAATGTCCGCCCTACTGTGATCGAGATAAAGGGAATACAAATCCCTGCATCACTAATGCGTTCGTCCGGACAAGGGAAATGTGATAGCCTGCTAATGGGATGTGGCAGCCGTCAAAGAATAATTGAGTCTACCGTGCTTTGCTGACTGCAGACTCGGCTCCGTGCAAATGTGATACTTTGTTGACTGCAGAAACAGCCCCGTGCAAATGCGAAAGTTTATTTTCTGGGAGCCCTTTCCATGAACTCGTGTGGTCGTTTAATTTTTTGGGGAGATGAAAATGCCGAGCTTAACTTGGTTTTGGGGCATTAGACGTGGAGTTAAAAATAGGCCGCTTCATTGCGGGTATATTAAAGAACGTATATCTGCAAAAAGAGAAGACGAGAGGGAAGACCAAATTATTTTGTAGATGAATTTTTAAATTACCAGCTTTGTGTACACGTTTCTGTTTTTATACTAACGTAATCAGAATTACTTTGCATGAGATATTTCACATTATCTATATTTAAAAGCCAAGTTGTGTTTTTTCATTATTGCAAGGGATTTTTGGCCAATGGTAGTTAGTAGTAGTTAATATGTATTATCCTGTACTTATGAATGAAAATTCTTAACTTGTATTCAGTTACACCTCTGTATATGTAACCAGCACTCATATTGTAACGCATTAACCATTGGTCACGCAACCACGTATGTGCAAGAGTTGAAATTCCAACGTGGGCAAATATTTTTCGCAATACTGTGCTGATATATCGACTTTACGATTCCAAAAGAAGGAAAAACTATATTTATATGCCGATGTCCGTTAAAATTTTAAAGGTCGGCCGTTTGCAAAGAACAATGGAAACATAAGAGTTGTAGTTAGATGTGGAGTATGAGGATACATATTCGCAGGAAAGGCATTTCTTACCGATATTTTTTTTTACTTTCTCGCATTTACTTCGTACCAAGATAAAGTATTGTATTTTTATCGTATAAGGAGATGCTATTAAGAAAAGTACTGAACGACATACGGTTGATAACACGAAATCAACCCAGTCTCGGGTTCAAGCCACTCTGTTAGTTGTAAACGTCGGTTAACTCTTCTGTATACAAACCTCAACCGCGTCCGTTATTTGCTCTGTATCAGGGTAATGAAGTTAATAACTATTGCGAGATCCGGTAGCTTTATATTACGTAACCGTTTCAATTAATATACGTGAAAGATATACACACTGTGTACAAAGATATATACACATTCACTTATAGTGCGTTGGCACGCGTGGTTGGTTCGTGGGCGCGCGGCGGACGCTGGCGGCTATTGCGAGGGAGGGGAGAGGAGGGGCGTGGTGGAGCGGGGCAGAAGGGGGCGGGACAGAGCAGGGCAGGGCGGGGCAGGGCAGGATGATTGACGTAGGAGGGACTGGAGGTGGCCTGGGCCGGCTGGAGTGAGGCCGGCTGGAGGGGGGCGGGCCTGGAGCTTTGCGTGGCGAGCTGGTGGGTTGCGTGGCGGGCTGGAGCGGTGCATGGCGGGCTGTTGCTTTGCGTGGAGGGCTGGTGCGTCGTCGATAGGACAGGGCGGGGCGGGGCGGGCCGGGCCGGAGCGGGGCGGAGCGGGGCGGGGCGGAGTGGGGCTGGACGGAGCGGGGCTGGACGGAGCGGGGCTGGACGGAGCGGGGCTGGACGGAGCGGGGCTGGACGGAGCGGGGCTGGACGGAGCGGGGCTGGACGGAGCGGGGCTGGACGGAGCGGGGCTGGACGGAGCGGGGCTGGACGGAGCGGGGCTGGACGGAGCGGGGCTGGACGGAGCGGGTCTGGACGGAGCGGGTCTGGACGGAGCGGGGCGGGGCGGGGCCGAGCGAAGTGCATCGGAGCAGAGCGGGGCGGGGCTTAACCGCCCGGCGGAGGGCGTGGGCGCGGCGTTGGCTTCCGCAGGTGCCTGGGCCGGCCGCCCGCCCGCCCGCCCGCCGGCGCCATTGAGAGCGCCAGTGCTATTGTGGGCGCCCTTTGTTCGCTCTCCCCGCCGCTTCCTCTCCTTAACAGACCCGAGCGCTGGCTCGTTGAACGGCTCAATCGCAAGACCGCTACGTCGAAAACATTCTACGACCCCGTTTACACGCTTCGTTTTCAGGAACGAGTCCGGAGTTTTGGCGAAAGCGCGCAGGTGTGGCTGCGAGACCTCCGGAAGCTTCACTAGGCATGCGCGGAAATATTTCGTGAAAACGTAGCATATAAGGAGACAGGCACAGTGGAGCTGATTTTGGCCAAAATTTCAGACGGACAAAACCAAACAAACAGATCTTTGTCCGACAGCTGACGTTTTCGGACGCCGTCGGAACAGGTCATTCGGGTTCACTAATACCATTTGCGTTCACCAGCACTTGTTGGAACGATTTTGGCACATCGGACGGAAATCGACCGTCTGAAATATTGTCCAAAATCGGCTCCACTGAGACTACCGCCTAAATCGGATCGTAGTATGTGAAATAAAATGGTAACAGATTAACAATAGATACTTTATGCCGTCGTTTTGCTGTAGTATCTTCCACATTTATCATGGCTAAACTGCTACACTATAATGTGTTGTTTGTAATTTAATCCACCTTTTGCCAGCTATCAGTGTTCGCAGCCTGACTTGGTATCCCATGCCGTAAGGTAATGATGATACGCACTCCCATCACCGTACCTTCCCTCCTTGCCTTGATTGAGCATTTGTTGTCACAGAGAAGTAGAAACTGGGACGATTTTGTGGTACAAAACTACAGGTTAAATTTGCCCTAGCCGGGAACGCCTCACAGAAACTTAGCACCCAAGGAATATTGCAGTACAGGGTGTCTGGGGAGGAAACGTCGAAACTTCCAAAATAAGCTCTTCTAAGACAATTCTAAGCATAGTTTGTGTAAAGAAAAATTAAGCGAGAAATAAAAAAGCACCCTATTTACACAATTCGACTCCTTTTTTTATTTCTCGCTTAATTTTTCTGTCTGAGCAAATATATTCATTTCTTTTGTAAATAATAATCAATTTACATGCTTCTGGAGTCTTTCTATGCTTCCATAATGCAAATTTGTGTTTAGAAATCAATTTTTCAAACCAACTTTTGGGTGCTTATTGCGGCTCAATCATTCGGAATATCCACGTAGTTTATTAGACACAATATGCTTAGGATTGTCTTAAGAACTTATTTTCGAAGTTTCGACGTTTCCGCCCCGGACACCCTGTATAATTCCAAACAAAAAGTTGATATTTTTCTCGAAAGAGCACAAATCATATTTGTGTAGAAAGGGCCGTATTCATTAAATAAACCCGTGAAATCCTACACGCACTGCCTAAGCGAATCCTCACAAACTCCACTGTTTTCAGCGTGCATGGGGGGGGGGGATGTGCACCATTCATTACCCCAAGAAACATTTGAACAATCCGCACTTTCTGGTGTGGGAGGGCCCGACCGCTTAAGCGGGCCGTAATGCCACCGCGCCAACCTCACACTCAGCGCTCGGGGCAGCTCAGACAGGAATTTCGGGCACTGCGGCGTAGTTTGCTAAAGAGGGAAGTTCGGAAAACCCTGGGTCACTCCTCAACCGTGGTTTCGCGGGAGAACCGAATTTACGATTGGCATTAACTAGAACATTGCTTTCCAAATGGCGGCCGGACATATCTTCTTGTGCGGCCCGAGACTGCTTTGAAAAATTTTATTATACTAACCAAATTCAATACAATTGCACAATTCATCTTATTTTTATTTAATTATAAATTTATTTTCTCATTGTAGCTACATTAATCATTAAGTGTGTTGAATAAAGGTCGTATATTTGTTTCAGTATAATCTCAGTAGTTAGAGTAAAAATCATCTTATGTTACGGTGCGGCCCGCGGCTTAACTAGAATTTGATAGGTGGCCCATAAGCCCTTCTACGTTGGACAGCCCTGAACTAGACAGACGGCGACGGGCAGCCGCAGTTTAGTAATAGTGGCCTGCAGCAGTAAAAATGCTACTGAAAAGCTAAACAAAACGTTTGTTTCTTTCAAGTAGCATCCACAGTGCTCACGAGCAATAAATATGATAATTTCGTATAACGTTGCAGTAAATTAAGTATTTTCAGAAAACGACCTTGACTTGCCATAACTTGTAATAACATAATCTATAATGCAAACAAATAGGTAAATAATAATGCAAATAAAAGATAATGTGTGTGTGTGTCGAATGTGTGTCGCACATAGACGCAAAAACTACGCAATCGATATCGTTGAAATTTTCACACTTTGTTCGTATTAGTTATGGGAGTATTTAAATATGGTTTGAATGATATCGGACATTTGAGGGCGTTGTTGATGATGCTGATGATTTATTTGCTGATGACGACGGAAGTGGACAGAACGTGGCACCAAGTGAGAGAAAGTGGACAGAACAAGGCACAGCACAGATAAAGGCGAATAAATCATTTGAAAGTAACAGATGGAAGCATAAGGCCATCGGACCTAGTAGGTGACCCGGTAGAGGCCGACTATCAGACAGAGCGAGGCTCTCTCTCTCTCTCTCTCTGGAGAGGAAGCCCAGCGCTTGGGATTCCTCCGTTCGTTCTGCGGGCGGACGCGCCCTCCGGGGACTTCGGGAGCGGCCGCTGCGCCCACGCTGCGGGCGCGTTCAATGCCACGGCCACTCTCCCTCTCCCTCCGTCCCTCTCCCTTCTCCCCTCTCCCTACCTCTCGTTCGGCATTGCTTCGCTCGTTCGCCCGCTGACCACCGACGCCCACGCCCACATCCGGCGCTGCCTCCCCGCCAAAACCCGTCCCCGAGATAACGTGTCCCCGCCACATTCCGTCCCCGCCCCACACCACCCCCACCGCATCTCGTTCCCGTCACACCCCATTCCCGCCCCACCTCGTCCCCGCCACACGTCATCCCCGCCACACGTCGTCCCCACCACACGTCGACCCCGCCACACGTCGACCCCGCCACACGTCGACCCCGCCACACGTCGACCCCCGCCACACGTCGACCCCGCCACACGTCGACCCCGCCACACGTCGACCCCGCCACACGTCGACCCCGCCACACGTCGACCCCGCCACACGTCGACCCCGCCACACGTCGACCCCGCCACACGTCGACCCCGCCACACGTCGACCCCGCCACACGTCGACCCCGCCACACGTCGACCCCGCCACACGTCGACCCCGCCACACGTCGACCCCGCCACACGTCGACCCCGCCACACGTCGACCCCGCCACACGTCGACCCCGCCACACGTCGACCCCGCCACACGTCGACCCCGCCACACGTCGACCCCGCCACACGTCGACCCCGCCACACGTCGACCCCGCCACACGTCGACCCCGCCACACGTCGACCCCGCCACACGTCGACCCCGCCACACGTCGACCCCGCCACACGTCGACCCCGCCACACGTCGACCCCGCCACACGGTCGACCCCGCCACACGTCGACCCCGCCACACGTCGACCCCGCCACACGTCGACCCCCGCCACACGTCGACCCCCGCCACACGTCGACCCCGCCACACGTCGACCCCGCCACACGTCGACCCCGCCACACGTCGACCCCGCCACACGTCGACCCCGCCACACGTCGACCCCGCCACCACGTCGACCCCGCCACACGTCGACCCCGCCACACGTCGACCCCGCCACACGTCGACCCCGCCACACGTCGACCCCGCCACACGTCGACCCCGCCACACGTCGACCCCGCCCACACGTCGACCCCGCCACACGTCGACCCCGCCACACGTCGACCCCGCCACACGTCGACCCCGCCACACGTCGACCCCCGCCACACGTCGACCCCGCCACACGTCGACCCCGCCACACGTCGACCCCGCCACACGTCGACCCCGCCACACGTCGACCCCGCCACACGTCGACCCCGCCACACGTCGACCCCGCCACACGTCGACCCCCGCCACACGTCGACCCCGCCACACGTCGACCCCGCCACACGTCGACCCCGCCACACGTCGACCCCGCCACACGTCGACCCCCGCCACACGTCGACCCCGCCACACGTCGACCCCGCCACACGTCGACCCCGCCACACGTCGACCCCGCCACACGTCGACCCCGCCACACGTCGACCCCGCCACACCTCGTCCCCGCCACACCTCGTCCCCACCACACCTCGTCCCAGCCCCGTCTCGTCCCCGCCACACCTCATCCCCGCTACACCTCGTCCCCGCCGCGCCTCGTTCCCGCCACACCTCGTCCCCGCCACACATCGTCCCCGCCACACCTCGTCCCCGCCACAACTCGTCCCCGCCACACCTCGTCCCCGCCACACCTCGTCCCCGCCAAACCCCGTCCCCGCCACACCTCGTCCCCGCCACACCTCGTCCCAGCCCCACCTCGTCCCCGCCACACCTCGTCCCCGCCACACATCATCTCCAGCGACTCTGATCGGGAGGTCCTAGGGTTCCACTCCCCTCTCTAGCGGATATTTGACGCTAGCTACACATCTAGATCGAGTTCAGTCGCTGTCTGGAGGAGAATTCTAGCAGCCGGCTCCTCTGATCGGCAGATTTCCGTGGTTTCTCCGGTCAACACCAGGCGAATGCCGGAGTAGTACCCTAACAAACGGGCCACGGACCGCGCGCGATCATTCCTTCCTCTTCCTTGTCCTATCCTCTTCTCTTACATATACACACTTACACTAATATGCACTACACCACCACACATGCCGGGAGAGCGGTCGGGAGCTTACAGCTTGTCCCGGCTGGGGCGGTGCCCCGATGGTGGTGAGGGGAAACCCCGCTAGACGACGGTAGATCGGCGCCGCATCTCGCCATCCAGCTGGCAAAACACGCACTATACTTACGGGACTAATGACCTTTCTAGTTGACGCGCCCGGAATCACAATCAATCAATTGTGGTGGCTGAAATGGTGTCCCGTTGGGGAGACACGCAGAGATGGAAACACCTGCAATCTTTCCAAGCCGCCGTGTAGGTCGGTGCCGGATCTGTCACTTCCACGGGGAAAGAACAGTACCACCTCCAGGATAAACATTCACTACACTAACGGGAATCATTGTTTTTTAACACTTGACCTGCCCGGAAACTTCAATATATCGAGGCAGCGAACCGTCACTATTGTCAATGCCACCCCCGCTTCGACCTCCTCCTTCGTCTCCAACGCCCACGCACCCAATACTACTGCCCCCACCGCAGCCCCCGCCTCGGCAGCTGCCGCCCGTGGGAAATGGCCGCTTACGCAACGGGCGTCGCAGGCACGCACATCGCCTGACCTCGCCCTCCCCAGCGCCGCGCCCCGGCCGCACGAGACCCGCTCGCTTCGCCACACGCGGAGGAACAGCCGCACAACACCCGAACAAACCTGGATGGGTCGGCCCCGTTGCCCAGATCGCGAAGGCAATAGTGCCGTAGGGATCTCGGACCGTGGGGTCGCGGGTTCGACTCCCACCTCGGGCATGGTTGTGTTTGTGTTCGTCCTTTCACCCCTTATCATCACCGTATTGTTTCATCCTCATACCATAACGTTACATCCAGTAGTGGTCGCTAATGACCTAGTACTTGATGTGACCTTAAACAACAAAAATAACTTGGCTGGAGTAGCTCTGCGACGAGACCGCCGACTGATTGGTTGGTTGGTGATACTGGGTGCGTCAATTGCTGAGGTCATTATTCCTGTAAGTGTGGTGCGTGTTTTTCATCGGGAGATGGCGGTGATCTTTCCCCGTTAGATGTTGTGATGCGGCGCCGACCTACGTTGTCTTGTAGGGGGTTTCCCCAACCAGGTATCCCCCTGCGTGGCCCCGTCCCATCCGGGACAAGCTATAATCTGACGATTGATCACCCGAAAGGTGTGGTAGAGGAGTGCACGGCAGTGTAAGTGTACGTAAGTGAGGGGTGATGATAGGACATGTAAAAAAGGAAGGAGAGATCGCGTGCGGTCAGTAGCCCGTTTGTTAGGGTACTGCTCCGGCATTCGCCTGGTGTTGATCGGAGAAACCACGGAAAGCTACCGATCGGAGCAGCCGGCCGCTAGAATTCTCATCCAGCCAGAAGCTGAATCCGTAACTACTATACTGCGGTTTTTCTAACTTTGCCCCTCAAGGCCCGCCTTCAGAATGGAATTCGCGACGTTCTCAGTCGTGCCGCTAGATATCGCGACCGTATCGAGCAGTGCTTGCGATCATGCGACTTGTAGCGGCATTACCGAGAAAGACGCGAAATGCCGTGTGATAATTCGTATTCCATCGTGGCGATAGGGGCTTGAGGGGCAGAGTTAGAAAAAACACACTATGGTGTCGACAATCCTAATACCGCCGCAACTCGCACCCTAGGACCTCCCAGTCATTGGCACTGCAGTGACATCAATCGATGCCCTGAGCCACCTGAACCGGTACGTTAAGTCGACATAACTAGATACTGGATTTTTAAGTGATTATATATTTATTGTCTTTCTACTTACCTTTCTGGAAATTGTAATCTTGGCGAATCATAGCCCTCCTAACAGATTATCGAATTTTTTTCGTTACATATTTTTACATATTTGGTACTATATTACATATTTTACACATTTTTGTATTTTCACAATATATTTTTCTATTTTATCAATTTTCTTCAATTTAATTCCATTTTTTTTGTGAAAAGGTGTTTTTTTAATCAGCATTTTCCCTTAATTATTGGGGAAATCTAGGTGTCCAAAATATCATTGACTCTGCGTTTTGTGATCCTTAATCGACATTAATTTCCGAAAAAAAATTTGCTCGCTGACATGTAACACTTCGATGAAGATGCTGCAGTGTATGTTTGCTGGTCGCAGATCTCGCCAGTTTGTGCGATGGCTTCTATTGCGATTAGTCCGGCTGCTGAACTACGGTCCTTGGTTACAACAGATGAAGCATTTAGTACTCACTAGAAAGTTGCATCATATAAAGTGAGCAGTTTTTATAAATGTATTTTCTTGCTAAGTAAATGATTTTTAATTAGAGAATTTTAATATTATTATTTATTATTTCCTGGTAATGAGCTTTCGCTCGGTGGCAGGGTTCATACAGATCATATAAAGATACAAATATAACTTAACAATACATATTAAAGGAAACTACAACGAAGTAACTAAGAAATATAACACACACAACTATTTAGCATCACACGCAGTTCCTTAGACGATTCCGGAAACAACGCGCACAAATATTACGTATTATATCGGATTTTACATATTTTTTACATATTCTTACTGCTTTCATTACATATTTTGACGTTTAATACTAGATATTTTTTCCGGTCTCTAGACATAACAGTACTCGTACTTTACGGAGAAATATTCCGCGGCTGGGCTGCTGGCGCGAAGGCGTCGCGCGCTGTGCGGGAGCCGGCGGCCGGGGGCTCCTCGCCGCTCGTCGCTCGCTTGTTTGTGTCATTAACGCGCAGCTGCGGGCCGCGGACGGTTTTTTAGCCTCTTTAGTTCCTCCGCCCCCCGCGCCACCGCCTCCGCGCCCCGCCCCGCGCCGCTCCTGCGTCTGGATGTGCTTCTTCGGTGACTGCAGTTCACACGAGTTGAAATTCCTACGTGGGCAAATTGTTCGTAGTACTGTCCGATGTATCGAATTAACGTATCCAAAGGAATGAAAAAAAATAGTTTTAAAGGCCGACGTCCCTTAAAATTTTAGTGGTCGGCCGTTTGCAGAGAGCAATGCAAACATACGTGTTGTAGCTAGATGTGGCGTATGAGGACATCTATTCCCAGGAAAGTTATTTCTTATTGATGTGATTTTACTTTATCGCGTTTACTTCGTAACAAGATAACCCAATACACGTGGTTAACAAGCGTCACCCAGTACACGTGGTTAAGTTTTGAATAATTTCTGTACGTTGTTGACAAACGAGTTTCAGGTGAAGAAAGCGACTACTCCCCCAATCACTACAGTTTTGAACAGTATTTTTTGTTTTTTAATAAATAAAACAAAAATAAATTAATTGTCTTCAATGATGGCTTCAGTAATATATGTTCGAAAAAAATGCGTTTAATTCGAATTTAAGAGTATTTTTGTTCAAATTCTTTTTGAGATTTTTTATTACAGAAAATACATGTTATATATTTTTTTTAAAAAAACACGCTTCTACTTTCATGAAGGAAAGATGGACTGCATTCTGGAATTGGAAACCTGTTGAAGTTTGTGTCTGCACAGAATTATTGTTCAAAACAGTTTTAGAAAAGTTAGCGTGAAGGTGAACGAGAAATTACTTATTAAGCATTCAGAGAGCTAGTAAAAAGCTTTCGTAAGAAGGAGTAGACACTTGGTGGTAAAATGCAAGTCATCTGGGCGGAAGCTGGGATGCTATTTAACATGTGAAAAAAAGAACGCTTCAATGTCACTTTCTTGCGGGCGTGGCCGAGGGAGAATCTCTACTCCGCGTGTCAATGGTGAAATGGGTTAAATTAGTTCAATTTGTCTTCTGAGAGATGCTGTCAACATGTTTTTACTATGTTTATGCCTTTAATTGCCTCCATTGCTCATCTTTGTCACCATATTTCTTAATGTTTTCTTGATTTGTTGTATCGCTCCCTCGCTTTCTTTTATACTTGTCGTCTGCTACTTTACCTACGTCACATTTCTCCTCCTAACTCTTGGCACTGTTGTTAACTGATCCTACCTTTTTTTTCAACATTCACTTTAACGGTCAGTTCTTGGGGCTCTTCTCACAAAATCTTTCCCGTCTTTCGCCTTTTCCTTCCTACTCACTCATGCCGTTCTTAATCATGCCGATGCGTCTTTATTCGTCATTTTCTTCCTTTATAAGCCATTCTTCAATACTTATTTCTATCCGTTCTTATCTATTCCTATTCCCATTTCTTTACCAATTATCTCTCAGATTTAATTCCATTTCTCACCTTCTTCCTGCACTATATTTGGCATGGTTATTCCTTTCCTTTATTCTCAAATTCTCTCTTCCCTTACTACATCTCTGATGCCACAACCTCTTCTTCAGAATCTCTCTCCTCTCCCTTAGTTTCTCTCGTTCCATGCATTGCTTCTTGTCCTCTCTCCCGCTCTCGTGCGTGTAGGACGGCGCCGTATCTCACCGTCTAGCGAGAGAAGTTCTCCGACACCTCCCGCGATAGCATTGCTACATCCACTATACTTACGGAACTAATGAAGATAGCGGTTGACGCTCCCGGAATCACTAATCAATTTCCCGATGTATTCGCAATCTTCCTTCCTCCAATCTTTTCTTCCCGATCATCTCCCGTAATCGTTCACCCTTGTAGGAATTCTGGGAAACGCTCGTTAGGCAACTGTCGTAACTCGATTACGGCCTTCCTCCGTATAATTACCGCGTTCCTGCTTTTTGCACAACGTTCGAATTCACGCCTTTCACACCAACTCGTCACACGCACTTGCCTCACACTTCTCTCCCGTCCCTTGTTCGAATAATGGAATAATCTCATTACCTCGTACGCGCAAGAAAATGCTTGGTATTGATGTTACAATGCACTTAAAGCGCTTCACTTAAAACGTATGAATACACGACAGTTATTGATTAATAGTGTCAATTGTGGATTGTGGGGAAGCCATTATTTGAGCCGTTGAGAGCAAAACTGATGTAAGTCAAAGAACATACTTTCCGGAAAATGTGTAAACGAACAACTCTGTAAATCTATAAGGTAAGAAATAAATAACTTCAAGAATTATGAACATGTTGAGAAGATATTTTTTTAACTTACTACAGATATTTTGGACTAAAACATTGCTTATTAATTAATTAACTATTTTGTTGACTTTCACAACATTTGCACACATCGTTTCTGAAAACTATACCTTACTTTCAAGTAATTGGCATGCACAGTTTTCGTCTGAGATAGTAATGTGATGGAAAAATAGGGCTTTGTCTGAATTTTCAACCAAGTGAGAGCAATTTTGAAGTTCACTGAAAGTGATTAAATGGTTGTTTTTTTTTCGAGATATTCCTTCTGTGATGGGTGCAGATAAACAAGGAGCTATTTCTTCGCATCCCCTGGAGGCTGTTGTTTCGTCCCACCTGTGTCTTACACCACAATTGCGTGTAGCTGTTTGAGCAACTTCTTGGCTACTTCTGCACTGTGTTGGCTTCTAGCTAAGAAATATTGAAGTTTGACACCCACCATTTTAGCCATTGACGGAACAATGTTCTAACCATATATCGGAGCATCTAACTCAGATCTTCCAAACTTTGACATGCTCCATTTTGCTGTCAACGGCTTATTTGTAGAGTTGCGGGACTGCTGGGAGAAAGGAAAGGAAAGAAATACAGTGCAATAATATCCTATATTCCGAAGACTGATAATATCACGCGCCTTTTTTGTTATTAATTCTTCTGGGTTATCTTAATGCCCTCGTGCGGAATTAACTAATTATGTATCTTATGTAACGAATGTTATTGGTAATTTTGTAAACTATTTGATGCTTTTTTGCCACTGAACCTCAATCGCTAAGTCGTCATTTCTGCATGAAAAGCAAGTGTGAGTGATATCTATTTTAATAATATAACAGAGTGTGTCATTTCAAGTGGAAAAACACACTTCACCGCCTTCTCATTAATTACACACATGTTTATGACATTTTTCTGAGAAACGCTTCGTTACTACTTCGCAATTTCTTAACGATATCTCTTCTGAAATCAACAGAAGGTTGCTTTTAAAGCGGGTTCAAGCGTTGAGCTCATTTCTAAGCTTTACCGACGAAAAATCTACTTTTTCTAAAACAAACTATGGAAAATATTGTGAATTGACGGATTTGGAGTGAAAATTAGGACCGCCCTACAATTTCGCCTGACTTGCACAGCCGGCCTTCAGAATTTCAGAGCACTCGCTGTTTGCAAGTGGCACAAATGATCTCCCGAGTCTACCAAAGCGCTTCGAGTCTTGAAAATGAGCAGAAATTTGGCATTCGGGCTGCGAAGAAATTGAAAAAATTACAAAAAAAAAAAAAAACTTCCAAGGGTATCTCTTCTTGAGACAAAACGGCGAAGAAATTATTTATTGCTGATCTTTTGAGGAACACGCTCATGTGTTTCACCTTAGAATTTTACAGAATTATTAAAGGCGGCATTGTATCGTTCAATGAATCCAGCTATTGCCAGATTTACAATAGTATCAGTCAAAGAGAACATTTTTACCTGCTGTTTCCCCTCAGTTTCGACCCTTCCCTTTCTCTATCTCCTCGGCTCCCTTTCTCTCTCTCCTCTTCCTCTAGGTTTCTCTCTCTCTCTCACACACGCACACACACACACACACACACACACACACACACACACACACACACACACACACACACAATACAAGTCTTTCATTAGTTCCAACAGTACTTGTCGACAAATTAAATTCTGAATAACTTTATTCCTGAACGACCACGCTATCTATAAGCTGCTGCAATCTGTGTGTGTGCGCGTGTGTGTGTGCGCGCGCGTGAGAGAGAGAAAGAGCGAGAGACAAAGAGAGATAGGGAGACAGAGAGAGATGGGGAGACAGAGAGAGATGGGGAGACAGAGAGAGATGGGGAGACAGAGAGAGATGGGGAGACAGAGAGAGATGGGGAGACAGAGAGAGATGGGGAGACAGAGAGAGATGGGGAGACAGAGAGAGATGGGGAGACAGAGAGAGATGGGGAGACAGAGAGAGATGGGGAGACAGAGAGAGATGGGGAGACAGAGAGAGATGGGGAGACAGAGAGAGAGGGGGAGACAGAGAGAGAGGGGGAGACAGAGAGAGAGGGGGAGACAGAGAGAGAGGGGGAGACAGAGAGAGAGGGGGAGACAGAGAGAGAGGGGGAGACAGAGAGAGAGGGGGAGACAGAGAGAGAGGGGGAGACAGAGAGAGAGGGGGAGACAGAGAGAGAGGGGGAGACAGAGAGAGAGGGGGAGACAGAGAGAGAGGGGGAGACAGAGAGAGAGGGGGAGACAGAGAGAGAGGGGGAGACAGAGAGAGAGGGGGAGACAGAGAGAGAGGGGGAGACAGACAGAGAGAGAGGGGGAGACAGACAGAGAGAGAGGGGGAGACAGAGACAGATGGGGAGAGACAAGTGCGTGTGCAAAACAGAAGGCATGGCCGGTCGGGGCGAAGCCGTTGGCGCTCTACAAAGGTCCCGGGCGGCGTGGCGCCCCACTTGGCCGATAAGCTGCCTGCTAATGGCGCCGAGCCAATTGCTTTCCTTGCGCCATCGTCCCCCTCCCCCCCCACACACACACATTCACAGCAGGCCAACGCAGCGTCACTCTGGACCAGCGATAATCCTTGGACGTTCGCACACACGATTACGGGCTGTCAGTGGCGTAGCTTCAGTTGGTGTCACCTGGGGCGAAGCTAATGGTGTCATCCCCCCCCATAAATTAGGTATAAAAATATCTATTGCTGCATTTATTATACATTATTTCATTAAAAATACAAACATATTTGCACATTATAGTTATTTATAATATATAAAAAAGTTCCATGTAATTAAGAATAATTGCAATTAAATCATAATCTATACTTATGATTTAAATGTATACTTATTTAATTAATATAAATAATTTGTAACTAAACAATACAAATTATATAACTTCAACAATAAAATTTTCAAACTACTAAACCGAAGAAAACTAACTATAAATATATAAAATGTTGAAGTAAATGATTTAAATTATATATTTACTACTATAATGTAATGTAATTGGTGTCAGCCCCAGAATGGTGTCATGTCACCCGGGGCGCGCCGTGCCCCTTCCTAGCTACACCACTGCGGGCTGTTCAGTCATGTGAGAGGGTCTTCTTGACAATCGTTGATGTGGGAATGTATTTTGCATTTTGGGCCGGGAGTCCGGCTTCGCGATCTAACTAACGGCGCCCCCCCCCACTTGCTTTCTTCATTAGTAATTTCGGGCGCGTCAACTGCTAAGGTGATTAGTACCGTAAGTGTAGTGCATGTTTCTATCGCGGCAGGTGGAGGCGATCGTCCCCCGCTGGGTGGCGAGATCCGGCGCCGGCCGACGTCGGCTTATAGGGATTTTCCCAAACAAGGTATCACCCCATCCGGGATAAGTTTTAAGCTCTCGACTGGTCTCCCGACGTGTGTGGCAGTGTAGCTCATGTGTGTGTATGTGAGGGGTGTGTGTAAGTAGCACAAGGACAAGGATGAGGAAGGTAAGATCGCGCGCAGTCCGTGGCCCGTTTGTTAGGGTACTACTCCGGCGCTCGCCTGGTGTTGATCGGAGAAACCACGGAAGACTACCCGATCAGAGCAGTCGGCCGCTAGAATTCTCCTCCACGCAGTAGCTGAGCTCAGCCTAGTTATCGAGCCAGTCTCAAAAATTCGTGCTCGAACCTTAGAACCTCCCTGTCCGAGACACTGCAGTGACATCAGACGATGTCCTAAGCCACCTTTGATGGTGTGACACCCTAAGCCTGGGCCACTCTCCTTTAGAATTTCACTCAAAATTAAATCACAATGTTTCATAAAACTTTATTTTCCTGTACAAAGAATTTTAGCTACAACAAAGACAAAAATCTTTTACATTTGGCCAGCAGAATAATTTACCCACTTGATTTCAATGGAGCTGTGATTGTACGGGATTCACAAGCAAAAATCCACAGCTCTGGACGTGATCGTATGTGATGCACGCGGCGGGTCACGCATTTGTCATAATTTTTCTCATAGTAATACCTATCATAATTGGTGGGTTTGAAAACTGATTAGTACCTCTAATATTAGGAGCACCCGATATAGCATTTCCTCGAATACAAAAATCCACTGTGCATGATATATGATGCACATGCAGTCAAAGTGTTAATTCGACACTTAGGGAGTACGGGGTACACAAATTTAAGTTAAAAGTAAAATCTTTTCTGCTGCAAAACTGTTTCTATACAATTAGAGACTATACTGATCGTGAAAAAGAAAAATAATGTATATTGTAACAAAACAATGATTTATAATGAATTAGTTTACGTTTGCATTGTATACATTTTTAAAAAATATTTAATACGCCTGTAAAAAATAATGTACTTCAGCTTCCGGGTCAATGACCCCCATCTCGATCAGGTTTTTGTCCAGTTTCCCTGATCCATTGAGCAAATGCTGAAATGGCCTCTTGTTTTGCTTCTGGACGTAAATGTAGCTTCACTGTGCGCACGTTTTGTTGAGCACTCCTTTTGCTTGTAGTTCATTTACAGTTGAAATTGATTTTCTATAACTGGGAAACAAACATATTTCAAATATCTTTATTTTTCTATTTTTTAAAATTCTGGCCCTCAAGAAAATGTGCGCAGATAAATCTCTTTCCCCACACGTCATATACAGTTTTTACTGTTTTTTTGACAAATAAATAAATAAATGGCGAACATGACATCCCCGTCGCCGTAACTAGCAAACGCCGCCTAGCTAGCTTTTCTTCGTCACACAGCTACAGAAACTGCGACGACTTTAAAGGAAAGCTACAACTCTGCTTTTGTCTCGACCGGGAGGACAATCAGTGATGCCAAACCGAATTGGGGGGCGTGGTGGGGGAGAAATGATTCGCATTCACAATGCAAACGTTGGCTAACTTGGGCTGGAGCTGTTGTACTCTCTATTATTTTTGTCATTCTGCCAACTGAAGAATGTTCGCATGGAATCAATATATTTACGTAGCTAGAATTCAAGACCAGTACCCTTTAAAGCTTCTTTTTAAAGAAATATTGTTTATTTCTACTATTTATTGTTAATATTGCATAACTATTTGATTTTACTTAAGACTATTGCGAATTTAAATAAAACGGTGATTAATGTAAACAATGCGGGCTCTTTGAAATTCAGGTATTTATGACCTGACAGTTTTATCCATTAGATGACTTCATTCTCTCGCTTACGTATTCTCATCTGTTTTTTAATATGATTTATATACATTTTTACAATATTCTTTTTAGTGACGATATTGAAACAATATAAATAATCACTCGTTGAAATATCCCTAACTTTTAACTGTGCGCCCTGAACTGTTTCTTTGCTGGCTCCCGGCTCAAGGTGGCGGAAGGATACATTTCGAAGAGCGTAGAGCAGTTTTTGTCAAGGTGGATGCCACGAGCGGGAGTTCGTGGCACGAGTACCACGACGAAATCGTCTCTCCATGCAGTTCACAACCCCGTCGCAAGAGACAGTGCCATCACTATTGTGAAACGGCGGGGTTACTAATAGTTTCCTCTCCTGACGCTAGTGGCGCAGAGAAGCTCGTGGCGTGGGCATGGTGCCACGAGGCGTGCCACTGCCACCAGTAGGAGACCTTGACACCAGTGGCGTAGAGCGAACTTCGACGCCAATCAACTGCTTGAAAACCTGTCAAAAAATCGTGTACAGGCCAGAACAAAGCATCGTATTGTTACACATCGCTCGCTGTTCCTTTCGAGGTAGATCGCCGAGAAATTTTAGTAAAGTCTGTTTCCTTGAGCGTTTTCGCCGCAGGATGGCAGCTCAAGAGAGAGAAGCGTTCACTGCTTACATGATAAGACGATCATGACCTGTTCTCAAAGCGCAATTCAAATGAATATTCTCCCATTAAAACATAGAGCGAATTGTCGTTTGATCAGGTGAGATGCAGTTTTCCAATATCTAAAATTAAAAATATCTTCAATATTTAAAATTAAGTTGTAACTGAGCTTCTGATTGGATAACAGTGTCCAAGTTTAACGCTGTCAATTTGCTCTATGTTTTAATCGGATTGTAGTTTAAATGCCAAATGTCACCTAATGATGTACCCGTATTGAAAAAAGATCTATAAAATGGAAATATAGCCCTTTAAGATCTCGATACCAGAGCATTTGAATGCTTATGGCGTCAGACCCTAAAGGGATAATGTTTCTTCAAACGCCAACAAGTTCATCTTTCATGTATGAATTCAGATACGTAAAAACGAATAATTTAATTTTCAGTTTCTCACTAACTCAACTTAGTTTCACAACTTACTAACTCACTTAGTTTCTCACTGACTCAAACACTTTTTAGGTTCACACTCTTGAAATGGAGTATTACAGGAGATTAAGTAGCTCACGTGACATTCATAGTTAGCCGGTCTTTGGATTAGGAAATTGGACCTGAAGCCTCAACAAAATATAAGACAGCTATTTCCCACGAAATCACGTTTGAAACATGTGTCAGAATCACCAACAAACGTAATCAGTGAAGACCACAGTAACCATTCATGTCTAGTCTTGATTCAAGTTCAATGGTTATACCTTTCATTCTGTCTTTATAAATTAACCTCTCACGGTCCGTGAGTTTTTGCTTCATTAAAAGTGAAACTCACTATCGTGATATAATGTGTGACCGCAATTTAACTTCGAGCCTTATCTAAATAATAAAAATGTAATTAAAGGGTGTAAAACAGGATTTAAAACGCAGTAAACGAGAGGGAGCAAGTACTGAAGCTTTCAACTTGCCACTTTTAACTTCCGTGCACGCATTTCCCATGACAACACACATGGGTCTTGCATATAGAAACAAAGAAATGAAGCTGGGTCTTGTAAGAATAGCAAGTCTTCACATATCGCGCGCCAGCTTCTTGATTGTATTGCACTGTCTGTATGAACAAAAGTTACGAAGGTCTCAAAATTTACGTGTAATATTTGCCTAATGCATTATTTAACGTCCATAAACCGTTACAATAGTGTGTGTGACGAACGGGAAAAAATACGATCTCTGCACGTTTTCCTGAGCGCTGGAATATTGGAATCGGCGCTCGTTTACAGTACCTCGTTGAATTATTAACGAAGTAGCCACGAGCGTTTTTGGCAAAATTTGATAACAAGAATCATTCGTTCCGTGTAATAGAAAGTATCAGCAAACGTGCCACAGAATTTTGCTCTTAACGTACCTCACGAGAAGGAATCGGCTCGTTACTGTGCGAACAGAGTGATTGTTGATTCTGATGACAAAATAATTAACTTTCACGCGAACATCTCTCAAAGCTCAAATAAAACGAGCATAGATGGTTAAATTGCATTTATGTCCAAAATAAAAGCATGGTGGCACCCCAGGATTTCTTGAGTAGATAAAAGCATCTCAGCATTTGTTGAATAGATTACGGTAAACGTGACCAGAAACGTTGATGGTCTTGGCCATTGAGCAAAACATCGGAGTACAATTCTCGTTTCAAGCGCATTTAGTGTTTCAGAATTAAATAGTACAAATGTTAACTAGTGTATTAATATTATTGTTAAAATTAATATATAATTTCCATTTTTCATTCTCAGTATAGTTTGTAATTGTATAGAAATATATCCTCAGTAGAAAAATCGAGAATTGTATTTCATGTAACAATATGATTGAGGTTAATAAACTCTAGAGAATATTCATTATGTATAACGATGAGCATGAATACGCAACGTGCATGAATAGCCAAAAAATAGTAACCTGTCGTAAATATGCCGTTAGGGTGTACCTCTTACTTGGCCGGATTTGAGGAACCACTGAACAGTCACCGGGAGAGATGGCTCAGTGCATCAACCTGATGTCACTGCAGTCCCTCTGACTGGGCGGTTCTAGGTTCGAGTCCCGGCGGCGGCAGGATTTTACACACTAGCTTGTCAGCTAGGTCGAATTCAGTCGCTCTCTGAAGGAGAATTCTAGCGGTCGGCTGCTATGATCGGTAGTTTTCCGTGGTTTCTCCGATCAACACCAGGCGAATGCCGGAGCAGTACCCTAACAAACGGGCCACGGACCGCGCGTGATCTTCCCTTCCTTTTCCTTATCCTATCCCCACCCTTGACACACACACTTACACTAACATACACTAACTTGCACTACACTACCACACATGCCGGGAGAGCGGCCGAGAGCCTAGAAGCTGGTCCCGGTTGGCACGGTGCTCCGCTGATGGGAGATACCTGGTTTGGGAATACTCCGCTGGTCGACGGTAGGTCGGCGCCGGATCTCGCCATCCAACGGGAGAAGATCACCGCCACGTCCCTATGAAAGAATGTTCTACACATACGGGACTAATGATCTCAGTAGTTGACGCGCCCAGAATCACTAACAATCAATCAATCAAACCTAGGTGCGGTCTTCCCAGCACACTTCCCTCATTCCTTACACCGTTGCAGTCCGAGGACCCCTATTGACGGAGCGTACTTGTCAACTCTGCCAGCGACGCCCGCGGGTCAATCGTGCTAGACACGAGTTAAGTGGCTAGAATGAGACCTATGCAGCGGGGACAAAACTGCCATGACTCAATTTTCATTTCATTTTCTATTTATTAGAATAAGAAGACACGTATATTACTACAGTAGTTTTACGTATGCAATTTTGGTGATTTAAATTAACCTTAAGTAATTCTAATATAACTAATCAAGGGTAAGGAAGCTCATAATCGACTTATTTATTCTTCAACTTTGTCTCAATGTTCAAAAAAGTTTGAATCGGGAACCTGTTTTTAATTCTGGCCCTCGAATCTCGGATTTGGGCTGGGTCGAATTGGGATAGATGCTCGATTTGGTTGACGCACGAGTAAAATTTGCTAGAGATCATGGTAAGGAATGGAATTATGAACGTGATATTTAATGCTTTATGCAAATCTACATTTTTAACGAACCGTGAAGTATTTATAATTGTTTTGAGGTATTTATTTCGAATGGTTTGGATTTGTTTAAGTTAGTTCTGGAAGCATTTAACCAGTTAGGCATGCATAAATCATAGGTCGGATAATACGTTTGTAACGAGTTGTTACATTGTCTAGAGAAATTTTACTTTAGAAATCAATAAGTGGATTTAGTTCAGTTGAGAGGATTCATATAGGTAGGAATGTAAGGGTTTGATATTTAATGGGCTTTATAAAGGATTGATGTAGTTATAGGCTTGATGGTTTAAGGTGGACGAAATTTATCCTTCGGAATTCTGAAGCGGATTCTTATTTGTTGAGGGTCAGATGTTTTATCTATATGAAAAATGTTCTAGGCGGGAAAATTAGGTAGTTTCGTGTAGAACTTTTCTGAGATGCTAGAAATGTGTTGGGAAATTGAACTTGGTTGTTTGAAACATACGAGGTTGCATTTCCTTCTGTTCTCAAGACTCAAAATGATGATATTGAAAGGATAAACATGCTGAGCCAATCCAGTCTGTTCAAGCGTGTAGTAATGATGATAAATGATGAGTGCACCGGCCCACCATGCCACAACACGCAGATAAACAATGCTTTTGCAGGACCCCAACCCGCGAACCGTCGAAACGTTTGCTTCTGCACTCGTGCGTTAATGTGTTAAATGTAGTAAATTTCTATTTTAGACCCATATCTTGTTGACAGTTGCGTGTATAGACTCTGTCAAGGGAAAATGAACGGATTGCAACATGAAAAACGTGAGAAAGAAAACTCCCATGCTTCTTCTCTTGCGTTCCTTTATGATCCATTTAGCAGATGCATATCATGTATCCCCAAAAAATGCTGAACAAATCTCGTAACTGTTGATTTTCTGCACTCGTCGAATAACTAGTATTTCTCTATCTAAATGCACCAGGACTTATTCAGATACAAAAGACTCCGTGACTTAAAATTAGTTCCCTAAATAGTATTTTTTATATACATAAAGGCTTTCAACCATAATCATTGTTTGCCCGACTAGAAAATTCAAACGAGACTTAAGATTCGTTTTTAAGCCGGTTCTTTCCTCTAACCGCGAATCCGCTAACTTGATTTTAACGAAACATTGTATATATTAATGTAAAAATGACTGTAGGTTCTTTGGGTTGTATTTAAACGACAGATCAATTACTAGTTTATAATGTTCAGAATTATTGCACGGGTACGTGTCTTGAATGCGAGCGACGTGAGGAGCGAGTTTTCTAATTTTATAAACGAGTGGCATACTTTATTTTTTGTATAACAGCATTATAACTTTATAAAAGAATCAAACTTAATTTTGCGAAACAACATTGTTGTGACGTCTCGGTTATTTGGCACCTGTACGAAAAAACGGTGGTCGGCTGTTCCGTTTCTCCTTATGTCCCCACGATTCTCTCGCAGCTATTGACAGAACGTGTGATGATACAATCATTTGTGCCGTAAAATGCTACTATGTCATCATTTGTGTCGTAAAATTCCCTATTATGAACGATTTCTTGCAACAGAAAACGTCGTTTATAATGCTGGTATAAAGTCTTTTTCCTGAAATCGAGTTTCGGGTGACTTAAATGAACGACCGAAGGAGTTTCTTTCCCATTTTATTGAACTGCCGTTCGCTCCCGTAGCAGCCAGCGGGAAGGTTTGCTCAGGCGACCCGTTCCCACGGAGCCGTCGGTCGCGTGAATCATCCCGGTGTGAACCGTGTGCGTGCGTGGTTCATCGATTCCTCGGGCAGCCCCCGCGTCCAAAACATCTGCCCCCCCCCCGCGCATCCGAATCGAGCATTTAATATTTCAGGGCCTCCGGGACAGCGGCCGCAGCCGTGTGGGTGGGACGACATTCGCCACTCAGATCACGTGGAAAAAGAAACGCAACGCTAATAAAGGAAGCACAAAGAAAATCCAGTGGTGCTACAACAGCGCGAACTTTCGCCACTCGTATCATTGGTGCTCTCGTACGTAATATTACATTGCACCTTCGATTCTACTATCACTTGAAAACCTAAAAGTTTGTAGGAAAACTTTCTGTTCTTTGATGTAGTTTTATAAATCAACGGTAATAAGAAAAAATCTCTAGATTCAATTTTCAAAGTGACACTTTCGAAAATGTTTGACTTCGTTATTAAGGCGGTTCCACACATTCGCAATTCGGCGAACAGCGAGCAACCGCTGTTCGCCGAATGGGGCGCTTGCTATTTGCCGAGTGACGAACATTCGGCGCTCGCCCTACTCGCCGCGTGTCGGTCTTTTGGACACATCGAAGGAAGAGAACGTTTGCCGAACACATCAGATCTTCGAGGTTGGGCGAGCAGTAGCTCGCTGCTCGGCGAATGCCGAACTTGTGAAGCCGCCTTTTCATGACTTAAAATTTCGCGAAAACCACTAATAGTTCCGTTTTCGAAAATATATTTTCTAAGAGGCTAATATTAGGGAATAAACTGTGTTAAGTAAGAAAACTCTATCTCCATTTTCGAAGTTAGTATTGAAAAAAAAGAAATTTTGCAGTTCTCGATATTCTAGAGTTTTTTTTTTTAAAGAAAATCCAACCTGTGTCATATTATGGAAATGTTGCCGTATTCATACAAAAAAATAAGAAAAAAATTGGAAATATTTTTGAGAAAATGTTTAATAATTTCCTAAGGACTCCATGTAAAGTATCCCCAAACGTTGTATAAAGAACCCATTTCGAATTCAGGGGATCAGGACATCAGCTACCTCAGTCGGGGAACATCTATTTTGATGAAATGCGTGTGCACAATTCAGGAGGACGTTTGAAAAACAACACTTTTTAGGTATCAGAGACCTCCAAAACATATTTCCGTCAAAATTTTGGCATCAACTTTGCAGCATTGCGTCATTTTCCCTAAACTACGTTCACGACAAAGTAAAAATTAGTGGAATATATTATTGCTAAATGGATTCAATGAACTAATTCGTCACGAGAGCGGAAAACGAAAGATGAGAGCGATGAAGATCAGTAAATTGTGTAGTTTGAATTATGGCCGCATTAAATTTCTGTCATGCTGAAAAATTAATATGTTAACAAACCTTTCGACAACAAAGTATTTTGGCATGGAAACTCTTTGGAAATTACACGCTTCACAAATTCGATGTTCTATCGTCCGGATAACGGATGGTCCTGGGCTGGAATCCCGTTGGGGCCAAATATTAGACTCCGTGACAGTCCATTTTCAGTGTGAATGTACGGTGCATTACCCCTATTTCACCATCTTAGCAACAATTGTTTCTCCAAACAACTCCTGTCAGATGCATTCGTTAGCATACAATGTGCGAGTCATTTCATTTATCGTCACTTTTCACGCCCTGTGCACCGTGTACAAGTTTTGACTTAGCCCCGATACCATGTGCTCTGTATTCACTAGGGTAATGACTTTTTAATTTTTTCTCAAAAATTATTTCCTGTAGCAGAAACGGATAAACTTTTGCATATTAATGTCTAAAATGAGATATATTCCGTGGGAATATTAAAAAAGGTCACGCACGCAGGTTAAAGTTTATGTACTAATATAATTTTGTATCAACATTACTACGATTATTTATTAATTTGTTACGTATTTAATATACTCGTTAAGGTCTTTTCTATTTTAGTTGATGAGTATAAGACAACATGTCTTAAAAGAAGTGCTCTTTTAACGTGTAGAAGAACAAGGAAACTTGAACAAAGAACTTACCACATTTTCAAGCGCCATCAAGAAGACGCAACGTGGCAATGCTATTATCGTGAATAACTGACTTTCATGTGTGTTTGATGACCCTACAAAATGTTTTAAATGTGACTCTAAAGCTTGTGTTCAATTTTATATCTGCTTACAGTGACTTCGAAAAAAGGCAAAGAAACTTTTTAAAATCATTTTGTGCGTGAGTTTTTTTTATCAAATCACCTTGAAAGTAATATTTTATCTAATGTTTAACGAAAGTTCATCAAATTATGATGCAGGGAAATGAGTTTGTAAAAAAGTTATCACCCTAGTATTCACTTAATGTTTAGCATCATGTATTCTGCACGACTTCATTTCTTGCTTTGTAACTCCGGCACAACGGAACACTGACCAGTAGTTGATCAAGTTGGCAAGACCCTTGGGATTTTTGTCCACACTCGATCATTACAACCAGTTAACGCGCATGGAACATACATTATTTTATTTTTTACGTAATTTTAATGATTCCGATTGTCTTGAAGTCGAAGGCTTCCGCGGCCGGAGTCATGTGAATGATCTGCTGCTGCGTCGAAGGCTGTGTGGCCGACGTTTCGACCATCTTGTCGCGAACGTCCTCAAACAGCGTTGAGGAAGACCACGACAAGATGGTCGAAACAGCCTTCGACGCGGCGTCACTCGGACAGCCAAGTTCATTCACATTCAGATTGTTTTATTTACTAATAAAGTAGTGGTTAACTTGGCTAGGTTCGTCTTTTCATGTTCCCCTGCCACAATTCCCTCCATACGAGAACAAGAACCAACTTTCAACTGTTTCCTTTTTCCCTCGTAACCATGATCCTCTCGATCCAGGTAAGTTACGCAGTGAATATCGAACTCCTTATCGAAAACAATACAATGCGATAAGGTTTTTTAAAATTGTATTTCTTCTTGTTCGGCATTTTTACCTCCTGTATAAGTTTGTTAGATCAGAAAAAATGAGTTTGTTAATCAATCGTTGGTATTGTTGTGTGTGTGATAGTGTAATAGATCTCTCTCTCTCTCTCTCTCTCTCTCTCTCTCTCTATATATATATATATATATATATATATATATATGTGTAGAGAGAGAGATTTTCAGATAGTTAGGGAGGCTTGAAAATGTCTTTGGAGTAGCGTGAGTAAATTCTCTGTGGTTGGCTGTAATTTTTACCTAGATGGTAATTAACTGTCGCTGGGGATTCTGGTAGTAACTCATAAAAGTTTTTTGAAATTTTGATAATATAGTCTTGATTAGATTATATTTTTAATTCTCTATGTAGTTGTTCGTTACTTATAAACCAAGGAGCTTTGGTAATTTTTCCGAGGCACTTATTTTGTATAACTTGGAATTTGTTAATGTGTCTGTGGGCTGTTTTTATCCAAACGGGGCTCGCGTGAGGGTCTAATTAGTGATGTGTAGATTATTTTACCGCATTCTATGTTAAGTGAAGATTTCTGATTTAATAGGGGATAGAGTTTTATAATTTCTGTGTATGTTTTGTTTACTGTGTTTGTGATGTGTGCTTTCCAGGTTAATTTGGTGTCCATTGTGAGTCCAAGGTTTTTAACTGGTGTTTTATTTGGTAGCCGTGGTATGGGTGTGTTTCGGATGAGTAAAGGAGGAGGTAATTTAGGCTTACGAAGGGTGAAAATCTTTAAAGCAATAACGTATTAGTGAAAAATAAAAGCTTTATTGGAAAAGTGGGCTCAGAAATGTGATAACCCTCCACCCCACCCCCGCTTTTTGTGGGCTGTGCAAGCTTATACTTATTATCCCACGAGGCCTATTTCCGTCCCGCGATGCCGCAGTCCGTCGGTTGCCTGGCTCCCTAGCACGCGACCCTCCACGGGTGCTGCCGCCTCGCCAGCGAAAACTTCACTTCCCGCCGAGAGCAACTTCTTTTTTTTATCGTTTCTCGAAAAACTTGCGGACGCCTCGCGCTGTAATTTACTAATCTATTACCGTCTTCCGTCACCTTGGCTAGGTTAGCGGCTTGTCGGCGACTTCACTGGCTTGATGGTGGCGTCACAGAGTTGTGGCGTTTTTATTATTCGTATTTTTAATGATACTTTATTGCTTGTTCTTGCCTTCGATACGGAATTCGATATTCACTGCATAATGTACCTGGATCCAGAGGATCTAGGTTACGACAGAAATATGAAAACAGATGGTGCTGAATGTTTTCTTAGGAGGGTATTATGAATAGTAGTATATGCAATTAGTTTATAATGTTAAGCTTTATTGCTTGAGTACATGTTTTGAAAACAAGCGACGTTAGGAGCGAGTTTTCAAGTTTGTACGAAGCAACATTATAAACGAGTTGCATACGCTATTTTTTTGTATGGCAGCATTATAAATTTATAAGAGAATGAAACTTAAATTTGCGAAGAACTTTCCTGTGATGTCTCGGGTATTTGACATCTGTGCGAGAAAACTGTGGTCGACTGCTCTGTTTACCTTTACCTCCCCCTAATTCTCACGATGAGATTGGCTGAATGTGTGATGACGCAATCATTCGAGTCGTAAAATCTAATACGTCATCATTTGTGCCATAAAACGCCTGATTATGAACTATTTCTTGCAACAGAAAAGGTCGTTTATAATGCTGGAATACAAAAAAAAAGGAATTACTTGAGGGAAATATGAAATGACGAACCGAATCAAGTTAACATAGTTAATTAGTAAATAAGTAAATAGGAATAATTAAAATTAGATAAAAAATAAAATCACGTATGTTCCATGGGCGTTAAGTAGTTCTAATGATCGTGCGACGACAAAAAGTCAGACGGGTTTTTGTGGCCTCTCGATCATTACAACCTTTATAACGCCCTTGGTGCATAAATAACTATTGTTTTATGGTAATTCAATTTAATTGTTGCCTATAAATACGAGCCTTGTTTCACGTGGCGAGGCTCAGATCATAACGCCTTCTGTTCTTGACCAAGTAAATTTCGCTACATTTCTTTCGCCATCTAGCAAAGAAAGGGAGTATCAGTCGGCGACGAAACAAGCTATCTGAATTTAGTTCGAAAGCTTACGATCTTTTAGATGCAGTAAACGTACGGCAATCCCCTTAAAAATCCACAGCTTTGATTAGGTTTGAACCTGCGAACTTGGGTAGAATGTCCGATGCCATGCTAACAGTTGCACCACCGGAGGCATGAAACGGCCGATTAGAATGTAGCTCAGAGGCTTCTTTTGGCCTCAGTACCCCAGGAACAAATTCGTTGCATGCAGTAAATCTACAGCGTAGGACAGCTGGTTTTACTTCCTCACCAAGGAAACGCCTACGAAGGTTTTTTTTCGTCTTTAAGTATTCACGGCTTGCTCCAGTTTGGTTGCTGCAGTGAGCAATACACGGCTTACTCCAGTATTCAAACTGTTACATCACCGAAGTTGCGTTTAGTTTGGGGGATGGACTGTTCTGGGGATGATTTTAGTCTAGTTATAAACGTCAGAAATCGCATTCTGAATTCGTGTAGATTTTCATACTCAAACAGTTAAATTGTGAAAATTAAATTAATCCATTGGAATTTGATACATTGATTTTTGTGTAATGGATGAATAGTTAATCTTATTTAGAAATAGAAGTGCATTTTAATAAAAGTGAATCTTTCTTTTATTCAATAATTGCTTCCGAATATGACAGTCATTGCAGTTTTTTAGCGACTTACTGATGTTTTTGAAAATTTTATTTTTAAATAAATAATGTCCGACGAAGTATGTAGATATATTTCGCTTGTGTATCCCTTAATAGTGCCCTTGTTGTGCATTCCGATCATATTGTACCCCCACAAAGAACCATATCCTCGCAGTCATATTTCATTGTTCGCCCTACTGGCAGGAATGCTTTTGTGCCTCTCTTAATGATTCCATTGTTCCTTGCAAAGCCTGCCCAAAAGCACAGGAACGTTTGATAAACCCGTCACTAAAGCAAAACCAACAGAGTGGAAGACACCGATAAAAAGCCTGACTTGCAAACCAAAAGGTTGTTCAGTGACCGATATGTTTTTAATAGCCATCTATTAGTCACGGTGTTCCACCATCTGCTTTGAGATGCACTTCGTAGAATGTCTTTGTGTGTGTCTCTTCGTATCAAAGGCGTTCCAGTTAAAACGTTCCAAAAGATTATGTATTTTAGGGATTATTTACCAGATAGTTGTAACTTTTTTGCATTTTTTGTCAATAATGTGAATGTCTGAATGTCTCCAAAACCTAATCATAAACGGTCGATGGAGGATATTCTTAAAAAATGAAAACACTTATTGGAGATGTATCCGTATATGTAGTGTTGAATAAAAATATTTTGCCCCAAATATGTTTCAACACGACATAAAATGTGAATTGAAAATTCGTTCTTGGATATTGTTCTCACGAAACTGATTCGTTTGTGTATAATAAGAAATTAGAAAATTAAATATACATGTGGTATGATATATTTATTCATGGTCCCGGTACTTGTAGTACCAAGAAAATTTTATCTGCAAGACCCAAAAAGTCTTCACTTTCGTTGTTCTCATTTCCCTGTTTTCTTTCTCATATCCCTTTGTAATTTTTCGTATAACCCATCTCATTTTTTCATCTCCTTTTCTTTTCTTTCCTTTCTGAACTCTTTTTTTCTTTCTCTTCTCATTTTTCTTTCTCTTCTCATTTTTTCTTTCTCTTCTCATTTTTTCTTTCTCTTCTCATTTTTTCTTTCTCTTCTCATTTTTTCTTTCTCTTCTCATTTTTTCTTTATCTTCTCATTTTTTCTTTATCTTCTCATTTTTTCTTTATCTTCTCATTTTTCTTTCTTTTCTCATTTTTTCTTTCTTTCTTTCTCTTCTCATTTTTTGTTTCTTTCTTTCTCCTCTCAACTTATTCTTTCATCCTCACCCACATAACTTTGTACGTTGCATACGTATTCGGGTGAGGAATCGTATTCATGGGATGCGAGCCCTGCGATAGCCTTGCGCCGCGACCTAGACCTCTTCAGGCGGCTTCCGAGCGAAGCGCCCGTGGAAACCTATAAAAAGTCGGCCCAGCGGCGCGGCGGGGCCTTGGGAGGGGGGCGAGGGGTGGGGGTGGAGGGGGGTGGAGGACTCCGCCACCTGGACGCCGCACACGCGATCGCGCCGCTGCTGACGGGCCCAACTTTCGACCCGGTGATGAATCGAAATCGGAAAGTCGATGTGGTTAGGTGGGCTGAAAAATGGTGCCGAAACCCAGGATTGGGAGTTTTCACGGCTGGCGAAAATATGATGCAAGTAACAGGAGGGAGATGTAAGGGGGAAGCAATTGACTCTTCAATCTAACGAACAGGCAGCTGTTTGGCAAGAGAATTTCAAAATGTAACCATGTCGCTTCGTTCTGGTTTTTTACTTCTGGGGCATTAGTCCAACTCGGCTTGACCGGAGAATAGGCTTGTGTGTGTGTGTGTGTGTGTGTGTGTGTGTGTGTGTGTGTGTGATTTTTAAAGAGAAATGGAGCGTAGTTTGATGATTGCCACTTCACTGGAAATTCAATGCTCTCGAGAATCTTCTCATGTTCGGCGTGTAATTCGTGAGAGAGTTAATTCTTTACGACTATTAGTCTCCGTGGTCTTTGAGATGTCAGGGAATAAAACGAAGCGTTGCGTCAGTGTGCATGAATGTTTATGTGTAGTATGTATGTGTGTGCTAATGTGTGTTTATATGTAAGTGTATGTGTATATATGTAAATGTGAATCTATGTAGATGTATTTGTTTGTATGTATGTGTGTGTGTTTGTATGTACGTGTATATAGATGTATATAGATATATGGACGTGTATATGCGTGTGTGTTTGTAGGTATGTGTATGTGTGAGAGAGAGAGAGAAACAGAGAGAAAGAGAAATAAAGAGAAAGAAGGAGAGAAAGAGAAAAGCGAAAGAGAGAAAGAAAGAGAGACAGAGAAAGAAAGAGAGACAGAGAAAGAAAGAGAGACAGAGAAAGAAAGAGAGACAGAGAAAGAAAGAGAGACAGAGAAAGAAAGAGAGACAGAAAAAGAAAGAGAGACAGAGAAAGGAAGAGAGACAGAGGGAGAGAAGAGAGACAGAGGGAGAGAAGAGAGACAGAGGGAGAGAAGAGAGACAGAGGGCGAGAAGAGAGACAGAGGGCGAGAAGAGAGACAGAGGGCGAGAAGAGAGACAGAGGGCGAGAAGAGAGACAGAGGGCGAGAAGAGAGACAGAGGGCGAGAAGAGAGACAGAGGGCGAGAAGAGAGACAGAGGGCGAGAAGAGAGACAGAGGGCGAGAAGAGAGACAGAGGGCGAGAAGAGAGACAGAGGGCGAGAAGAGAGACAGAGGGCGAGAAGAGAGACAGAGGGCGAGAAGAGAGACAGAGGGCGAGAAGAGAGACAGAGGGCGAGAAGAGAGACAGAGGGCGAGAAGAGAGACAGAGGGCGAGAAGAGAGACAGAGGGCGAGAAGAGAGACAGAGGGCGAGAAGAGAGACAGAGGGCGAGAAGAGAGACAGAGGGCGAGAAGAGAGACAGAGGGCGAGAAGAGAGACAGAGGGCGAGAAGAGAGACAGAGGGCGAGAAGAGAGACAGAGGGCGAGAAGAGAGACAGAGGGCGAGAAGAGAGACAGAGGGCGAGAAGAGAGACAGAGGGCGAGAAGAGAGACAGAGGGCGAGAAGAGAGACAGAGGGCGAGAAGAGAGACAGAGGGCGAGAAGAGAGACAGAGGGAGAGAAGAGAGACAGAGGGAGAGAAGAGAGACAGAGGGAGAGAAGAGAGACAGAGGGAGAGAAGAGAGACAGAGGGAGAGAAGAGAGACAGAGGGAGAGACAGACAGAGACGGAGGGAGAGACAGACAGAGACGGAGGGAGAGACAGACAGAGACGGAGGGAGAGACAGACAGAGACGGAGGGAGAGACAGACAGAGACGGAGGGAGAGACAGACAGAGACGGAGGGAGAGACAGACAGAGACGGAGGGAGAGACAGACAGAGACGGAGGGAGAGACAGACAGAGACGGAGGGAGAGACAGACAGAGACGGAGGGAGAGACAGACAGAGACGGAGGGAGAGACAGACAGAGACGGAGGGAGAGACAGACAGAGACGGAGGGAGAGACAGACAGAGACGGAGGGAGAGACAGACAGAGACGGAGGGAGAGACAGACAGAGACGGAGGGAGAGACAGACAGAGACGGAGGGAGAGACAGACAGAGACGGAGGGAGAGACAGACAGAGACGGAGGGAGAGACAGACAGAGACGGAGGGAGAGACAGACAGAGACGGAGGGAGAGACAGACAGAGACGGAGGGAGAGACAGACAGAGACGGAGGGAGAGACAGACAGAGACGGAGGGAGAGACAGACAGAGACGGAGGGAGAGACAGACAGAGACGGAGGGAGAGACAGACAGAGACGGAGGGAGAGACAGACAGAGACGGAGGGAGAGACAGACAGAGACGGAGGGAGAGACAGACAGAGACGGAGGGAGAGACAGACAGAGACGGAGGGAGAGACAGACAGAGACGGAGGGAGAGACAGACAGAGACGGAGGGAGAGACAGACAGAGACGGAGGGAGAGACAGACAGAGACGGAGGGAGAGACAGACAGAGACGGAGGGAGAGACAGACAGAGACGGAGGGAGAGACAGACAGAGACGGAGGGAGAGACAGACAGAGACGGAGGGAGAGACAGACAGAGACGGAGGGAGAGACAGACAGAGACGGAGGGAGAGACAGACAGAGACGGAGGGAGAGACAGACAGAGACGGAGGGAGAGACAGACAGAGACGGAGGGAGAGACAGACAGAGACGGAGGGAGAGACAGACAGAGACGGAGGGAGAGACAGACAGAGACGGAGGGAGAGACAGACAGAGACGGAGGGAGAGACAGACAGAGACGGAGGGAGAGACAGACAGAGACGGAGGGAGAGACAGACAGAGACGGAGGGAGAGACAGACAGAGACGGAGGGAGAGACAGACAGAGACGGAGGGAGAGACAGACAGAGACGGAGGGAGAGACAGACAGAGACGGAGGGAGAGACAGACAGAGACGGAGGGAGAGACAGACAGAGACGGAGGGAGAGACAGACAGAGACGGAGGGAGAGACAGACAGAGACGGAGGGAGAGACAGACAGAGACGGAGGGAGAGACAGACAGAGACGGAGGGAGAGACAGACAGAGACGGAGGGAGAGACAGACAGAGACGGAGGGAGAGACAGACAGAGACGGAGGGAGAGACAGACAGAGACAGAGAAGAGAGACAGAGAGAGGCAAGTGTCACCTGCCACCATCCGTCCTCGTGGGCTGCTGCGGCAAGCGAGAGGTGAATGAAGGAGTGGGGGGGAGCGGGGCGGCGTGTCCCAGCTGACTGCGACAGCGTGCGCCGTCCCAGAGGGCCTTGGCTGAAGGGGAGGGGGAAGGCGTGCATAATACAAAGCCGCTCTGGGCCACGCGGCCAGCGTCAGGCGCCTCGTGCTGCTCTGAGCTCGAACAGCACACGATGCCGTCGGAACGCACTCGGAAATAATGACGGGTGGATTTTAAAAAATTAAAGCGCTTTTAACAATTATGTGCTTCTCATTTGCATTTCAGAGAACGGAAAGGTTGTATACGCGACACTCTAAAAATGATGTCTCCTCTATACGAAGAGATTGCGGGAATAACATACCATGCCACATTTCTGATAAAATTTACATATTAGTGTTAGACACATAAATGTATTTAGATGCTGGGTTTTTATTTTAAAGATCTGCCGCAAGTTGGCAGTGCAATTCTTAAATTAATGTTCTATATCCCCATGTGTAGAAGACAATGTTTAAACTTTTACATTCCTTTTTCTCAAAACTTACGTATAGTGGCATAACATGTTATTGCCCCGACGTCTTCGTATACAATACGCTTAGGAATAGTATGTGATATTACAACGGGAGAAAGGCTTTTTTGCTCGAGGTTTCAGAGTTGCAACCCGAGGCCTTTAGACCGTACATTAATCTATAAATAATGTAAGAGTGTTATTTAATAAGACTATTCCAAATGTCCCCTGATTTGTAATGTAGGGGGGAAAATGCCCCCTGGTTTGTCAGCAATAAGACCCTTTACAACGATCTTGCAATAGAACCAATTACTTCCTTTATTAAAAAACTGGCACACATTTTTTTCAATAATTTAAATCATGTACAAGGAGCAGTCACTTACGAAATACGAACCGATCAGCCCCCACTCTCCTCCCTAAGAAACAGACTCTCATTTCACATTTTCCTTCAGTATCTCTCCAACATTAGATAAGGCAAGAACATTTCTGGCAATTACCTGCCCCTTCCATCGTATTTCCTTTTTAATCCTGTCATGGCTCTCTAACAAAATTACCTCGTAATAACTCTGGTTGAAGGTATAACACATGAAATCACTATCAGGGAGGTAACAAGCAGTTACCCCCTTCACACTTTGCTAATACAAAGTTTCTCGGCCAATCAGCAGAAGAGTCTCACGGCTGAACGTTGTACTGTCTGTGAATGTAAAATAAAATTTAAAAAAAAAAAAAAATGACCATTCAATGAAACCACGAGCCTCAAATACATATTCAAAATGCGTCAAATATGAATTATATTGTATTCGCGTTCAGGGGCACATAAAAGCTGTCCCCTGTTCAGATGGCTCAGTGCATCAACTGATGTCATTGCAGTGCCTCTGACCGGGAAGTCCTTGGGTTCAAGTCCCAGCGGAGGCAGGATTTCCGACAAAGTAGCTACATACCTTGTTAGTCGAATAATGCTCTCATGTGTGGAAGTGTAGTGCATGTAAGTGTGAGGAAGGAAAGATCGCGCGCGGTCCGTGGCCCGATTGTTAGGGTACTGCTCCGGCATTCGCCTGGTGTTGATGAATGAAACCACGGAAAACTACCAATCAGAGCCGGCCGCCAGAATTCTCCTTCAGACGGAGTCTGAATTCGACCTAGCTGTCTGGACAGTATCGAAAATCCTGCCTCCTTCGGGACTGGAACCCTAGGACCTCCAAGACAGAGCCGCTTTAGTGACATACGTTGATAACCTGAGCTACCCTTGCTGGTCCGTTGCCTTAAAACCTAGGGCATATGCCGAATTTGTAACTCCATATAATGGAATTTCCCACTACATTTTCATCGCAAAATGTTATAATTTTTCGAACCGTACGCATCCCTTGAAGTTCGCATAATTTAATCGAAGTCACCCTGTTGAAGTAAAAGATGCCTGGCAAAGCTTTGTACACTTCTGTGCTTCTTTACCTTAACAGCCTATAAAGTGAGTAGTCGGAGGGTTGCATGAATAAAATAAAAGATGGCGCCGCAGGTAACCTAGACCCATTGACCGACCACCGGCTTGGCAGCAGCTCACGGGCCATAAAAATAGCCCTAGTGGGGACAAGACCTCCGCAAAACGAGGCTCTCGTGGCTATAAATATTTTGCGTGAATCACTAAGTATTCCGAAAATATGTTCCCAGCGTCGTAAGTTCGGTTGTGTCGTAAACATTTTTATACAAATCTAAAATATTTAGATCATTCTCTAACATTTAGTTGATCACAACATTGTCTGGCGATTGATTCATTTAGTATTTCTCTTTCAATAATATCGTAGCTCTTGAATTTACTTAGAGAACATGAACTTTGTTCAATCTCAATTGGACATACGAACTGCAAAAATTGCAAGTAACAAGATTATTTAATACAAGTAAAATTATTTTCAAAATTTTATGAAACATTTGTAGCTTTAATAATACTTTTACAGTTTTTACTCCATTCTTAAGATTATCACTCTCGTTTGCCTTATATTTCCTGGAAATAAGCCTTTGTAAGTTAGTGTATTATTTATTTGTTCCGTCAAATAATTTTGATCCACAGGGAATGTTTACCACAATGAAATAAGTTCTCCACATTCTTTCATCTACTAAATTGCCAATGCAAATGTTTGATAAATATGCATAGAAAACGAAACCGTGTCATGTTTACTTATTTTTATTTTGGCGACAATGTCTTCAACTTTCTGAAGAACTCCCATAAATTACTAAGTTTCCAAGCCAGCTTTTGACGCATTTCTTCAAAGTCCATAAATTGTTCTTTTAAAAGCGTTCAGCAGTTTTGTAATATGACTACTATTCTACGAAGAAACTAATATAGAAGTAAATTATTCAGAACTTTCAGAGCCTCTTTTTCGTTGAGAAGAATGTTCATAAAAGTTGTGGCCCACTCCATACGCAAGTTAGAGTGGAGTAGCTTAATTGTTGCGTAATTGTATTGTTCACTAAAAAGCAAAAGCTTTTTACCTTATCAGACCTCTGTTTAAACCCTTATTTTGCGAAATATTTTAGCATTTATGAGAACTTGTTGTACATAGTTTGATTCCGCTCATCAAGAATTGGGAGCCAACTTGGTTGTGGATGACCTCATTTATGCGAGATCGAACCCGCTGTCTTAAACTTTGTTTACATGAATGTTGCTCCAGCTCTTGCAACACTAAGGCCAGCCTGGCATAAATCTGAAAACGCGTAGTATGAAAATTGTGGGTAATTTTGGACTTGCTCTCGAACACAATTTGCCCTGCTGAATAATGTTTCCAGTGGCGAACAGGGTAAAAAAACTTACTTTGACTATTGTAACTAAACATGTTTCAAAACGTTATGTATGAAATGAAAATGTAACCACTCGTGACTCTAATACCAAAGACTAGAGATGAATGCAAAATTAAGATCTGTTTTACCGTCGCCACTCTCTTTAATCGTACTATAGAGGTTTTTAATTTTTAAATCTTCAACAAAATCAGGATTGAAAGGCGTAGACTCTTGCCGAGTTAAAACTAAAATGCCGGCACACTGATGACAAAGTTGTATAATTCAATATACCACTAAATTCAGCTGATCAGTGAGAGACACGTTCACGAAATCGCTTTCCGTTCATCTTGATGTAGACCGCGAAGCAGCCAATTATCATTAATTTGGTTTTTATAATTATTACATTTTGAACAAAACAGCAGAAAACGCTTTTCCAAAACGTATTACGCACACTGCTCTAGATGTGCAAAGAAAATTTTCACGTAGAACACTACAAAAAATTAAATATTTTAGCATAAACAGCCTTCACGAACTCTGCAATCACATTGAATAGTCTACATACAAGTACGTAATTGATATACCTCGATATCTTACATACAAATTGGTGTTCCATATCACAACACATGAACCGCAAATATTTAATGGCTGGGGAGCTCTTCTTTGAGAGCCTTGCTGTTGTATGATGACAGATGTGTCATTAGCAGTGAACCTGAATGCGAGAATTAAGTCGGTACGCGCAGTATGATAATAGACCAATAACACAGTGAAATATTTGCATTTTTCAATGAAAATCGAATCTTTGGTTTTTGTATATTCTCAGAATTCCTGGGAACTTAACGAAACCTTAGACATCTCTCACACTACTAGCGATTCCATAGCTTTCCCGTGAACTTCTGTGCGCATCACAGATCTGTAATCCGAACTTCGGCAGGCCTAACGTCGCAACATCGTAAGCTTGTGGCCGTGCAGTGATACACTTGCGTGACCTCCGCGCGTGCATTGTTGTCGTGTCCCAACAACCCAACGGCTGCGACGCAACCCCCTGTCCCTCCCAGTGGGAACCCCGTCCCCCACCGATCTCCCTCACCCCCTCACCCCCTCTCCCGCTCCACGCGGTCGAACACGCGCGTTCGGCTTACGAAACGGAGCCCCGCGTTAGCTTACAAACCGCGCGGATAAAAGCGTTTCTCGCTGCTTTGTTTGGCAGGCACGGCCTCCTTGAGGAACTGTTTCGCGGTGTCCCACGCTGATATCGCTTGCGCCAGACGTGCAGAGATCGGAGTCCACTAGTTTCACGAAACGGTTTATACGATAATAGCCAGCTGGCCAACGAACCGGTGGGCACAATTCACGATCGGATATTCCTGTTTCGTGATGAAAACTTTTGTTTCAGTATACATTTTCTATAATATCTCTTTTCAGTGATATTCGCATTTATATTATCATTATCATCATCGTCGTCATCATCACCATCAACTATTGGTGTATTAAATTCTGAACCCAGAATTTCATTCTTTCAAAGGACGTAGTCCTTTGTCTTTTAATTCTCTTGAAGTTTATAAAAAGCCCATTCTACACTGACGACAATAATTTGGGATAAAACAATGAATACGAACTTATATTGTCATTTAATATTTTCCCATTATTTTATTATTTGTTTCGCGAATTGACCATCATGGGGCCAAGCGATATGTGCATCCCAACGGGGCTCAGACTTGATTATCGGAGTAGATGCACGTTACATTTTGTGTAGGGGGAATCATCATGTTAATGCTGATTCTATTTTTATACCCCAGGGTTGTTTGCCGTGGGGAAGGGATGAAATTTAATGATAATGATGAATGATGAAATAGATATACACAATACGTTTTTATTGATTGTCTATTCTTTATTGTATAAAGAAAGGTTCCATAAATTATAGATATATATACATACACACACACACACACACAACCATGCCCGCGGAGGGACTCGAACCCGCGATCCTTTGGTCCGAGACCGCCACTGCACTACTGTCTTAGCAATCTCGGCTGTCGGATCGGTTTATTATTATTATTATTATTATTATTATTATTATTATTATTATTGCTGCGCCATATCACGACTACAGATGTTATGAGTCGGCTGAGTATAAAATCTACTCCAGGTTGCAACCAGCTACCTAAGGAGTAGATCTAGGGACTGTCGGTGCCTCTACAATACTTTGCGCAAAATGTGAGCTGTGCCAAATAAATCAATTTCTTGCACTTCCCAGTCCTTTGAATGACCTGGAAGTTTAGTCAAGTTCTTACACAAATTTTGAGGAACAAATCCCAGAGCTCCGATAACTATCGGGACGACCTGTGCTTTTACGCCCCACATTCGGCTGATCTCAATTTCCAAACTCTTGTATTTAAGACGTTTCTCTGCCTCCTTGGTTACGATTATTATTATTATTATTATTATTATTATTATTATTATTATTATTATTATTATTTATGAAACAATATCTCATGCACACCATTACACGCCCCCTCTTCATCGCCAGTTAACGTCTTTCTTTCTGTTGGAAGTCAAAAAATCATGAGATTTGTGTTTGTTAATTAGCACTATTTTTATAATAATTATCATTATCATGAACATAATCATCTTGCATTAAATACATGGTGAGAATTAACTTTAAAAACTGTATAAACGTTATTGTGCATAGACGTGAACTCTCAAGTTACTTTTCTGGAGACCTTTTTATTAGTAAACAAAGAAGGCATCAAAGGTTTTAGCCAGATTTAGCAGCCGCAAAATGAATTCCGCATTGCAGAAATAGAGCTAAT
The DNA here is from genome assembly GCA_031308135.1 of Acheta domesticus. Taxonomy (NCBI): domain Eukaryota; kingdom Metazoa; phylum Arthropoda; class Insecta; order Orthoptera; family Gryllidae; genus Acheta; species Acheta domesticus. Next base: position 101,470,768 of record JAHLJT010005437.1, on the reverse strand, counting down.
GAATGCGCATCGCGTTTTTTTTTGTTTCTTTTCAGCGAGAACTTTGCAAACGAGAGAACTTCTGTGTTGCTTTGACTACACTACAGAGCCGCACGCAATTTGGAGAGGCAAGGGAATAAAGGTCGCAAAAAAAGAAGGTAGATGTCTGCAATTACGGAGAAAACGTTAATGAAAAACTGCGGACGCAGGCCTTTTAATGTCAGCGAGAAGTCTGCGGGACAAACGCAACTGGAAAGTTACTTTCCATACGACTGCGTTGGAACAGAGATTTTTGGTACGCAAATTTATACGGAAATGTACATCGTGAGTGAGTTTGTGGAAGGATGTGGTAGATCGCTGAACGAAAAACTGATGTCGGGACGACATACAGGTTTAAGATTCACCGGGAGAGATAGCTCAGTGGATCAACCTCATGTCACTGCAGTCCCTCTGACCGGGATGTCCTAGGTTCGAGACCCGACGGCGGCAGGATTTTCGACACTAGCTTGTCTGCTAGGTCGACTTCAGTCGCTGTCTGGAGGAGAATTCTAGCGGCCGGCTGCTCTGATCAGTAGTTTTCCGTGGTTTCTCCGATCAACACCAGGCGAATGCCGGAGCGGTTTCTCCGATCACACCAGGCGAATGCCCTAACAAACGGGCCACGGACCGCGCGCGATCTTTCCTTCCTCTCCCTTGTCCTATCCTCTCCTCTTACACACACACACTTACACTAACATGCACTACACTACCACACATGCCGGGAGACCAGTCGGGAGCTTACAGCTTGTCCCGGCTGGGGCGGTGCCCCGCTGGTGGGAGATACCTGGTTGAGGGGAAAACCTCGCTAGTCGACGTTAGGTCGGCGCCGGATCTCGCCATCCAGCGGGGAAACATTCAACGCCACCTCCCGAGGAAAACACTCACTACGTTTACGGGACTAATGACCTAAGTAGTTGTAGCGCCCGGAAACACGAATCAGTCAAAGAATCAGGTTTAATATTCGAGTTTTGATTGATTATTTTGTGTTTCTACGGCTACGTAGAAATGTATGATTTATCGCGGAAGGTGGCGGGAATCTATTCCCGCTGGATGGCGAGATCCGGCACCGACCTGCATGTCGGTTTGCTGAGTGTTTCCCGTCCCGCTAGCTTCCACCAGTTGCCCCAGCTACTGCCCCAGCTACGACACGCTCTAAGCTCCCGACTGGTATCCCGACACCTGTAGTAGAGTAGTGTGTGCAAGTGAAAGTGGGCGGAATAAGGGGAGGGGAAAAGACAAGGAAGAGAAAGGAAAGATCTCGCGCGGTCCAGGGCGCGATTGTTATGCTTGAGCATTCGCCTAGAATTTTTCTGAGAAACCATGGAAACCCACGATCAGAGCAGCTGATCGCTAGAAGTCTCCTCATTCAACATTACAGCTGAATTCGCCCTCGCTATGTAGCTAGTGTTGATAATGCTGCTGCCATCGGAAATCAAACCCTACTTCCTCCCGGTCAGACGCACCGCAGTGAGATCAGTTGATGCGCTCAGCCACCTCGATCGGTTTGAGTTTTAACGTGTCTCTAATTTTGAATGCTATCTAAAGAGTTGAGTTGAAGCCTCCTACTGGCAGACGAGAATTTTAGACGCCGGGTCGGCCGGCCCCTACGATTGGTCGCGTCTCTGTTCATTGTTGTCTTTTCCCGCCTAGTCTCATTCCTTTATTTTGTTTCCTCCCCTCGCCTCGTTATTTCCTCCATTCCTCATCTTCCTTCTTTTCCTCACCTCTTCCATCTCCCCCTTCGCTCCATCCTTTTTCTCCTCACCGCTTATACGGTGTCCTCCTCACATCCCCTTCCTTGACGTTCTCACGTACTCACTCTTTTCGTCTCCTCACCTCCTCCTTCGTATCGTCCCTTCCCTTATCTCACTTTTATATTCTCTTCACTTCCTCCTTTTCTTTCTCACCTCCACTTGTTTCAGTGTATTCCTCCCTCTCCTCACATCCTCCTCCCTCACTCCACCTTTTTAACACTTTAGCTTCCTTCTCATCTCATCTCGTCTCTTTTGATCTTTAAATCTTTCACAACCTTGCTCTCTTTTCTTATGCCTTTAGGTTCTTCTTCTCATTCTCTCCAACCTTTCTCCTCCATCGCTTCCTCCTCCATCACTTCCTCCTCCATCACTTCCTCCTCCATCACTTCCTCCTCCATCACTTTCTCTTTCATCACTTACTCGTCTTTCTCCTCCTTATCACTCTGGCTTCCTTCTGATCTCGTCCTCAACGCGTCTCTTTCGTTCTTTAATTCTTTCTCAGCCTTGCTCTCTTTTCTTGTCATTTTAGGTTCCTCTTCCTCCTCATTCTCTCCAACGTTTCTTCTCCAGTTCATCCTCCCTCACTTCCTCCTCCACTTATCTTTCTCCTTCTCATCACTTTGGCTTCCTTCTGATCTCCTCCTCCCCTCGTCTCTATCGTTCTTTAATCATTTCACGGCCTTATTCTCGTCTCTTCTCTTATCTCTTGAGGTCTTCCTCTTTCGTAAACTCCTCCCCATCCTTACTCCAATACCCCCTCTTCTCCACTTCCCATCCGCTTCCTCCATATTTACTTCTCTCTTTGTCTACTTCATCATTCTCGTTTTCTTTCCATTCTTGCCTTCCGTTTCCTCCTCCTCTCCTTTCGGCGTAGCTTTCTCCTCGCCAGTCCTGGCGCCCGCGTATTATTTACTGCTCCCGGCGGGGTCTAGGGCGCCATTAAAAGTTTCCGCTTCATTCGTCTGCCGCGAGGGCGCCCGAGCGGCAGAAAGAGGAGGAGGAGGGGGAAGGGCTGTCTAGCGTGCCCTCTGTAGGCAGAAAGGCGAGACTGCCGTGCGAGACGGCAGGAGAGCCAAAGACTCCAATTGATTGATTGATTGATTGACTCACTGATTCTTTGTGATTCCGGGCGCGTCAACTGTTAAGGTTATTGGTCCCTTAAGTATAATGTATGTTTTTCCTCGGGAGGTAGCGGTGATCTTCCCCTGGATGGCGACATCGGCGCCGAGCTGCCGTCAGATAGCGGGGTTTTCCCCAACCAGGGATCTCCCACCAGCGGGGCACCACCCCAACCGGAAGAAGCTCGAAGCTTCTGAACGGTCTCCCGGCATGTGTGGTAGTGTAGTGCATGTTAGAGTAAGGGGTGAGGATAGGAGAAGGAAGAGGAAGGAAAGATCGCGCGCGGTCCGTGGCCCGTTTGTTAGGGTACTGCTCGGGCATTTGCCTGGTGTTGATCGGCAAAACCGCGGGAAACTCCCGATCAGAGCAGCCGGCCGTTAGAATTCTCCTCCAGACAACGGCTGAATTCAAGCTTACTGACAAGCTAGTGTCGAAAATTCCTTCCACCGTCGGGTCTAGAACCCTAGGACCTCCCGGTCAGAGGCACTTCAGTGATATGATGCCCTGAGGCACCCCTCCCGTTCAAAGACGCCGAGTGGATTACCTGACCGCTGAATTCACAGCGGATGAAAAAAGGAGTAAATGATTAGGTAAAATAAACTAAACGTATAGATGTGAAGTGTAGATGAGCGAATGGAATATAAACAGACCATTTGTGGGAATGAACACCGAGGGCGACGGATGAAAGAAACTGGAAGTTGAAGTTTCTTCACGCAGTCAGCGGCGCTTCCGAGGGGCGGGTCTGCAGAGCGTTGGATTAAACAGAGCTGTTCGCACGAGCGGAGTACTTGAGCTTGTGCGGTGCTTGTTAGCGGCGAACTCCAGCCACCGGCAGAGCAGACGAGCGCCCGCGTCACCGCCAGTAGAACACAGTTCTAAACGGCTGTCTTCACACTAGACCTCTCGGCCGCGCCTTTGAACCGGGTTACTCGCGTATTACTCGCGATATCTGCATTGTGGGTTGCATAATTCTTTATACAGGGTGTCCGAGGAGGAAACGTCGAAACTTCGAAAATGAGCTCTTAAGACAATTCTGAGCATATTTTGTCTAATAAACTACGCGGATATTCCGAATGGTTGAGCCGCAATAAGCACTCAAAAGTTGGTTTGAAAAAATTATTTCTAGGCAAAATTTGCATTATGAATGCATAGAAACACTCCAGAAACATGTAAATTGTTTATTATTTACAAAAGAAATGAATATATTTGTTCAGAGAGAAAAATTAAGCATGAAGTAAAAGAGCAGCCAAATGTGTAAATTGGGTGCTATTTTTATTTCTTGCTTAATTTTTCTTTCTGAACAAATTTATTCATTTCTTTTGTAAATAATAAACTATTTACATGTTTCTGTGCTTCCTTAGTGCAAATTTTTGCCTAGAAATTAATTTTTCAAACCAACTTTTGAGTGCTTATTGCGGCTCAACCATTCGGAATATCCACGTAGTTTATTAGACAAAATATGCTCAGAATTGTCTTAAGAGCTTGATTTTGAAGTTTCAACGTTTCCTCCCCCGACACTCTGTACATACGTATACATGGAATAATATACGTAGTATAGTGGAAGTTATGTAATGCTGCGCGAAAAATCGGCGGATTTTCGGCAGAAAAAAATTCATTGCCAGGCCCTGAAAACGAAAAAGTAGATAGATCCAGTTGCTAAATTAACAAAAAAATCCCCTAACACGTGGTGTAGCCCGAATCCCTCTTTTGTGGGTCCTTGATACCGAAAAACAATTTAGAGCTAGAGGCGCACGAATCAAATTGTATGCTTTCTGTATGAAAAAAATCGAACATCTTCAAAAAGTTCTAAGACTAAGACTGAACTGTACGCTTTCGGAAAGACCAATCTGCACGAAAATTGTACCGTGATAAAGGGCCGTAAGGATGTCACCTTCCTCCTAGTTGTAATATTCTATTGCGCGTTGTTACATTGATTTGGTGTTTCCGGTCACGTCAACGGCTTAAGTCATTACTCCCGTAAGTCTAGTGCACGTGTTTATTGCGGGAGATAGCTGTGATTTCCCCTGCTGGATGATATTCGGCGCCGACCTACACGCCTGCTTGCGGGGATTTCACCCCACCTTGGACAAGCTCGAAGCTCCCAACTCGTCACCCGATTTGCGTGTAATGTAGGGCATGTTTGGGTACGTGTGTGTGTGTGTGTGTGTGCAAATAAGAGGGAGAAGATAGGACAAGGAAGAGGAAGGAAAGATCGTGCGCGGTCCGTGGCCCGTTTGTTAGGGTACTGCTCCGGCATTCGCCTGGTGTTGGTCGGAGAAACCACGGAAAAACCACCGATCAGAGCAGCCGGCCGCTAGAATTGTCCTGCAGACAGCGACTGAATTCGACCTACGTACGTATAGTACGACGTAGGCATCTAGTTGCGGTCAAAAACTACATACCTACCCTAGCACATCCCCGCTACAGAGACAGCAGTGACATCAATTGATGCCCTGAGCCACCTCATCCCGTGAAGTCGCTACACATACGCCACAGCGACCGTATCTCGCAACCCTCCGGCGAAGAGGCAAACCCTCTCCTCCCCCCACCCCTCCACCCGCGGGCGCGCTTGCGTCAAGTGAGCCGTGCGGAGCGAGCACGCGGAGATCGCTTCGCACGCGCACGCCGGCCGCCGCTCCTTTGTTTTCGCTCGCGCCCTCCCGCGCGTCATTTGTTTGCGGTTGCCGGCGCCGCCGCGCAGAGGAGACAATGGAGCGCGTTGCGAGACAGACGCGAAACGCCACTGGCTGCGCACAGGAGCAGCGCGCACTGAGAGTTATTTATTGTGGGGAAATTGTGCGTTGTAATTGCATTTCGCCCTGTGGAATTCACTTCAATTCAATTATATTCTTATTTTCCGTGGCGAGGAGCAGTTCGTCGGGGCTGCTCATTCGTCTGCCCGTACAAATTTCGCTTCCTCCCTTCACTGTCTGGCAGATAAAGGTGTCACTCTGACGACGAAACAGGCGGTTTGAATTGATCTTAGAGATACCTTTTAGGCTTGGGGAAATAAATCTACAACATGGGACAGCCGGCTTTACTCTCCCTCCGGAGGAAAGCGAACGAAGGATTTTTTCGCCCTTAAAAATCTACGTCTTTGATCGAGTTTGAACCAGCAAACTTGCCCGCCCGTTATGGTAGCAGTTACGTCACCGAACACACCACCACACCAAGGCCAAGGCACCACCGACGCCACGGCACCACCGACGCCAAGGCACCGCCGATACCAAGGCACCACCGACGCCAAGGCACCTCCAACGCGAAGGCACCTCCGACGCCAAGGCACCACCGACGCCTAGGCACCACCGACGGCAAGGCACCACCGACGGCAAGGCACCGCCGACGCCAAGGCACCGCCGACGCCAAGGCACCGCCGACGCCAAGGCACCGTCGACGCCAAGACACCGCCGACGCCAAGGCACCGCCGACGCCAAGGCACCGCCGACGCCAAGGCACCGCCGATGCCAAGGCACCACCGACGCCAAGGCACCTCCAACGCGAAGGCACCTCCGACGCCAAGGCACCACCGACGCCTAGGCACCACCGACGGCAAGGCACCGCCGACGGCAAGGCACCGCCGACGGCAAGGCACCGCCGACGCCAAGGCACCGCCGACGCCAAGGCACCGTCGACGCCAAGACACCGCCGACGCCAAGGCACCGCCGACGCCAAGGCACCGCCGACGCCAAGGCACCGCCGATGCCAAGGCACCACCGACGCCAAGGCACCTCCAACGCGAAGGCACCTCCGACGCCAAGGCACCACCGACGCCTAGGCACCACCGACGGCAAGGCACCGCCGACGGCAAGGCACCGCCGACGGCAAGGCACCGCCGACGGCAAGGCACCGCCGACGCCAAGGCACCGCCGACGCCAAGGCACCGTCGACGCCAAGACACCGCCGACGCCAAGGCACCGCCGACGCCAAGGCACCGCCGACGCCAAGGCACCGCCGATGCCAAGGCACCACCGACGCCAAGGCACCTCCAACGCGAAGGCACCTCCGACGCCAAGGCACCACCGACGCCTAGGCACCACCGACGGCAAGGCACCGCCGACGGCAAGGCACCGCCGACGGCAAGGCACCGCCGACGCCAAGGCACCGCCGACGCCAAGGCACCGCCGATGCCAAGGCACCACCGACGCCAAGGCACCTCCGACGCCAAGGCACCTCCGACGCCAAGGCACCACCGACGCCTAGGCACCACCGACGGCAAGGCACCGCCGACGGCAAGGCACCGCCGACGCCAAGGCACCTCCGACGCCAAGGCACCTCCGACGCCAAGGCACCAGCGACGCCAAGGCACCAGCGACGCCAAGGCACCAGCGACGCCAAGGCACCAGCGACGCCAAGGCACCAGCGACGCCAAGGCACCACCGACGCCAAGGCACCACCGACGCCACCGGCGCGCCGTCGGGAGTGGAACCTAGGACCTCCCGGTCAGAGGGACTGCAGTGACATCAGATGATGCACTGAGCCGTCTCTCCCGGTCTCTGACCGAGAGATGCTAGGTTCGAGTCCCCACGGTGGCAGATTTTCGCCATCGTCTTGTATAGCTAGGTCGAGTTCAGCCACTGCTGCGTACTGCGATTTTTCTAATAGGATTTTTGACAATTAGACAGCTAGGTCAAATTCAGTCGCTGCCTGGAGAAGAACTCTAGCGGCCGGCTGTTCTGATCGGTAGTTCCTCCGATCAACACCAGGCGAATGCCGGAGCAGTACCCTAACAAACGGGCCACGGACCGCGCGTGATCTTTCCTTCCTCTTCCTTGCCTTATCCTCACTCCTTCCACACACACACACTTACACTAACATGCACTAATCAAGCATACATGCCGGGAGACCGGTCGGGAGCTTACGGCTTGTCCCGGCTGGGGCGGTGTCCCGCTGGTGGGAGATACCTGGTTGAGGGGAATACCCCGCTAGTCGACGGCAGGTCGGGGCCGGATCTCACCATCCAGCGGGGAAAGATCACCAAAACTTCCCAAGCGGAAAACACACACTACACTTACGCGAATAACGACCTCTCTAGTGGACGCGCCCGGGATCACGAACAATCAATCAATCAATCGGTCAGAGACGCTGCAGTGGAAACAGGTCACTGAGACATACCACCCCGTCGCCTCCTCGCCAGGTATGAGGAGAATGGGTACGAGGCGTTATTAAAACGAGACTGTAACGATGTGTACTTTTTGAATGCTGGAACCTCACGCGGAAAGCAGGGCTTTTATGAGCACGAGGCCAGCTGACGAGCTCCACGCGTAGGTTTAATAAAAGCACGTGAATATAACGCCAAGCAGGTCACGCGTAATATTGTCCTCGTGGTATTTAGTGTTTGCGACGAGATTCTCACGCTTGTATGTTCTGAAAACGTAATCGTTATGTTCCAGGAACTACAATATTTGTCGCTGCAGATGTTAACCTTGTTTCTACAACTGGCAGGCAAAAATGTCACATCTCTCCTGTGACAAAACTGACAATTAGTGTTTCGTAGCCTTAGAACACCTCGCGTATGTATGCTACGCTCTTAAATTGGCCAGAATGTCTTATAACAGTGCAAACCATGGTTGAACCTAATTATTTTAATTGATATCACTTCCTACTGATTTTTGTGATGTTTCTAGTCGTTGAGATGATTGTAGCCTTCTGTAAGGTCCGATTAAATTAAGAAGGTGATTGACATTTGTGAGTGGAGGGGAGCGACGTTGCCAGGTCGCAAACCACTGAGCACGTGTTACCGGGACACAAAAACAAACACTTCAAAAAATACGTGTAAAAGTGTAAAAAATACGACAAAAGCCTAATCTCAACGCAACACATCACAACCCAGTACACATTGCGCGCGCAGCACAGGCAGAAACGCGGGCGGCGCGGTGGCAGGGAAGTCGCTGCGCGATGCTCAAATGTTCCCCGTGTTCGGCAGTGGCAACTGAGCGACCTGACACGTCACGTTTCGTCTCTCTGGTTGGCAGCTGCCATGGAAACGGGAGAGGCGTCCTGACGTCACACAGAACTGTCAATCACCTTCTTAATTTAATCGGACCTTACCAGCTTTCATAGTTTTATTCAGGAAGCTCTAACTACTTGACACTTTCAAGTAAGATGTTCGATATGGCTCCAGTACTCGATGTTCGAATAGGAACGATAGTAGTTTTGTCTGCGTTCCATTTTTGTTTGCTAGATTCCCACGTACTTGTCTTCGTTTCCGTGTATTTAACCGGGCGGTTTCCAAGTATTCGGAAATGATGCATCAATAACTTCGACTTGCGTGCTTTTTTGATGGCGATACGTTGGCTGCGACAGCAACCAAAGGACTTCTTTGCTGCTGGCTTTCAAGGACTTGTAATGAGATGTTATAAGTGCGTGAATGTACAGGGTGATTATATGGGAAAGTGAAATAAATATCAGAAAGTTACTATGATTATTTTTGTCTGAATTCCGTTTTGCGACTTATTTACTGACTTGCCCTCGTACATTTCGTATCTCGTAATCTATATATTTATAAAACGGGATGTTGGTACGTATATAAGAGCAAAACTTCAACACCGTTGGACCGATATTCATGACTGTTGGCACTTCTACGTGTTTTTTCACCGAGAAAATTTATGTGTTGTTCATTCGGTTGTAACTCCACTACATGGTGCTACATATTCACTACATATCCACTACATATTCACGTCAAATGCAACCTGAAACACACTCGGCAGCATTTTGAACCTATATCGTTAAATAACTCCTAAACGAGACGTTATAGAGCCCTAAAAACTACAATTTTGAGGCCAAAGGCCTGAAACATTCTATTACATTTTCGCTGGTACGGCGCTTCCCGATATTACCTCACCTGCCCAAGACTGCAGAATCTGCACATAAATGTGAATGAAAGGGACAGAGAGCTGCAGAGACAGACAGGGACAAAGTGAGAGAGGGAAGGTGAGACGGTGAGAAACGGTGATGGGAGGGGAAAGAGGGAGATGAAGGGCAGAACAACGTCTGCCGGGTTTTCCTAGTTTTGTATACGTCTTCTTCGTTTCCATTCCGGTGTTCTTTTTGTCGCTTCGAAGAAGACGTGAGTTCGCTTCCGGGAACACGACCCCTTCGCCTCGTAGCGCGCGGCCCCAGGGAAAACGGTACGCGGAGTGAGGACCTGCGGGTGACAGCGCGTGGGACGTCGCTTCGTTCACGCCTCAGCACGTGCGAAACAAAGGAAACGCGCCGCGACGCCAGAAAAACGCAGAGAAAAGAAGAGAAGAGAAAGAGAGAAGGAGCGAGGGGAGGGCGTGGGACACTAATCGCGTCCTGACACTTCGTGTGACAATGTTGTCCTTGCGGCTAACGCCTGAGGGGAAGAAACGGGAGAAAAACGAAAACGCTCGCTGTGTACACATGTTTCTGTGGCTGAGATTGTGAGTGTGTGTGTGTGTGTGTGTGTGTGGTGTGTGTGTGTGTGTGTGTGTGTGTGTGTGTGTGTGTGTGTGTGTGTGTGAGAGAGAGAGAGAGAGAGAGAGAGAGTTTGTGTGAATTTCGCATCTACACACGCTCATGATTCGATCGAACGGTTTACATTCACTTTGTTTCCTGAACAGTCAACGGAAAGTAACGTGTGTAGGATTAAATAGTAATAAAAGTATTAAGGAATGATTCTTGAGTGTAGGTCATTAAACAAAACCATTTTTAACCTGTCAACGTTTCGACTTTTATTCAGCCTTCGTCAGGGGATTTTCTCTGAATCTTTCGGTTCTAACCACGATCCTCCCCACATTTTCTTTCTACACTTCATAGTTTTCACCACACACATTCCTTCAGTCGCGCCATATTATCAACGCCACCTTCAAATTGTATACCTCATCCTTGCAAACAAGGATGCAAGGATGCAAGGTTTGCAAGGATGAGCTATACAGTTATGCATATATGAAGGCTGAATAAAAGCCGAAACGTTGGCAGGTTAAAAATGGTTTTGTTTAATGACCTACACTCAAGAATCATTCCATAATAATATTAATAGAGGCCAAGAAATCAAGCACGAATAATAAAAGTGTTATAAATAGTGCCTGTGCTAGCCTAATATTCCTATTCATTAAAAGTATTATTTCTTTTTTTAATGAGGCTGTATCGAAAAAAAGTCAGTTGCTTAGCAATACTAAATTAATTTTCAATGTGCCGATGAAAATTATCAATTTGTCCCTAAGCTGTTGAAATTCGTAAAGACTCAAGTCTGCAAACAGGCAGGATTGAAAAGCATTCAGCCCGTTCTCTTCGTGGAGTCCTCACTGCGTAAGATTTTTAATCTGCGGACTTTCCCGTGGACCGTTCCTACTTCCCCTCTTTTGCTATACTAACTGTAATTAGAAATAAAAATAGCAACGAGCGTTTTTGGTAGAACCCTACAACAAATATTACCTCTCGTATAAAGGCGGCTCCATTCATTCGGTATTCGCCGTGTAGGAATGACCGCTCGCCGAATCTCAAGTTACTTAGGCCTCTTTCACAATGCAAACTTAAACGTAAAGTAAAGCTGTAAACTTTGACGTAAAATGTACACGCAAAAACAAGCATCCACAATGACGAACATAAGCTGGAACGTAAGTTTCGCCTGAACAAATCAGAATTCAGTGTACTGAAACTTTATCGATTCGATTCTACCATGGTGAAAAGATCTTTCCACCATGGTTTCTAGCTTTTTTTCCTATCGATTTGTGTTTGTGTATAAATGCGAGTAGCTGCCGTTGTAGTGCTCATATTTTCTTCATCTTATAAATAAGGATTCTCTTGTAATTCGTGGTACATTATTTTATTCGCCATCTCAGGTTAAAGTCACAATAAAAATAGTTCAAATATTTACATTGAATTCACTACACGCATCAAAAGCGTTCGTGAACTAGTTCTCTACATTACAATAACAATGACATAACCACAAACTACCTGAACACAATCTGAAATCGACCTTCCATGTTGCTCTCTGATTGGTCTTCGGTAGAATTCCGACGTAAACGTAACGTAAAAGCTTGGATCTTGAGAACTCGTTAATTTTAGGGACTTACTCTACGGTTGCGTCAAGGCATTGTGAATGGTCTTGCTTAGTAACTCATTTCTACGTGTTGCGGCTAAGTTCCGTTTATTTTAAGTTTGCCTTGTAAATGAGGCCTTACTCTTTGAGACGAACATTTGGTGCTCGCCCTGTCCACCGCGTGTCGGTCTTTGAGACACATCGAAAGAAGCGAGCATTCGTTGAAAAAACACATCAACTGCTCGGTATTGGGCGAGCAGTCGCTCGCTACTCGGCGAATGCTGAATGTGTGGAGCCGCGTCACTGGATACTTTTGACATCGCCAAACGAGCTACAAATTTCGACTCCCGTCCCTTATCGTGCGCCCTCACTCTATAACTTTACTACAACTCCCTTACTATTACTTTTGACATCGCCAAACGAGCTACAGATTTCGACTCCCGTCACTTATCGTGCGCCCTCACTCTATAACTTTACTACCCTTATCTGGAGTCCTTACTATAACTTTTGACATCTTCAAACGAGCTACAGGTTTCGACTCTCGTCCCTTATCGTGCGCCCTCATTGTATAACTTTACTACCACTCCCTTACTATAACTTTTGACATCGCCAAACGAGCTACAGGTTTCGACTCTCGTCCCTTATCGTGCGCCCTCATTGTATAACTTTACTACCACTCCCTTACTATAACTTTTGACATCGCCAAACGAGCTACAGGTTTCGACTCTCGTCCCTTGTCGTGCGCCCTCACTCTATAACTTTACTACAACTCTCTTACTATAACTTTTGACATCTTCAAACGAGCTACAGGTTTCGACTCTCGTCCCTTATCGTGCGCCCTCATTGTATAACTTTACTACCACTCCCTTACTATAATTTTTGACATCGCCAAACGAGCTACAGGTTTCGACTCTCGTCCCTTATCGTGCGCCCTCACTCTATAACTTTACTACAACTCTCTTACTATAACTTTTGACATCTTCAAACAAGCTACAGGTTTCGACTCTCGTCCCTTATCGTGCGCCCTCATTGTATAACTTTACTACCACTCCCTTACTATAACTTTTGACATCGCCAAACGAGCTACAGGTTTCGACTCTCGTACCTTATCGTGCGCCCTCATTGTATAACTTTACTACCACTCCCTTACTACACCTTTTGACATCGCCAAACGAGCTACAGGTTTCGACTCTCGTCCCTTATCGTGCGCCCTCATTGTATAACTTTACTACCACTCCCTTACTATAACTTTTGACATCGCCAAACGAGCTACAGGTTTCGACTCTCGTCCCTTATCGTGCGCCCTCACTCTATAACTTTACTACAACTCTCTTACTATAACTTTTGACATCTTCAAACGAGCTACAGGTTTCGACTCTCGTCCCTTATCGTGCGCCCTCATTGTATAACTTTACTACCACTCCCTTACTATAACTTTTGACATCGCCAAACGAGCTACAGGTTTCGACTCTCGTCCCTTATCGTGCGCCCTCATTGTATAACTTTACTACCACTCCCTTACTATAACTTTTGACATCGCCAAACGAGCTACAGGTTTCGACACTCGTCCCTTATCGTGCGCCCTCACTCTATAACTTTACTACCACTCCCTTACTATAACTTTTGACATCGCCAAACGAGCTACAGGTTTCGACTCTCGTCCCTTATCGTGCGCCCTCATTGTATAACTTTACTACAACTCTCTTACTATAACTTTTGACATCGCCAAACGAGCTACAGGTTTCGACTCTCGTCCCTTGCCGTGCGCCCTCATTGTATAACTTTACTACCACTCCCTTACTATAACTTTTGACATCGCCAAACGAGCTACAGGTTTCGACTCTCGTCCCTTATCGTGCGCCCTCACTCTATAACTTTACTACAACTCTCTTACTATAACTTTTGACATCTTCAAACGAGCTACAGGTTTCGACTCTCGTCCCTTATCGTGCGCCCTCATTGTATAACTTTACTACCACTCCCTTACTATAACTTTTGACATCTTCAAACTAGCTACAGGTTTCGACTCTCGTCCCTTATCGTGCGCCCTCATTGTATAACTTTACTACCACTCCCTTACTATAACTTTTGACATCGCCAAACGAGCTACAGGTTTCGACTCTCGTCCCTTATCGTGCGCCCTCATTGTATAACTTTACTACCACTCCCTTACTATAACTTTTGACATCGCCAAACGAGCTACAGGTTTCGACTCTCGTCCCTTATCGTGCGCCCTCACTCTATAACTTTACTACAACTCTCTTACTATAACTTTTGACATCTTCAAACGAGCTACAGGTTTCGACTCTCGTCCCTTATCGTGCGCCCTCATTGTATAACTTTACTACCACTCCCTTACTATAACTTTTGACATCGCCAAACAAGCTACAGGTTTCGACTCTCGTCCCTTATCGTGCGCCCTCATTGTATAACTTTACTACCACTCCCTTACTATAACTTTTGACATCGCCAAACGAGCTACAGGTTTCGACTCTCGTCCCTTATCGTGCGCCCTCATTGTATAACTTTACTACCACTCCCTTACTATAACTTTTGACATCGCCAAACGAGCTACAGGTTTCGACTCTCGTCCCTTATCGTGCGCCCTCACTCTATAACTTTACTACAACTCTCTTACTATAACTTTTGACATCTTCAAACGAGCTACAGGTTTCGACTCTCGTCCCTTATCGTGCGCCCTCATTGTATAACTTTACTACCACTCCCTTACTATAACTTTTGACATCGCCAAACGAGCTACAGGTTTCGACTCTCGTCCCTTATCGTGCGCCCTCATTGTATAACTTTACTACCACTCCCTTACTATAACTTTTGACATCGCCAAACGAGCTACAGGTTTCGACTCTCGTCCCTTATCGTGCGCCCTCACTCTATAACTTTACTACAACTCTCTTACTATAACTTTTGACATCTTCAAACGAGCTACAGGTTTCGACTCTCGTCCCTTATCGTGCGCCCTCATTGTATAACTTTACTACCACTCCCTTACTATAACTTTTGACATCGTCAAACGAGCTACAGGTTTCGACTCTCGTCCCTTATCGTGCGCCCTCATTGTATAACTTTACTACCACTCCCTTACTACAACTTTTGACATCGCCAAACGAGCTACAGGTTTCGACTCTCGTCCCTTATCGTGCGCCCTCATTGTATATCTTTACTACCACTCCCTTACTACAACTTTTGACATCGCCAAACGAGCTACAGGTTTCGACTCTCGTCCCTTATCGTGCGCCCTCATTGTATAACTTTACTACCACTCCCTTACTACACCTTTTGACATCGCCAAACGAGCTACAGGTTTCGACTCTCGTCCCTTATCGTGCGCCCTCATTGTATAACTTTACTACCACTCCCTTACTACACCTTTTGACATCGCCAACGAGCTACAGGTTTCGACTCTCGTCCCTTATCGTGCGCCCTCATTGTATAACTTTACTACCACTCCCTTACTATAACTTTTGACATCGCCAAACGAGCTACAGGTTTCGACTCTCGTCCCTAATCGTGCGCCCTCATTGTATAACTTTACTACCACTCCCTTACTACACCTTTTGACATCGCCAAACGAGCTACAAATTTCGACTCCCGTCCCTTATCGTGCGCCCTCACTCTATAACTTTACTACAACTCCCTTACTATTACTTTTGACATCGCCAAACAAGCTACAGATTTCGACTCCCGTCCCTTATCGCGCGCCCTCACTCTATAACTACTACAACTCCCTTACTACAACTTTTGACATCGCCAAACGAGCTACAGATTTCGACTCCCGTCACTTATCGTGCGCCCTCACTCTATAACTTTACTACCCTTATCTGGAGTCCTTACTATAACTTTTGACATCTTCAAACGAGCTACAGGTTTCGACTCTCGTCCCTTATCGTGCGCCCTCATTGTATAACTTTACTACCACTCCCTTACTATAACTTTGACATCGCCAAACGAGCTACAGGTTTCGACTCTCGTCCCTTATCGTGCGCCCTCATTGTATAACTTTACTACCACTCCCTTACTATAACTTTTGACATCGCCAAACGAGCTACAGGTTTCGACTCTCGTCCCTTGTCGTGCGCCCTCACTCTATAACTTTACTACAACTCTCTTACTATAACTTTTGACATCTTCAAACGAGCTACAGGTTTCGACTCTCGTCCCTTATCGTGCGCCCTCATTGTATAACTTTACTACCACTCCCTTACTATAATTTTTGACATCGCCAAACGAGCTACAGGTTTCGACTCTCGTCCCTTATCGTGCGCCCTCACTCTATAACTTTACTACAACTCTCTTACTATACTTTTGACATCTTCAAACAAGCTACAGGTTTCGACTCTCGTCCCTTATCGTGCGCCCTCATTGTATAACCTTACTACCACTCCCTTACTATAACTTTTGACATCGCCAAACGAGCTACAGGTTTCGACTCTCGTCCCTTATCGTGCGCCCTCATTGTATAACTTTACTACCACTCCCTTACTACACCTTTTGACATCGCCAAACGAGCTACAGGTTTCGACTCTCGTCCCTTATCGTGCGCCCTCATTGTATATCTTTACTACCACTCCCTTACTATAACTTTTGACATCGCCAAACGAGCTACAGGTTTCGACTCTCGTCCCTTATCGTGCGCCCTCACTCTATAACTTTACTACAACTCTCTTACTATAACTTTTGACATCTTCAAACGAGCTACAGGTTTCGACACTCGTCCCTTATCGTGCGCCCTCATTGTATAACTTTACTACCACTCCCTTACTATAACTTTTGACATCGCCAAACGAGCTACAGGTTTCGACTCTCGTCCCTTATCGTGCGCCCTCATTGTATAACTTTACTACCACTCCCTTACTATAACTTTTGACATCGCCAAACGAGCTACAGGTTTCGACTCTCGTCCCTTATCGTGCGCCCTCACTCTATAACTTTACTACCACTCCCTTACTATAACTTTTGACATCGCCAAACGAGCTACAGGTTTCGACTCTCGTCCCTTACCGTGCGCCCTCACTCTATAACTTTACTACAACTCTCTTACTATAACTTTTGACATCTTCAAACGAGCTACAGGTTTCGACTCTCGTCCCTTATCGTGCGCCCTCATTGTATAACTTTACTACCACTCCCTTACTATAACTTTTGACATCGCCAAACAAGCTACAGGTTTCGACTCTCGTCCCTTATCGTGCGCCCTCATTGTATAACTTTACTACCACTCCCTTACTATAACTTTTGACATCGCCAAACGAGCTACAGGTTTCGACTCTCGTCCCTTATCGTGCGCCCTCATTGTATAACTTTACTACCACTCCCTTACTATAACTTTTGACATCGCCAAACGAGCTACAGGTTTCGACTCTCGTCCCTTATCGTGCGCCCTCACTCTATAACTTTACTACAACTCTCTTACTATAACTTTTGACATCTTCAAACGAGCTACAGGTTTCGACTCTCGTCCCTTATCGTGCGCCCTCATTGTATAACTTTACTACCACTCCCTTACTATAACTTTTGACATCGCCAAACAAGCTACAGGTTTCGACTCTCGTCCCTTATCGTGCGCCCTCATTGTATAACTTTACTACCACTCCCTTACTATAACTTTTGACATCGCCAAACGAGCTACAGGTTTCGACTCTCGTCCCTTATCGTGCGCCCTCATTGTATAACTTTACTACCACTCCCTTACTACAACTTTTGACATCGCCAAACGAGCTACAGGTTTCGACTCTCGTCCCTTATCGTGCGCCCTCACTCTATAACTTTACTACAACTCTCTTACTATAACTTTTGACATCTTCAAACGAGCTACAGGTTTCGACTCTCGTCCCTTATCGTGCGCCCTCATTGTATAACTTTACTACCACTCCCTTACTACAACTTTTGACATCGCCAAACGAGCTACAGGTTTCGACTCTCGTCCCTTATCGTGCGCCCTCATTGTATAACTTTACTACCACTCCCTTACTACAACTTTTGACATCGCCAAACGAGCTACAGGTTTCGACTCTCGTCCCTTATCGTGCGCCCTCATTGTATAACTTTACTACCACTCCCTTACTACACCTTTTGACATCGCCAAACGAGCTACAGGTTTCGACTCTCGTCCCTTATCGTGCGCCCTCATTGTATAACTTTACTACCACTCCCTTACTACACCTTTTGACATCGCCAAACGAGGCTACAGGTTTCGACTCTCGTCCCTTATCGTGCGCCCTCATTGTATAACTTTACTACCACTCCCTTACTACACCTTCTGACATCGCCAGACGAGCTACAGGTTTCGACTCTCGTCCCTTATCGTGCGCCCTCATTGTATAAC
This sequence comes from Acheta domesticus, assembly GCA_031308135.1. Classification (NCBI taxonomy): domain Eukaryota; kingdom Metazoa; phylum Arthropoda; class Insecta; order Orthoptera; family Gryllidae; genus Acheta; species Acheta domesticus. The sequence continues at coordinate 101,452,530 of JAHLJT010005437.1, read as the reverse complement.
TTTACTACCACTCCCTTACTATAACTTTTGACATCGCCAAACGAGCTACAGGTTTCGACTCTCGTCCCTTATCGTGCGCCCTCATTGTATAACTTTACTACCACTCCCTTACTACACCTTTTGACATCGCCAAACGAGCTACAGGTTTCGACTCTCGTCCCTTATCGTGCGCCCTCATTGTATAACTTTACTACCACCCCCTTACTACAACTTTTGACATCGCCAAACGAGCTACAGGTTTCGACTCTCGTCCCTTATCGTGCGCCCTCATTGTATAACTTTACTACCACTCCCTTACTACAACTTTTGACATCGCCAAACGAGCTACAGGTTTCGACTCTCGTCCCTTATCGTGCGCCCTCATTGAATAACTTTACTACCACTCCCTTACTACACCTTTTGACATCGCCAAACGAGCTACAGGTTCGACTCTCGTCCCTTATCGTGCGCCTCATTGTATAACTTTACTACCACCCTCCCTTACTATAACTTTTGACATCGCCAAACGAGCTACAGGTTTCGACTCTCGTCCCTTATCGTGCGCCCTCATTGTATAACTTTTACTTACCACTCCCTTACTACACCTTTTGACATCGCCAAACGAGCTACAGGTTTCGACTCATCGTCCCTTATCGTGCGCCCTCATTGTATAACTTTACTACCACTCCCTTACTACAACTTTTGACATCGCCAAACGAGCTACAGGTTTCGACTCTCGTCCCTTATCGTGCGCCCTCATTGTATAACTTTACTACCAATCCCTTACTACAACTTTTGACATCGCCAAACGAGCTACAGGTTTCGACTCTCGTCCCTTATCGTGCGCCCTCATTGTATAACTTTACTACCACTCCCTTACTACAACTTTTGACATCGCCAAACGAGCTACAGGTTTCGACTCTCGTCCCTTATCGTGCGCCCTCATTGTATAACTTTACTACCACTCCCTTACTACACCTTTTGACATCGCCAAACGAGCTACAGGTTTCGACTCTCGTCCCTTATCGTGCGCCTCATTGTATAACTTTACTACCACTCCCTTACTACAACTTTTGACATCGCCAAACGAGCTACAGGTTTCGACTCTCGTCCCTTATCGTGCGCCCTCATTGTATAACTTTACTACCACTCCCTTACTACAACTTTTGACATCGCCAAACGAGCTATAGGTTTCGACTCTCGTCCCTTATCGTGCGCCCTCATTGTATAACTTTACTACCACTCCCTTACTACAACCTTTTGACATCGCCAAACGAGCTACAGGTTCGACTCTCGTCCCTTATCGTGCGCCCTCATTGTATAACTTTACTACAACTCCCTTACTACAACTTTTGACATCGCCAAACGAGCTACAGGTTTCGACTCTCGTCCCTTATCCTGCGCCCTCATTGTATAACTTTACTACAACTCCCTTACTACAACTTTTGAGATCGCCAAACGAGCTACAGGTTCGACTCTCGTCCCTTATCGTGCGCCCTCATTGTATAACTTTACTACCACTCCCTTACTACACCTTTTGACATCGCCAAACGAGCTACAGGTTTCGACTCTCGTCCCTTATCGTGCGCCCTCATTGTATAACTTTACTACCACTCCCTTACTATAACTTTTGACATCGCCAAACGAGCTACAGGTTTCGACTCTCGTCCCTTATCGTGCGCCCTCATTGTATAACTTTACTACCACTCCCTTACTACACCTTTTGACATCGCCAACGAGCTACAGGTTTCGACCTCTCGTCCCTTATCGTGCGCCCTCATTGTATAACTTTACTACCACTCCCTTACTACAACTTTTGACATCGCCAAACGAGCTACAGGTTTCGACTCTCGTCCCTTATCGTGCGCCCTCATTGTATAACTTTACTACCACTCCCTTACTACAACTTTTGACATCGCCAAACGAGCTACAGGTTTCGACTCTCGTCCCTTATCGTGCGCCCTCATTGTATAACTTTACTACCACTCCCTTACTACAACTTTTGACATCGCCAAACGAGCTACAGGTTTCGACTCTCGTCCCTTATCGTGCGCCCTCATTGTATAACTTTACTACCACTCCTTACTACACCTTTTGACATCGCCAAACGAGCTACAGGTTTCGACTCTCGTCCCTTATCGTGCGCCCTCATTGTATAACTTTACTACCACTCCCTTACTACAACTTTTGACATCGCCAAACGAGCTACAGGTTTCGACTCTCGTCCCTTATCGTGCGCCCTCATTGTATAACTTTACTACCACTCCCTTACTACAACTTTTGACATCGCCAAACGAGCTATAGGTTTCGACTCTCGTCCCTTATCGTGCGCCCTCATTGTATAACTTTACTACCACTCCCTTACTACACCTTTTGACATCGCCAAACGAGCTACAGGTTTCGACTCTCGTCCCTTATCGTGCGCCCTCATTGTATAACTTTACTACAACTCCCTTACTACAACTTTTGACATCGCCAAACGAGCTACAGGTTTCGACTCTCGTCCCTTATCCTGCGCCCTCATTGTATAACTTTACTACAACTCCCTTACTACAACTTTTGAGATCGCCAAACGAGCTACAGGTTTCGACTCTCGTCCCTTATCGTGCGCCCTCATTGTATAACTTTACTACCACTCCCTTACTATAACTTTTGACATCGCCAAACGAGCTACAGGTTTCGACTCTCGTCCCTTATCGTGCGCCCTCATTGTATAACTTTACTACAACTCTCTTACTATAACTTTTGACATCGCCAAACGAGCTACAGGTTTCGACTCTCGTCCCTTATCGTGCGCTCTCATTGTATAACTTTACTACCACTCCCTTACTACAACTTTTGACATCGCCAAACGAGCTACAGGTTTCGACTCTCGTCCCTTATCGTGCGCCCTCATTGTATAACTTTACTACCACTCCCTTACTACAACCTTTTGACATCGCCAAACGAGCTACAGGTTTCGACTCTCGTCCCTTATCGTGCGCCCTCATTGTATAACTTTACTACCACTCCCTTACTACAACTTTTGACATCGCCAAACGAGCTATAGGTTTCGACTCTCGTCCCTTATCGTGCGCCCTCATTGTATAACTTTACTACAACTCCCTTACTACAACTTTTGACATCGCCAAACGAGCTACAGGTTTTGGCTCTCGTCCCTTATCGTGCGCCCTCATTGTATAACTTTACTACAACTCCCTTACTACAACTTTTGAGATCGCCAAACGAGCTACAGGTTTCGACTCTCGTCCCTTATCGTGCGCCCTCATTGTATAACTTAACTACAACTCCCTTACTACAACTTTTGAGATCGCCAAACGAGCTACAGGTTTCGACTCTCGTCCCTTATCGTGCGCCCTCATTGTATAACTTTACTACCACTCCCTTACTATAACTTTTGACATCGCCAAACGAGCTACAGGTTTCGACTCTCGCCCCTTATCGTGCCCCGCCGCGACGGAATCGACTCGCCGTCTGCCCTCCGTGCCGGCCAGGTAGCGCACGGCGCGGCGTGGCAGGAGCGCAAGGTGCGGGTGGGGAGGGGGGGAGCATGCGAGGGAGTGGGGAGGGGAGCAAACAAACGCCGGTGCCCTGGAAACAGCGGCGCAGCGGCGCCGTGAGAACAAAAGCCCCCTGAGATGCCGGCCTCGGCCCCGGCCACGGCTCCGGAGCCCGCCCGCTCGTTCGTTCCGTATGCTCGCAGCCTGATTAACGCCGCCACCCGGGAAACGGCCGGCACGTGGGGTTTCTCGCGCGGTGGAAAGGGAAACGGGGGAAAGGAATAAAGGAGTAGGAACCGGCGACAAAATCGAGAAGTAGAAGAAACACGACAGTGAGCAGGAAAACAACCACAATCGAGGTGGACAAAATAACTACAACAGGTTCGTTGATTAATTAGTCCCGTAAGTGTCGTTCGGGTTTTATCATGGGAGGTGGCTGTAATTTTCCTCGGTTGGATGGCGTGATCCAGCGCCGACCTACGTCCACTTGGTGGTTTTCCAACCAAGTACCCCACCAGCAGGATACCGCCCCAGTTGGGAAAAGTTCTAAGCTCTCGGCGTGTGTGATATTGAAATGAATGATCCTTTTTTGGCAATGCTCCTTTTTTGCCAATGCTCCTATTTTTGCCAAAACTCCTTTTTTGCCAAAGCTCCTTTTTTGCCAAAGCTCCTTTTTTGCCAAAGCTCCTTTTTTGCCAAAGCTCCTTTTTTGCCAAAGCTCCTGTTTTGCCAAAGCTCCTTTTTTGCCAAAGCTCCTTTTTTGCCAAAGCTCCTTTTTTGCCAAAGCTCCTTTTTTGCCAAAGCTCCTTTTTTGCCAAAGCTCCTTTTTGCCAAAGCTCCTTTTTTGCCAAAGCTCCTTTTTTGCCAAAGCTCCTTTTTTGCCAAAGCTCCTTTTTTGCCAAAGCTCCTTTTTTGCCAAAGCTCCTGTTTTGCCAAAGCTCCTTTTTGCCAAAGCTCCTTTTTTGCCAAAGCTCCTTTTTTGCCAAAGCTCCTTTTTTGCCAAAGCTCCTTTTTTGCCAAAGCTCCTTTTTTGCCAAAGCTCCTTTTTTGCCAAAGCTCCTTTTTTGCCAAAGCTCCTTTTTTGCCAAAGCTCCTTTTTTGCCAAAGCTCCTTTTTTGCCAAAGCTCCTTTTTTGCCAAAGCTCCTTTTTTGCCAAAGCTCCTTTTTTGCCAAAGCTCCTTTTTTGCCAAAGCTCCTTTTTTGCCAAAGCTCCTGTTTTGCCAAAGCTCCTGTTTTGCCAAAGCTCCTGTTTTGCCAAAGCTCCTGTTTTGCCAAAGCTCCTGTTTTGCCAAAGCTCCTTTTTTTGCCAAAGCTCCTTTTTTTGCCAAAGCTCCTTTTTTTGCCAAAGCTCCTTTTTTTGCCAAAGCTCCTTTTTTGCCAAAGCTCCTTTTTTGCCAAAGCTCCTGTTTTGCCAAAGCTCCTTTTTTGCCAAAGCTCCTTTTTTGCCAATGATCCTTATCATCAACGATTTATTTTGCCAATGATCCTTTTTTACCAACGATTTATTTTGACAATTATCCTTTTTTTACCAACGATTTATTTTGCCTTCGAAAAATTAGAAGTTTTTGCCTTCGAAAATATGCTTCAGATACATTTAAAATGTATGAAAATTAATCACTAAATAACGAAAGCAAGATTTACAAATGATAATCGTTTATGTATGTATTGTTCTACTAAGTCCATAAAATGCAAAAATGAAGATGTAACTTTAACTGGTAATAACTTTTATTAAATTCAAATTTACCATCGAGATTCTTTAACTACTATAAACTTCAATGTCTCTTCTTTAATTTGACGACAGAAAGAAGAAAATCCGAGATGGAGTATTTGAGAAAATGAATTTTGAAAAAAAATCATAATTATTTGCTTTGGCCTTAATTCGACCTTCTTAATGCCGTTAAAATTAGGTTTATCATACCAAACATTTAGAGTGGAATGTACTCATTAGAAATATAAAGTAAGTTGCAAAGTAAAATCAAATTTGAAGGTATTTTACTAGTTTTTAGATAATAGCCTCTGAAATTCATGCAAAATATCACATTTCCATATTTTCAAAAGGAAGTAAAACTTAATGCCAAAAAGTCGATATTCAGAGTTTTTTCGTCATTCTAAAACTATATGCTATATGAGAGAATTTCATTTGTTGCACTTCAGCTATGTGCGTGCTACTTTTTAGAAGAGAATTTTTAATTTAATTTTTCATTTGTGTAATTATTATATTACTTGTGTAACAGTATTTTTGCTAAACGTTGCCTTAAATGAATGGACGATCGCAAACCGAATATGTGATGTGACTAATGTATTCGTGCTGGAATGGACATGAGTAACAGAATCTGACTCATTATCGATTATTGATTCATTCTCATGAATGTAATCAATTAACTTGTGCTAATGAAGATAATCGTCTTGTAATTTCTTGTTATTCTTTCCTGGTCCACGCACGACTCCGTGATTTGCATTATTTGTACATTACAATGTATCCTTCTTCTCTTTTCAGTGGACAGGAAAAGAGACTTAATTCAGACTTTTGTAGAGAGCGCATTGAACAAATATACTGAACAGCCCAGGTAGCAGTAATTTCTACAATTTTGTACTAGTGAGAAGAACTAGTTTTCGAGTCTAACGTCCATAATGTGCCAAGTACTACATCAGAAACCATAAAAAGACAACGAAAGAAGTTTTTTTTTTAATTGAATTTCTTCAGGACCATCGTTAGCATCTGGTAAGGTAACTTTTGTCTAATAACATCTTTCACCAGCTGGGAACAAAAATCTCTTTCCCTTTAGTCAACAAAAATAACCTCAATGTTATCAGTTTTTCTCGTGTGTTAAAATTGTTTCTAAGTGTAGAAACGCATAAATACTTCACTGACAAAATCTGTACAGAAATTATTACATGAAACGTACATGAACTTTGGAGGCAATATCGGTGTAATATGAATTTGAAGATAATGCCCATTGAATCTATCCTATCAAATAGTTATGAATGTTATTTTTATTTTGTTTTCAACTCGTTTATTTTACTTGCTTTCTTCCAAATTCGTTCGTTCCTCGAGTCAAATCCAAATGTACCATACAAAATTCGTGTTTATTAGAACTTACTGTGAGACTTTTCAAACATTACCGATATTAATTGTGATACAGGATGTCCCATTTCACTTGACAAATCAAAATAACTCGAAAAATATGCAACATACAAAGAATGTCAATGGCAAAAATTTAATATCTCGAAAGGGGATAGGAGAATATGGGGAATATTTGTCAGACCTAAAATCAAACTTCCCCGCTCGCCCCTTGAGGGTGAGGCGGGAGCCAACTTTGCAATGTTAAATAGGAACCCCCATTTTTATTGCAGATTCGGATTCAATACTAAAAAATACATAAGTTTGGTCTAAAACATTTTTTGATCGACAGGGACGATCCAGACGTGTTCCAGGCAAAAAATTAATATCTCCAATAGGAAAATCTGCCTGACCTCAAATCAAATCTCCCTGCCCCACCCCCTAGGGGTGGGGGAGGCAACTTTGAAATCTAAAATGGAAATTTTCCCTCATTTTTTCATTAATAATTTGATTCAACGAGATGAAATCAGCGCGGGAGATTTGAAGCCGCTGGACGTACATGAATGCAAATAATCGGATCGTCTCTTGATCAAAAAATGTTTTACACCAAACTTTTGTATTTTTTAGTGTTGAATCCGAATCTGCAATGAAAAGTGTGGGTTTCCATTAGGATTACAAAGTTGACTCCCGCCTCACCCTCAAGAAGCGAGCGGGGAAGATTTATTTTACTTCTGACAAATATTCCCCTTGGAAATAGTAATGTTTTGCCTCTGACATTTTTAGTACGTCGCATATTTTTTTAGTTATTTTGATTTGTCAAGTTAAATGGGGCACTCTGTACATTAATATAAACAATAATTTTCTGAATGTATCCTTCTGAAACGTAATAATTAGTGCCCATTCGTTCGTTTTTTGAAATCCTTGTTCAGTAGCTTGTTCCCAGACGGTTACTTGCATTGCATGGCCCCGAAGTGTTTATTTACATTTCAAATTTCAAAACGGATACAACAATTTGTCACTTTGTCTCCAGGTCCTTTCTCTGAGTGATAGATCTGCGCGAGCCGAAAACAGGTCGTAAGAGAAGATTTACGAGGCGGGATTCAACAGGTTAGGAAACTCCTCTAGTCGCATCACAGACTGCAAAACAACCCTTACGAGGGCTTTAAGCGAGCGATGGGAATGCAGCAAAATATCGATGTAATATCTGTACTTACTGGAGCCAAAGATGCAAGTTGAAAGCGATGATCGTTTTTCCCACGTTCTTTATTGCATCAGATTGACAAAATAGGAAGAAGCTCTGAAGTCTAACTCCAAGTAACAAAAAGTTTGCAGAATCTGGGAGGAATAAATTTATCTGAGAAGATTTATGAGCTCATAGAAATTAATGGACAAGACACGGAAAACAAATTGAAAGATAAAAAGTCGTTTATTGATTCCTTCTCCGTGTTAATTTGATAAGTAAGTCATTGCAAGATAATTCTTTGATGTTGATAAAATATCGTTTGCTTCAATAGAACGATCGACCAATATATTTTCTGTGTTCTTCTGGGTATTTATCAATTATTAGAAATTTAAAAAATCAAAACATAGTGGTGAGAAAGAGCTGTGGAAACTTGTGATACAGATGTTCTGATACAGAAGCGAAGAGAGAATAAAAAGATCGAGAAAGTTTGTGGGGCGTGAATAAAGATCGAAGGAGTGTGTGCGACGTGAAATTTTTTTAAAAAAGTGTGTGCAATGTGAAAAAGTTCTGAAAAGTGCAACGTGAAAGAAGATTGAAAAAGTTTGTGCAACGTTAGAAATAATGTCGAGAAAGTTTGTGCGACGTGAGAAAAAGGTCGAGAAAGTTTGCGCGACGTGAAAAAGCCGAGAAAGTTTGTGCAACGTGACAAAAATTTCGAGAAAGTTTGCGCGACGTGAAAAAAAAAAGCTCGAGAAAGTCTGTGCGACGTGAAAAAGTCGAGAAAGATTGCGCGACGTGAAGAAAAAAACAAGAAACGTTTGCGCGACGCGGATAAAGAACGAGAAACGTTGTGCGACGTGGAAAAAGAACGAGAAAGTGTGTGTGTGGGTGTGCTAAGTCAACGACAAAAAGTGCGTACGTCAGCGTGTGAGCAGAACACCGCCTTCCGGCGTCCAACGTCGAAAGTAAAGGTGACGCCGCGGCGAGGCGCACCGAATCAGAACGGAGATCGATGTGTGCGCAAGAGCAGCAACCTTAGAGTTTCAGGTCACGTGGAACGCAACCTCCCAAGCCCCGCGCGAGCGCCGGATCCGGCGTGCAACAGGTTGGCAGCAGTGGGCGTCTCGGATTCCCTCCGTCAACTTCCCTTCCCGCAAAGTTAGCTACACGTTGGAGGAGTCGCGAATGATTTATGCACAACACTGAATAACAGCATTACGACCAGTTATACGAAGTTTACGAAAAAGAGCTTCCCTGAGATTCCTTTGTTTTAATTCATTTATCTTCCATCTGCTTAAATACATTGGAAATGTGCAAGAATATAGGTTTTAAGGAACGTCGCTAAGTAATTGCTGTGATACCCGAGAGGTAGACCATGTTTTACTTCGAAACTTCTTGAACATTATCTACGTTACTTCCAAAACTTCGAAGACAAAAAATAACTTGATAAAACTAGTCGATTAACCAAATTCTATAAATAGTGTCCTTAAAAACTGGCGGTGTACATCGAAAAAGAAATATTCATTTAGCATTCGTAATGCTTTGTTAGTACCTGGTATGTACCCTACGAATTAATCTGTGAGCGAATCTAGTTATTAAAAGACATTAAGAACCGTTAAGAATCAAGGATGATTCATTGATACGTTGCCCGCGACGAAGAATCAATAGCGATATTAGAAATGTTTTGTGCACTATGATCATTTCGATGTCATGAGTTTATATAATGTTTCGTTACTTCCTTACGAACTAATTTGTAAACAGGAAGAGTTTCAAAACTTTTAAGTACCGCGAAGTTCCACAAACTCTTGATATGCTGACGAAGAACGAAGACCCAATATTGACTCCTCATTCGTAATGTTTCACGACAACCTTACGAACTAAACGGTGTGCACGCAGTCGGAAAACTTCCCGTGTCCCCGCGAAACGACACCTGCCGCCATGTTGCCGGCGTCGACGACGGTGGAGTCGATTCCGGAAGCTGACGAGGACTCGCGTGTGTCGTCCCGGCTGGACGGGCCCGCGCCCGACGACCTCAAGGAGGCCGAGGAGGAGGAGGAGGCAGGGGAAGAGTCGGGGGTGGCCTTGGCGGGCCAGGGGGCGTTGGAAGTGCTGCCGCCGCCCCCGCAGCGGCCTCTGCAGAACGGGGTGGCCAGCCCCTCCTACCTGGACACGTACGCCGAGGCGGATGCCGCGTGGAGTGAGTAGATTGCGCGTTTCGCTCGCTTTTTGTTTAAAAGCAGAGTAGTGTCCTTTGGTTTCATGTGGAGAGTGTATGATGAACGAAACTGCGCAACTCTTAATACATATAAATTGAAAGTTTGTAGGTAAAATTGTGTTTCTCTCAGATTACGTATTTTTTTCTTTAGTTATTAAATCTTAAGTCACTTGCATTCCCCATGACATAGTTTTCAAACATTTGGAAAAAAAATGATGAAATCTAATCTATAAAAATCAATGTTTGTTCGTATTTTATGCGCTGCCATACCATTCATCCGATTGCGATAAAACTTTGTCAACTTTTTGCTTGCACCTGCGGGAAGAATATAGGCATTGTACAATGGGGATGTATCTGTCGCACATAGATGCGCATCGATGATGGTTTTATGCGTTTATGCTGACTAAAGCGCCCCTGAATAGGTCGCTGCAACCCGCCGCACCCTCAAGTATTAGGCGCGTCTTCGCTGCATATTCTGTCCCTGCGATTGTGAAATATCGGCCGGAATTATTACTTGAACTTTATCTCGGACAAGTAAATCAAATTTTTCAAGACAATCTTACAGTGAATGCATACCCATGAGAGTTAACGTTTTAACAATAGAATACTTGACAGCCACGTCCAAACCAGGACATAGAACAACCCCATACTCGCGAGAATGTATTTCATCTATTATTTTTTGTAGAGCGTTGCGTAGTATTAATTTGTAACGTGATTATCAATCACATGATCAGTTGTGTGTGCAGGGTTATACATTGCAATAGCGAAGCATTGCCTGGTTCACCAGTTAGTAATATTTGTAAACCTGAAAATGAAATTTTGTTTGACGAAATTTACATCGAAATTTAAGAAGAGATGCCAGCAATGTATAGTAGCAAGGTTCTCATACATAACAAATAAACGTGTTTCATTTTCTGCTTAATTTTCGTCGTTAAGTTTTCATCTTTTTATTAATTAACATAAAACGATAAAAAAATTGTCAGTTTTTTTAAAATTCTTTTCGACTCGAAACCGTTTAGATTATGATACAAGTTTGGAACAGTTCTTATATTAAGCTTGTGTGTATGTTTCGTCAGTGGGAATGGTTGAGTGTGTTGTCATTTTCCGACTAGAATATTGTAACTCTCGTACCAAGAGGCTTGGAAATTTTGAAGATCTCTATGGTTTACAAAACAGTGAGGGGTGCCACTCATTCATTTCATTTCCACATGATTCTTGTATGTTATCTTATACATTTAATAGTCGGGGGTGATTTATCTCCACTTTTTTCCCTTTTCTTTTTGAAAAGAAACTTTTTTTTCTTGTCAGTTTATGAACATTTTTTCTCTTGTCAGTTTATGAAACTTTTTTACTCCAACAACCTCGCAAAGCGTAAAACATTAAGAAACTTTTTATACTGTCTTAAATGATACACATTTATTGTGGAAATTACTCGTTAGCTGAGTAACGACAAAAATATATGACCCGAGGGCCACTTGAAAACTCAGTTGCGTATTATTTACAGAATGGATTACTAACATTCGTCGTGCAGATGCCATCAGTGTGAGGCACAGGAGGCTAGGCCTCGAGATGAGAAACACATCTTGTGAAATGAAACAAATCACAAAACTTGTTGCAATGATTCCTCAAAGTCCCTTTCATTAATTCGTAAGCTATCTGCGATAGCAGAAGGTTCTTAATTATCCAAATCAATATCTACAATGTTTGGATATTTGTATTGGAGTGATATTGCATGCAGTTTTGCGAATTTCAAGTACCAGTGCTGTTTGAAGGTCGACTGTTGTTCACGATTAGTCACGGAAGCTTGGTTTTGAATCTCGGGGGCTAGCTGTGATGGAAAATCAATTTCCATATGAATGAGAGTAAGCGGCTTATGCATTCTCTGCGAGGTGAAGGGCCAAAATTGATCTTGATGTGGCTGCCTTCCAAAAGTGGAGCATTGTTGCTCGGAGGCCATTGTGACATCTCATTGTTCCTTAAATGGGCCATGGACGTTCCGGGCCCATGTCGGTTATCGGTATTTACATGCTGCGTTGTTCGCCGTGCCCCTTGTAAACCACTCGAAATTCCATGCTGATGCATGTGAATAACAAACGGTTTATCAGTACGAATTTAAAGTTGCCGGTGCCGCTAGCCGAATTCGCTAACTATACTTGGTTTTTTTCTTTCTTGGCGCGCGGGGGTGTGTCATCAAAATGGAATATCTCTCAGTATTTCGCGTCGTTATCGGTTGTGCCTCTAGGAGTCGCATGATCACCAGTACTGCTTGATACAGTCGCGATCATGTGACTCGTAGCGGCACAATTGTGAACGACGCGAAATACCGTGAGATATTCCATTTTGATGACACACCCCCACGCGCCAAGATAGAAAAACCGAAGTATAAGCTCCGTGGAGTCACGGAGGTGAAGCGAATTCGAGACCTCGTGGGTTCCTGGTTGGGTGACCGTCTGGGAACCCCGGGATCTAACGGTGCAGAGACCCTGGTCGAAGGGATAAAGGACACTTGAATTGAATTGAATTGAATTGCCTTATTTTACGTGGCGAGACTCAGGCCATGACGCCTGCTCTTCCGTCTGACCATGCAAATTTCGCTACGCTCCTTTCACCAACTAGCGGAGAAAGAAGGTATTCCATGGGCGAGACACTGATTGCGACGTGACGAGTCTTGGCAGTGAAAATAACGGGGGATTATACTTGGGTTTTTATTTCTTGGCGCACGAAGGCCTGTCTCCACGACGAAATATCTCAAGGCATTTCGCGTCTTTGTCGGTCATGCCGCTTGATGTCGCATTATCGCGACTGTATCAAGCAGTGCTGGCGATCATGCGATATCTAGCAGCACGACCATGAAAGACGCGAAAAGCTGTGAAATATATTCCAACGTGAAGACAGACCCTCACACGCCAAGAAATAAAAACCCAAGTGTACTCCAGTGCAGGCGCCCCAAAATAGGTGCAGACACACTTTGCGTCACCAAACTCAAGTTAAATAAATAATGCTGTAATTAAAACGGTATGCATCATTAGAAACAATTTCAGTTTACCCTTTCGAGCTTGGTTTTTCTAAAGAGAGTTTCCCTCGGACATTTCTGACGTGTGCGCATAGTGAGAAATATTTGTCTTGTTTGCGGAACTACTATTTTACTACAATTTAATAGAGCGGACATAACCCTCAGTTAGCTACAAAGTTTGTACAATTTTTTAAAACAATAAAATTTTCTTAGTTCGTGTTTTAATTTGAATTACTCTCGTTTGTTCCAAGAAGGCACTTATGAATTAACATTTCAAAATGACCTCATATGTCCGTTGAGCGGATAAATGTTGGATAAATGATCAACGTTGGATAAATGTTCCCCCATAAACAAACCGCAATCCTTCATTGCTAGGAGAGGGACTTGTGAAGATTAATATCTACCGTTGAATCTGCGTATTTCATCTGCTGGTGTGGAATCGGCACAACTACCGACAGCAAAGGTCTGCACAGTTCTTGCCAAATTTATAGTTATTTATGCACTAAGGGAGTTATAAGGTTTCTACTGATCGAGCGACGACAAAAATCCTGAGATCATAATTATCCATATTTACTTATTTACTAGTTGTTAACTCGACTCGGTCTGTCTTTTCATATTTCTCTCTCATAATTCCTTCTCATAATTTTCTCTCCTTATTCCTTACATGAGAGAACATTCAGATGTTATATTTTCCTCTTCACCACGATCCTCTCCATCCAGGTAAGTTATGCAGTAAATATCGAGCTTCATTTCGAAGGCAATAACAAGCAGTAACGTATCAGTAAAAAATCAATTTACTGCAATTTCATTGAGGCCTATTTTAATAACTGATTTACAGAATCAACGGTGCAGAATAAAGTAACTCTTATCGTGACCTATCTCCCCAAAATAGAATGTTTAGATCCACCCTTGAGTTAAGCGAACCGTGATTTAGATGTTGCGGATTATTCGTTGTTGACTTCATGAGTTTCATAAGTCTCATATCACCCGAAGTTCACAAGTCTCATATTACCCACATCCCGTACTACAGAAGTTACAATTCTATGCATTGTCTTTCTTATAATCAACATCGTATGATCTTTATTGGTCAACGACTTATTAAAAGTGCAGAGAGCGGACTCGTTTTGGTTGCAAACGCAGCACGTTCGAGGAGTATGAGCGCGTATATCATAAGTAGTATAGAGTGCGTGTCACCCAGATCAATTCTCGGAAGCAATTCCGGTGGGACGTGACCGCACAGGGCGTCTGCCGGGAACCCCTTCATTTTTCCGAGTTGCTGCGGATCCAGCTTACTCCCTGCCGGGGGCGGTTCTATAGAACACTCACCAAACTCCGAAAATACATAAAGGTAGCGTACCCGTGCGAGAACTCTCGCATGCTATACCCCACCGTCATCCTAATTTTTCCATTTTCATATTAAGCATATTCATATTCTTATATATAAGGCATAATAAAGACAATTTTAATATATATATATATATATATATATATATATATATATTTAAAACCCTCTAATCCTCCATCACTTGTTCTATGTGTCACCTTTCAATGGATAACAATACAAAATACTCTTGTCAATACAAACCATTTTTAGTTAACTTTATTATCGAGCAAAGAGGTACACACCAATGTAATTCAATCGCACAGAATATCAAGTAATTAGTCATTTCACATTCAGTTGGAGATTCAACAGGCTTTCAACAGGTGGGATAGAATCAAGAAGTGTCGAACCAACAAAAATGTAATAGAATGATCAAGAAGATATCATCCTGTAGATTACGGTGTGAGAAACGTTTTTGTGAGGACCATGGCTTCAAAATTTTAGTTTTTAAGGCCCTAGAACGCTTCGTTTAGGAATTATTTAACGATATATGGTCAAAAATCCTGACGTTCGTTGTGGATTGCATTTTACATAAATATTTAGATGCGGTTTTTAAACAAATGCTCCATATTTTTAAAGTCAAAGTGCAATTCGTGACGTCTCCGTGAAACACTCTTTCTTTGGAGACCTCATTTCTAAAGATTGGTTGCGTGTGAGATCTGCAAAGGGAAGGTATACTATTGAAATAATACAGGAGACGATAAAATATTGATTGATTATTTGATTGATTGATTGATTATTTCGTGTTTCCGGGAGCATGGTCGTTAGTCCCGTAAATGTAGTGTATATTTTATCACGGGCGGTGGCGGGGTTCTTCCCCGCTGTATGGCGAGAACCGGCGCCGACCTACACGGCGTCTAGCATAGGTTTCCCCAACCAGGTATCTCCCATCAGCGGGGCGCCGCCCCAGCCGGGACAATCTGTAAGCTCCCGACCGGTCTCCCGGTATCTGTGGTAGTGTACTGCATGTTAGTGTAAGTGTGTGTGTTAGAGGAGACGATAGTCAGGGAAGAAGAAGGAAAGATCGCGCGCGGCCCGTGATCCGTTTGTTAGGGTACTGCTCCGGCATTCGCCTGATGTTTATCGGAGAAAAAACACAGAAATCTACCGATCAGAGCAGCCGGCCGCTAGAATTCTCTCCTCCAGACAGAGGCTTAATTCGACCCAGCTCTCTAGCTAGTGTCGAAAATAGGAGCTCCCGGCCGAAGGCACTGCAGTAGTAGCGGTTGATGACCTGAGCTACTTCAGCCGGTGAAAATAAAATGGATTATATAATTAGTTAGCAGCGCCATTAGCATGCGTAAGGGAACACTTTTTCAGTTCCAGCGAACCACAGATCGGGAAGTCACGGGTTCGATTCCTCCAAGATGCCGGAAATTTACTTCATGTGTTGAACATCGGTGAATTTGTGGAACATGCCCGAATCGAATTTCTATATTGACTGCTCTTATCAGTGGTTTCCATGGTTTTCTCTGATTAAGACTTCTTCATGCAAATGCTTGATTAGAACCCTTTAAAACGGTTCGCGTGAAATCGTTCCTTCCCATTCCTTCATCATCATCATCATCATTCCATAATATCTCTCAATTCGAAGTAGGGTGCCAAAGGGGATTACGACCACCCGACGTAACCGGCATACGCCGACAGAAATACCTTGAGATCATTGTCTTTTTAAACTTTTCGGTTTATAAATAGTACTCTTTAGTCATCCAAATGATGGGTTAGTAATCCAATGCACAGAATAGAACTACAACTTTGCACACATAGTACTAACAGTTACAAACAATAGAGCAAGGATACTTACATTGGACACCTCAATAATCCATAATAGAGGTATAGGTTACAGTTACAGGAAGAAAAAAGTTACAGAAAGTAAGTTTGAGAAATGGTGCCGTTCTCTTTAGGACACTTTAAATTTATTCTTTTGGTAATCTAGATTTGATTCTTCGGCGTTCTTCCTAAGTTCAATATGTAAGTTGCAGGGGAGGATCATTAGGAAAGGAAAAATTTATTTGATTGGGGGTCTGATATAATGCTCAATCGTGTGAAGAATAAACTCGCTGTGGAGTTGTTTGTTTGGTAGTACCAAGACGCTTTTACAGCAGTGCTAAAGATTTTATTTTGGAGTGTTTGGAGCGTTTTACGTACAGAAGGGGCAGCACCTCCTAATATCGCAAATGCATAAGAATGGGGCGAATGGTAGTTTTATAAAGTAAAAGAGAGAAATCAGTTTTAAGAGCTGATTTTTGTTTAATAAAGGATACAATTTGAAAAGTACGGCCTGTACGTTATTACATTTATTTAAAATGTGCACTTTCCAAGTTAGTCTGGTGTCAAGGAGTACTCCTAGATATTTTATCGGTTTGTTTAGAGGCTTTGTATTGTAATTGTAAATGTAATTATCATTTAATTAATAAATCCGGAAATACGAGAATGCCCTTGCCGCCTCTCCATTTTGCGACAATTTTAACACATTTAACTGTGTATTAATCACAGACAGTTTCTTGCGCGTTGCTGTATTTTCTTTCTTAATGGGAAGGAGTGATCTTCAAAAGCCGAAAGTATTTGCTTTTCAAATCTGTCGGGGAACTAGAGAGTTTTACCGCCATGCATAAGGTGGCATCATTGTGCTCTATTGATCACGTCGCTTGCAAAGTCATACTTCGATCGTTAGGGATGACATTCCGATGATCGTTTGCAGTTTTTTTATTGTGAAAACTATGTGTCGATAACAGATTTACCTCCGACACAAGCCAGTCTCTCTTGTGTTGGGATGGGGCTATTTAGGATGGGAATGGGAAAGGAAGGAACGTGCGCTTTCTGAAGCCCATTCTGTGACATACTGCTCTGGCATTTGCGTGGAATCGGTCACAGGAAACTAGGGAAAACTTTCAGGTTTTTTATAGATACTTTATAGCTAGTACAGAGTTATTGAAATCGGTCAAAAAATTGGGGTAGTGTTAAAATCGGCTGTCAGCTTTCCTTAAATGAAACAAAGTGTTTTTTTACCATATCTGAATAAATGTACGTGTGTGTAAAACGCTTATCTCGGGCAGATTAGAAATGTTTGATCTGTACGTAATGTGGTACATACGTCACTAGTAGGAACTGTTAAAGTTGTTCCAAAGATGTTTACGACTGTTGCAGGTAGTGACGAGATTACCGCAGTTTTGTATCAAAACAGTGCAAACATCATAAGAACTGCTAAATTACGGGTGCTAGTACAACGGATAAGACCTTTTTCCAGTTTCCCAACTCACAGTTTTTGGTTTGTAAGACTTGCATGGGCATAACTGGTGAAGAAATAAAAACTACGTTTTAAAGAAGTGCCAAATTCGGGAAATTTTCCAGCTTTATGTTTATCTTACGTGACGGGGATGCTTAGCTTGACCGTCAAACAAGTTTGTAATAATATCTGCGAGTAAATTTTTACATTTCCCCCAAACAACAGAATAACCTAAAACTGCATTTCACAAAACTGAGTCGAAGTTTTGATATGCCCTGCATTCGTTCGATTTATTTCGACGTATCATGTTTTCTAGAATGACAATTCTTTAGTGTTCGTTTCTTTAAAAGGCCTGTATTTTTTTACCTGGAGTTGAAATACCTTAGAGTTTTTTTTAATGCTTTGCTGGCTCGTCAACATAATGCAGGTAAAATGTGGAAAACCTGTTGTTAGGGAAGAAGTCTTTTGAAGGAAGGAAAGAGGCCGTTCTGGGAGTGAGTTCTGAGTGCCTACGACACGGTGGCAGGAAGGTCAGGTATGCTGAGGTAAAGCTCAAAATAAATTCTTTTGACGTTTCAACACGAGTGGTCTTGCAACGGCGTTCAGCCATCGCGACGTATTGCTCAGTTGCCGATCACTTGAGATTTTTTTAAAATATTTTCCCTCCACAGTATTCGTGAGAAGGCGGGAATTAATTTTCTTAATTGGTATACAAGTAAACTGTTGCCGTACGGCTTAAACAGCTGAGAGGGGTGTATTTTTTAAAAAATTAACTGAGATTAACTAAAACTTAATTTTAGCTTCAGTCTAAATTATTAGTTATTAACGTAGCACTTTGTCATACCAAACTTTAACAAATTTTTACTATTTTTTAACCCTAAGTAGTGTTTTTTTCGGCTCCGTCTTGGTATTTTTTATTCTTATTTGTTGATTTTCATTCACGCTTCATTCTGGTTTCATTATAAACATGACCACACTTGAGATTACGTGAGTGGATGTTTCAATAAGAACATTTCGCGTAAATAAACGGAGCTTGAACTTAAATAAAGCTAATGGAAGGAAACATCATACAGAGATGAAATGAGTTTCGACCGCTAAAAACTCTGTGGAATATTCGCTTTTATTTACAGTCATGAAATACTAAAGTAACGTTTTATGTAACACTTTGTTCTAAGAAATCTCAGAAAAGTATAATGTGTGAAGTCGGTATTAATGAAAACGACATCATACACATTTACAAGTAAATTCCAGTTCGGAAACAATTGGTAAGTAATCAATAATTTGCCCAGGTTTCATTGTATTTTAAATTAGTTGTACTGAATAATTCAAAATACAGCGTAGTACATAAATGTATCCTGCTAGTTACCAAAATTGGAAATGATGTATGACTAAATACAACAATAGCCATTAAATTGGAAAGAGTTTATCAAAAATGAATATGAATATAATATATACATATATACACACACACGATTCGTATTTATATTCTTAAAAAAATATAAATAGGATTCTTGTTTAATGCATTTGTCACGCTGGAACATAGAGCCAAAAAAATGAAAAGTTGTGTTGAGAAAAATACAGACATGTGGTTTGAACAAATAAATCGTTTCCTTTTGTAATCAGTCCGAAATGTCAAAACAATTTGTTCAGAGCGTGACAATGTATCAAAATTAAAATACAGGCATTCGGAATAAACTAACAGTTCCCTTTCGTAGTCATACTAGTCGTCATACCACATGTCAAAATAATTTCTACAGAGCGCAAACATTAAAATACGTGAATTTTGGAATAATCTCACGCCCCGTCCTTCACACTGTGTAAAATTATTTTGACATTTACCACCGATTCGGGAACACATCTCATATCGAAATTTAAACACCGATTGTAATAATTTCGAGCCCGGAAGTTCGTCAAAATGCCTTTTTAATATTGTTTCTATTTTACGGTTTTTAGCAATATGAATCACTTAATTGTACTGCTGGAGTTGTTTTAGTAGCTTTACGTTTTGTCTTATTTGCCAATTTTAGCTTCTGATGACTATCTTTGCAATTTACATCATTATTTTGCTTTTTTCTTCTGGCACCAATCTCGATCAATCTCTATACCTACCTGCAACCCTAGATAACACGAAGGCACGGTCGTGTTTTGTCTTACTGAGGAAGCAGAAGCTGTGTTAAAAATCTAAATGAAAAAAGAAGAGGATACCACTCAAGATTTTTATTTTTTTTTTATTGATACCAAAAGCTTTCTTTGCTCGCGAGGAGTCTTTCCTACTTTTTAGTCTGGCTCCTGACCATTTTTGAGGGCATCTCTGTGTAAGATGTGTTGTACTCTATGCTGGCGATTACACAAGTCCGAAGAACGAAAAATATAATTTCGTTTTCAGTATTGGCATTTCAATATTCAAAGGGGGGTTCTCGATATTATTTCGAAACGACAACATTGCGAATAAAACATATTCTTAGCCATTATACCGTGTGGTCATGTAGAATGGAAATTAATGAGAAAAGATCGTATTCTTACACATTAAGAGCGAACGTAAATTTTAGATTTAGAATAAAATTGTGAAACATTTTAATTTTTTTTACAATAATTCCTTTTAAATGTGATTTTTCGTTGTTTAAACGCTTTTCGTACCCCTACTTTAGCTAGAATAAAAGCCCTTTTGCATGCCTATTGTAGTAAAAATAAATGCCTTTTGCGTGCCGATTTTAGGTAAAAAAAATGCCTGGACTTGTGGGCTCTGGTAATAATCAAACGCACCGTCTCCTTTCCTAATCAGTGGTAAATTTGAAAAGAATCTGGGCGGTGCGTGTCTCCTTGCGTGAGCTTGGGGTGGGGGAGGGGGGCAGAGGTATGCAGGTGCCCCTTCACTCGGCGGCCCTGCGATGGGCTCGTTCAACCTTTCTCCGGGCGCGGGCACAGGTAGCCGTCCGCCGACTCAACTGGGCACAGTGGTACCGATGCATCGAAAAGTGGCCATAACCCAATCGTCTCATATATTATTTCAGTAGTATACCTTCCCTTAGCGACTCTCACACGCACCCAATCTTTATAAATGAGGTCTCTAAAGAAAGAGAATTTCACGAAGACGTCACGAATTGCACTTTGACTTAAAAGACATAAAGAATTTGTTTAAAAAAGCAGCTAAATATTAATGTAAAATGTAACCCGCAACACATTCGAGGATTTTTAAATGTATATCGTTAAATAACTCCTACACAAAGCGTTCTAGGGTCTCAAAAAACAAAATTTTGAGTTAAAAGGCCTCAAAACAACGTTCCTCAAGCCGTAATCTACAGGATGAGATCTTGTTGATGAATCTATTACATTTTTGCTGCTTCGACGCTTCTCGATTTTACCCTACCTGTTCACAGCCTGCAGCATCTGCAACTGTGTGAGAAATTACTAATTACTTGATATTCCATGCGATTGAATTACACGGGTGTACCTCTCTGCTTCATAATATTGTCAAATAAGAATAGTTTGTATTGACAAAGGTGTATTACTGTTATCAGTTACAAGGTGGCGTACAGAGCAAGTGATGGAGGATAGGAAGAAAAATGTATATTACAGGCTTAATATGGAAATGGAAAAATAAGGAAGAGGGTGGGGCATAGCATGTGAGATTTCTCGTACGGCTACGCTAGTTATCTGTATTGCCAACTTCCAGTACGCAGAGAAACTGAATGAAATCTCTGCAGCCTTCGACTGTGTGAGAAATTATTATTGTTTCTTTAGGTACCCAGGAACTCGAGAAAATGCAAAAACAATTAACATTCGATTTTTAACTGAAAAATTCAAATATTCAAAATTTTTGTACTGAGAACTGACGGTAATTCGTCTGTTCTCAATGCAAAATTGCGTACTAGCAGTGGGCAGGAAAGCAAAGCTCCAGCGAAGAGACCGCCGGAAGTTTGATTCTTTTGTGTTTCCGGGCCCGTCAACTGCTGTGATCATTAGTTCCATAAGTGTAGTGCATGCTTTTAAGGTGGCTGTGTTCTTTATCCCGCTACGTCGTGAAATGTAGTGACAACTTACACGTCGAACTAAGGAGATTTCCTCCATCCATTATGGTTTAGAAAGCGCTCTCTTAATTGAAACGATTATTAATGTTTATGGTTTGGGTTTCGCTTTCGTTAAAGAAACGGCGTTAAACGATTATGAACGTTAAAGGTGGCTCAGGGGATTAACTGGTGTCACTACAGTGTCTTGGAACGGAATACCCGAGGGTACGATCCCGATGGCGGCAGGATTTTCTACACTAGCTACATAGCTAGGTCGAATTCAGTCGCTGTCCAGAGGATAATTCTAGTAGCCGGCTGCTCTGATCGGTTCTATTCCATGGTTTCTTCGATCAACACCAGGCGAATGCCGGATCAGTACCATAACAAACGGGCCACGCGCGATCTTTCCTTCCTCTTTCTTGTCCTATCCTCATACATACTTTTATTCAAACACGTTCTACTATACATATCGGGGCCCAGTCGGAAGCTTAGAGCATGTCTCGGCTGGTGGGAGATACCTGGTTGGGAAAAACTCCCACAAGCCGACGAAGCTTGACGCCGTATCTCGTCATCCATCTGGAAAGATCACCCCCCCACCTCACGCGATAAAAACCCTCTATACTTACGGTATTGATGAGCGTAACAGTTTACGAACCTGGAATCACCAATCAATCAATCAATTAAACGATTATGATTTACGTTTCATCGCAACATTACAACGGTTATGAACGATAACGGTTACGAACGAAACGGTTACGAACGAAACGATTACGAACGAAACGGTTGCGAACGAAACGGTTACGAACGAAACGGTTACGAACGAAACGGTTACGAACGAAACGGTTACGAACGACAACGGTTACGAACGACAACGGTTACGAACGACAACGGTTACGAACGACAACGGTTACGAACGACAACGGTTATGAACGACAACGGTTATGAACGACAACGGTTATGAACGACAACGGTTATGAACGACAACGGTTATGAACGACAACGGTTATGAACGACAACGGTTATGAACGACAACGGTTATGAACGACAACGGTTATGAACGACAACGGTTATGAACGACAACGGTTATGAACGACAACGGTTACGAACGACAACGGTTACGAACGACAACGGTTACGAACGACAACGGTTACGAACGACAACGGTTACGAACGACAACGGTTACGAACGACAACGGTTACGAACGACAACGGTTACGAACGACAACGGTTACGAACGACAACGGTTACGAACGACAACGGTTACGAACGACAACGGTTACGAACGACAACGGTTACGAACGACAACGGTTACGAACGACAACGGTTACGAACGACAACGGTTACGAACGACAACGGTTACGAACGACAACGGTTACGAACGACAACGGTTACGAACGACAACGGTTACGAACGACAACGGTTACGAACGACAACGGTTACGAACGACAACGGTTACGAACGACAACGGTTACGAACGACAACGGTTACGAACGACAACGGTTACGAACGACAACGGTTACGAACGACAACGGTTACGAACGACAACGGTTACGAACGACAACGGTTACGAACGACAACGGTTACGAACGACAACGGTTACGAACGACAACGGTTACGAACGACAACGGTTACGAACGACAACGGTTACGAACGACAACGGTTACGAACGACAACGGTTACGAACGACAACGGTTACGAACGACAACGGTTACGAACGACAACGGTTACGAACGGACAACGGTTACGAACGACAACGGTTACGAACGACAACGGTTACGAACGACAACGGTTACGAACGACAACGGTTACGAACGACAACGGTTACGAACGACAACGGTTACGAACGACAACGGTTACGAACGACAACGGTTACGAACGACAACGGTTACGAACGACAACGGTTACGAACGACAACGGTTACGAACGACAACGGTTACGAACGACAACGGTTACGAACGACAACGGTTACGAACGACAACGGTTACGAACGGCAACGGTTACGAACGGCAACGGTTACGAACGACAACGGTTACGAACGACAACGGTTACGAACGACAACGGTTACGAACGACAACGGTTACGAACGACAACGGTTACGAACGACAACGGTTACGAACGACAACGGTTACGAACGACAACGGTTACGAACGACAACGGTTACGAACGACAACGGTTACGAACGACAACGGTTACGAACGGCAACGGTTACGAACGACAACGGTTACGAACGACAACGGTTACGAACGACAACGGTTACGAACGACAACGGTTACGAACGACAACGGTTACGAACGACAACGGTTACGAACGACAACGGTTACGAACGACAACGGTTACGAACGACAACGGTTACGAACGACAACGGTCGCCCTCACGACTGAAACAGTTTTTAAACGGTCCCCGCCCTTCGCCTTGATGAAACGAAGCCCTTCGTGAAAGGGAGTGAATGTGGCCGCGTGGCGTGGGCGTTGGCCCACTGCGTTTCCCAGAAGCCCCGCGCCCTGGCCGGGCAGTGCCACCTGCGCCTGCCCGCGCGCGCAATGTGCTCCCGCGCCGAGCGAACGGACGGGCGCGCTCCGCGAGCGGGCTGCCTCCGCGGCGCGTGGGAGGACGACACTTACGAGGGTAGGTGGCGCGAACACTATACGTAGCGACATTCTATAGTGTAAGGTTTGATTGATTGATTGATTCGTGTTTCCGGGCGCGACAACTACTTTCGTCATTAGTCGTAAGTGTAGTGAGTATTTTTCTCGGGAGGTGGCGATGATCTTTTTCCTCGCTGGATGGCGAGATCTGGCGCCGACCTACCATCGACTAGCGGGTTTTCCCCTCAACCAGGTATCTCCCACCAGCGGGGCACTGCCCCAGCCGGGACAAGCTGTAAGCTCCCGACCGGTCTCCCGGCATGTGTGGTAATGAAGTGCATGTTAGTGTAAGTGTGTGTTTAAGGGGTGAGGATAGGACAAGGAAGAGGAAGGAAAGATCGCGCGCGGTCCGTGGCCCGTTTGTTAGGGTACTGCTCCGGCATTCGACTGGTGTTGATCGGAGAAACCACGAAAAACTACCGATCAGAGCAGCCGGCCGCTAGAATTCTCCTCCAGACAGCGACTGAATTCGACCGAGCTGACAAGCTAGTGTCGAAAATCCTGCCGCCGTCTGGAGTGGAACTTAGGACCTCCCGGTCAGAGGGACTGCAGTGACATGAAGTTGATGCACTGAGCCATCTCTCCCGGTATATAATGTAAAGGGGAAGAGTACTATTGGAATCACATCAGGAATCCAAACTTACAAGGATTAAGGTCTGTTTGTGTTTCTTCCAAAGATGGTGAAGACTGTTGCATGTGGCGAGGACGTGCAAACAACTTTTCTGAACCCGAAAATCAGGATGAGTGAAAATCTGGAATGAGCGAAAATCGGGAATGAGAGAAAATCGGGAAATAGTGAAAATCGGGAAATAGTGAAAATCGGGAAATAGTGAAAATCGGGGTGAGTGAAAATCGGGAAATAGTGAAAATCGGGGTGAGTGAAAATTGGGAATGAGTGAAAATCGGGAATGAGTGAAAATCGGGAATGAGTGAAAATCGGGAATGAGTGAAAATCGGGAATGAGTGAAAATCGGGAATGAGTGAAAATCGGGAATGAGTGAAAATCGGGAATGAGTGAAAATCGGGAATGAGTGAAAATCGGGAATGAGTGAAAATCGGGATCTCAAAACTTTGAATAGAACCCAAGGACTTTTATTTAAATACAAAACTAATTTGATTATCAATTTTCGAATTGATTATTCTACTCAATTATCCCTGCGGCACACCTGAAAATGTTTGCCCTGTGTAAGCGAGCGACCCGATTGCTCTCAATCCGGTGCTCACTTCGCTGTTCCAATGAACCAACTCTGCTGGGAGTGACAGTCATTCCATCCCATCCCATCCCGCTGGTCACGTGGTGCGCATTGTCTGCAAGCGGTGACCTAAGCTGCGCTGACCTGCTCTTAACCCCTTCAGTCGATTGGCGGAGCCTATTTCGGGAGAATGACACCACGTCCCTCTATTTCCGGCTGTGCGAGGCCTTTTTTCAAGTCGACGTTCGTCCGGGTGATTTAGACTCGTTTTCACTTTGACCTTGACATTTAATTCGCGATGACAATTGGCTAAACCGTTTGGGCCTCTTTGCATCATCATTGAAGTAAGTGCCAGGTGTGGGGTGAAACGTTGGGTTCTTTTCTGAACTGTATGTTTGTATAGGATAAACGATAAGCTGTAAATGAAGAACACTAAAATTTTTGTATATATATATATATATATATATATATATATATATATATATAGGAGTACATATTCTTATATAAACAATTCAAGGCAATCGATTAATTATTATTCCCTCGTTTTAAAAGACTTTTGCCTTTTACTCCCTTTTTTTAAAGAATATTTACACTCACCACTTCTCCCCTAGTGTCCTACGAATAATTCTTATTTCACAAACACATTTTGTTCCTTTCGTTCGCATTTAAAGTCATGAAGCTACTAAGTTATACCTTTGAGCCTACTAGGTATTGATGAAAAGAAAATTATTTTCGTTTACTACGTTCGCTTTTGTTTCATGATATTTTTGTGTCGACAGGTACCTTTATTTATTCTCCCTTCCAAGGACTTTATAAAATTTAATTCCTCAATGTGTCGTATAAAATTCTCCTGAATTTTGTTACGAAGATAACAAAATATAATATTTGTTATCAATAAAAACAAGTATTCAGTTATGAACAGTGGCATTAAAATTACCTATTTCTCCTCGTGTTTCAAAATTGGTATTGCATTGCATAATAAATTGATAATTGAATTTCAACGCAATTCTAAATTGTTGTCTTTCGGCCAAGTCATGTCGACGAGTTATTCCATGATTGATTGTTCCATGACGGAATGTTAAAAGCAGTAACGAGTTTTTCATATCCGATTCGCGTTGTTTTCGCATGTTGCTAAACGAATGATTAATTGCAGACTCCCCTAGTCAGTAGAGGGATTTCGGAGGCGAAAGTGACTGCTCAGAAAACAAATTCTGGTATGTTGAAGGTCGTGAGCAAAATTATCTACATAATTTCGTACGCGCGTAGAAATTTATAGACAACTAAGCAGACTATGGCCATATGAGAGGTATAAATGGTGCATATCCAGGAACTCAGAAAAAGCAATGAAACAGATTAAATTTTCACTGAAAATGCAAATACCTTATTATATTATTCCGTCGTACTGCGGATAGCGGTTTAATTCTCATTATCAGTGCATCATTGCTTATGATGCATCTGACCTCGTGCGACAGCAAGGCTCCGAAGAAGAGTCCGCCCCTAATAAATGTTTCTATACACATGTTGCATTATGCAACTGCAGCTTATTTTATACTTTTGGTATGTGAAGAACTGTTGTACTAAATGTATACTATACTATGTTATTGTAGTATTTTTTTTACGACTGTATTCGTGAAAAATATTTAATTCATTGCTGTGTTATACACGAGTATTTTATTTGTCGTTCGTGAGTGGTGTACATGTTACTTTTCGGAAAAGATATTTGCTTTGTTTTATGGATCAGCATGCTGTTGCAGGTCACTGGTTAGGAACAAAAACACGACGAAAAAAACATTGTACGAAAACATGAATGTATCTGTGGTATTGGCGAGTTATCGTTAAGCTGTGATATTATGAAAATTAAAGCGCAGTTAATTTTTCGTAGTTACGCGAATTTAACGTGTTAACGCTGGCATTTTGGGGGTGAAGATACCCTACAGAATTGTTCCAGTATTCGGAGCCAATGACAGCGTTTTCAAGCCCCGCTTAAGGCATTACGGATATTTTGACCCAAGTGGTTGTAGTCTGGTTGACAATTCATACTATTACGTATGTCGTATCACATCTTATCGCATGCTAATACTTCATCCTTCAGATTGTTTGTTTGTTTTTGTTTTGTGTTGTTTTTTTTGTTATGTTCCTCACGATCATCCCTAGCAATATACAAAACATAACGTGAATAATGGCAAAATTGCATCGCTGCTATTAAAGATGTCTTAAACGAGCAGCAAGGTCCTGTATTATATTCAAGTTCTTTTTTCTTCTGTCTGCTCGTGTGTGACTGTGTGAGCGTGATACTGCGAATGGATGTGTATGTGTGGTGGAGGAACAAGCAATTTTTTTCCATCATCGGACATGTGGATTTGAACATTAAGAAGTCATTATTCGTTGCCGTAATGAAACGATAACTCGAAAATGGCACCTTTCAAATTGCTTTAAACTCAAGACCTCTAACTGCTGTAAAATGGATCGTGACTTCCATGCGAATCCGGCGAAACAACGCCGGCGACCAAAATAGCCCAGAGAAAGGAAACGGGCAGGTCGAAACGATGAGGAAAGAGGATGCCGCTAATGGGCAGGTCGATTTATACACTCCGGTTTTTATAACTTGGCGCGTCAGGGCCTGCCTTCAAGATGGAATATCTAGAGGCGTATCTGCGGTATGGCAGACATGGCACGTGCCATGGGCGCCACCCACAAGGGGCGCTGTTTAGAGTATACCCGCTAAAACAAATAGCAACTTTCTTAATTTGAACTATTCTGACAGGGGCGCAAATTCTATGCGCCCCTGGGAATATCTTACGGCATTTCGGGTCTTTCTCGCTCGCTCAGCTAGATGTCACATGATCGCGACCTTATCAAGCAGTGCGAACTAACGGCACGACCGAGAAGGGACACGAAATGCCGTGAGATATTCCATCGTGAAGATTGACCCTGACTCGACAAGTTGTAAAAAACAGAGTATACTTTGTCCAATCGCGTGAGCGGTTGCTGAGGTGCCAGCTGATAACTACAGTGTCTCTGGCCGGGAGGTTCGAGGTTTAGATTCGCGACGGTGGTAGGATTTTCGATTGATTGATTGATTGGTTGATTACTAGTTATTTCTCACGCGTCAAGTGTTAAAGTCATTAGTCCTGTAAGTGTAATGCATTTCTTTTCGGGAGATGGCGGTGATCTTGCCCCGCTGAATGGCGAGATCCCGCACCGACCTACTTCCGGCTAGCGGGGTTTTCCCCAACTAGTTATCTCCCACCAGCGAGGCACCGCCCCAGCCGTGACAAGCTCTAAGCTTCCGGTACGTGTGGTAGTGTAGTCCATGTGAGTGTGTGTGTGTAAGTAAGGGAGGATAGGATAAGAAAGAGGAAGGAAATATCTCGCACCGTCCGTGGCTCGTTTGTGAGGGTACTGTTCCGGCATTCGCCTGGTGTTGATCGGAGAAACCACGGAAAGCTGACGATCAGAGCAGCGGATCGCCTAGAATTCTCAAGGATGAGGAGGGTTGATTGATTCATTGATTGTTCGTGATTCCGGGCGCGTCAACTACTTAGGTCATTAGTCCCGTAAGTGTACTGCGTGTTTTCCCTTGGGATGTGGGGGTGATCTTTCCCCCGCTAGATGACGAGATTCGGCGCCAACCTACTGTCGACTAACGGGGTTTTCTCGTAACCACCAGCAGGGCACCGCCCCAGCCGGAACAAGCTCTAAGCTCCCAACCGGTCTCCCGGCATGTGTGGTTGTGTAGTGCATGTTAGTGTAAGTGTGTGTGTAACGGGTGAGGATACAAGGAAGAGGAAAGAAAGATCGCGCGCAGTCCGTGGCCCGTTTGTTAGGGTAATGCTCCGGCATTCGCCTGGTGTTGATCGTAGAAAGCACGGAAAACTACCGATCAGAGCAACCGGCCGCTAGAATTCTTCTCCAGACAGCCACTGAATTCGACCTAGCTAGTGTCGAAAATTCTTCCGCCGTCAGAGGGACTGCAGTTAAATGAGTTGATGCACTGAGCCATCTCTCCCGGGAGGATGAGGAGGGAAGGAGGATGGAGGTAGTAAGAGGAAGAGGGAGGGAAGGAGGATGGAGGTAGTAAGAGGAAGAGGGAGGGAAGGAGGATGGAGGTAGTAAGGGGAAGGAGAGGAAGAGGGAAGGAGAGGAAGAGGGAAGGAGAGGAAGAGGGAAGGAGAGGAAGAGGGAAGGAGAGGAAGAGGGAAGGAGAGGAAGAGGGAAGGAGAGGAAGAGGGAAGGAGAGGAAGAGGGAAGGAGAGGAAGAGGGAAGGAGAGGAAGAGGGAAGGAGAGGAAGAGGGAAGGAGAGGAAGAGGGAAGGAGAGGAAGAGGGAAGGAGAGGAAGAGGGAAGGAGAGGAAGAGGGAAGGAGAGGAAGAGGGAAGGAGAGGAAGAGGGAAGGAGAGGAAGAGGGAAGGAGAGGAAGAGGGAAGGAGAGGAAGAGGGAAGGAGAGGAAGAGGGAAGGAGAGGAAGAGGGAAGGAGAGGAAGAGGGAAGGAGAGGAAGAGGGAAGGAGAGGAAGAGGGAAGGAGAGGAAGAGGGAAGGAGAGGAAGAGGGAAGGAGAGGAAGAGGGAAGGAGAGGAAGAGGGAAGGAGAGGAAGAGGGAAGGAGAGGAAGAGGGAAGGAGAGGAAGAGGGAAGGAGAGGAAGAGGGAAGGAGAGGAAGAGGGAAGGAGAGGAAGAGGGAAGGAGAGGAAGAGGGAAGGAGAGGAAGAGGGAGGGAAGGAGGATGGAGGTAGTGAGGGGAAAGGAGAGGAAGAGGGAGGGAAGGAGGATGGAGGTAGTGAGGGGAAAGGAGAGGAAGAGGGAGGGAAGGAGGATGGAGGTAGTGAGGGGAAAGGAGAGGAAGAGGGAGGGAAGGAGGATGGAGGTAGTGAGGGGAAAGGAGAGGAAGAGGGAGGGAAGGAGGATGGAGGTAGTGAGGGGAAAGGAGAGGAAGAGAGAGGGAGGGACGGAGTGGCGGGTGATAGGGGGCGGGGCCGACGTGTGTCAGTGTGGACGTGCGAGCGGCGAGGGGGCGCTGTGCGGATCGAAGCGAAGGGACCGCGATCAGGCGCAGCACTCAGTGCTCAGCGCTGAGAGCGTGACCTCGGCCCCAACCCCCAGACCTCTACTCTCGCGCCCTCCGCACAGAGGTGCGCGCTCGGATGCTCCGTGCTCGCTTCCCCAACCCTCTCGGCGACCGCCACGCCTCCGGACGCTCTCGTCCCCTACCTACCCCTACATCGATGTTTCCATACATCGCTAAAGGGTTTTCGATGTCGATGAAAACATCGGCAGTAAAACATCGATGTTTAAAACATAGGCAGTTTTCTACGCATTCTACGATCAATACCAGGCGAATGCCAGAATAATACCCTAACAACGGGTCAGGGAGCGCGAGCTACACTAATTTTCTCATTCCCGTCCCTTCCTTTCTCCTTACTCTTACACGTACATCCATAGCACTATCATATAGGAAGGGAGGACCTGAACGGGAGAGCTTATAGCTAGTCCCAGCGTTTCCCCCTGGGAGAGATTCCTAGAGGGGAAAACCCGCAAGCCGACGGATAGCTGGGCGTCGGATCTCGTATTCCAGATGGAGAAGTACAACCCCCGTCTCGGCTATCACATTAACGATGGCAAATTTTACCAAAACATCGATACATCGATGTTTTGATAGATCGCTAAAGGGTTTTCGATGTCGACGAAAACGTCGACAATAAAATATCGATGTTTTAAATATAGAGTATTAAGCATTCAATTTTCCTATCTATTTTTAATATGGTGAATCTCGTGCCTGTTTGGAAAGCAATGGTTGGTCATACATCACATGTTACTGTGGGGCTTCCCTGGATTCAGTGGAGTGAGTCTGGTTCTGGTGCCCGACTTGTCAAAACGTCTGGGGGCCATTTCTAACACTACTGACGATTCAGACAATGACACGCCTTACGATAATATGTACTTATATTTCGATAAACTCCCCAACTTCCTCAGATTGCACAGACGAAATGTGCAGCGTGATAAAGACAATGAACAAAACATCGATATTGCTGTGGGTTGCTCTACGCCATGCGTTTTTGTTAAAAATTTAAAAAAAGTCGATGTTTTTGCAAGGAAATATCAATGTGAAGAAAACATGGAAAGCAAAATATCGATGTTTCTGGTGGAAAACATCTATGTTTTAAAAAAACCCTCCCCTACCCCTACCCCTACCCCCTCCTCGCTCTGGACTCGCACACTGCTTCACGTCCGTCTTCAGATCCATCAGAGATCAAGACGCGACTACGATCCATACCCGATCCAAACCAGCAGAGGTGGCTCAGGGCATCAACGCTATCGTGATGACCTCTGACGGAACCTCCTAAGGTCCCAGAGTCGACGGCGGCTAGGTCGAATTCAGACGCTATCTGGAGGAGAATTTCAGTGTCCGGCTGCTCTGGTCGGAAGTTTTCCGTGGTTTCTTTTGTCAATATCAAGCGATTGCCATAACAGCACCCTAACAGACGGAGTACAGACCGCGCGCGATCTTTCCTTCATCTTCCTTGTCCTTTCCTCACACAGGCACTTACACATATTTACACTGACATGCACTACACTACCATTTAAAGCTTGTCCCGGCTGGGTCGTTGTCGCCTAGTGGGAAATACCTGGATGAGAAAACTCGGAAAACCGACGTGTAAGTTGGCGCCAGATTTCCCCCATCCAGCAGGGGGAAAACACATTCTTCTCCCGTGTGAAAACGTGCACTATACTAACGGGACTAATCACCTCAGCAGTTGACGCGCCCGGAAAAATCTGCCACTCAATTCTCTTACTATTTTCCCTGTCCATCCTCTTTCCTCTTCTCTCTGTTCTTACCCTCCCCCTTTCTGCTCTCTTTTATTCCCTTCTGACCATACCAGTTGACGCACCCAGAAACACTGCCACTCCATTGTCTTACTATTTTCCCTGTCCATCATCTTTCCTCTTCTCTCTCTCTCCCTTTCTCCCCTATCCCTTTCTGCTCTCCTCTGCTCTCTTTTCTTCCCTTCTAACCAAAGCAGTTGACGCATCTAGAAACATTGCCGCTCAATTCTCTTGCTATTTTCCCTGGCCCTCCTCTTCTTTCCCTTCTGTCTCCCTTTCTGCTATCTTTTGTTCCCCTCCGGTTTCGCCCTTCTTTCCGATAGTTTCTCCTCCCCGGCCCAGCTTCGGTCGTGGCGTTAAAACAGGCAGCGGCCGCAGTGGATCCACCTCCGGAAGGGCGGTCGGGGAAAGGGGCGGCGCACGGTCGGACCATTTGCAAATTGCCTCTCTGCTGCCCACCCACCCCCCAACCCCGAAAGGCCTGCCCCCTTCCCCCGGGACCTCGCTGCGGCTTTCGAACAAGGCATCAAAACCTTCCCAATAACGTCCCGTTAACAAAATATGCCGGTTTCGGTATCGTATAACTAAGTTGCGGATATTTGCCTATATGCCTATTGCCTTCTTTTAACTAAAAACGTTATATTTAAAATTACCTATCCATTTTGAGTTATTCGAAGTATTATAGGCAAATTCTATGGTGCTTATTTGAATAGCAAAAGCGTATTTGCCTAATAAATGCGTTGTTTGTAAAAGAACCTCTATTTCGTCTGCATTAAATAATATTCTTGATAAGAATTATAAGACTTTCGTCAACATTCACTAAAACATCAAATTATATACACTTCCGTTGCACATATGATGCAAGTAAATTTCACCAAATATGTTTGACCACATAAGGTAAAAAAACTTAATGTGAAAAAAAAAGTATTTTAAAAACCATTCAAAATCATTGGGGGTAGTAGTATTGTTTATATGCGTTTCGCGAGATCAGGAGCGTCGTTTATCGAGTTGAGATTTCTGAGAAGTATATGTGAACTTGAGTTTATTTAATCCTGATTTTACATTTCTATAAGAATAAAGGAGTTTTGCCCGCTTTGAGAACATCTTTTCAAACACCTGACAGGAGATATCAGACAGTTTACTTTGAAAAATTTTGAGCCATGTACATAAATCAATGTATTGTGATGTCGGGAGCTTATAGCTCGTCCTGGCAATCAGTGTCCCTTTAGGGGAGATAACTGCAGTTGAGGAAAAACAATCGGACGAGAAGGTGATGCGACGAGTAATAGATGATGATGCGACTAGTACTACATATCATCTCACCTAAAAAATCCTCTGATCAAAATTCAAATCGCATATTTTCGCGCCCGAGTGATACCTTCTTTTCCCGCTAGATGGCGCAAGAAGCGTAGCGAAATTTGCGTGGTCAGGCGGGAAGAGCAGATCTGATGGCCAGAACCTCGTGACGTAAAATAAGACAACATTGATTGATTGTTTGATTGATTGGCACCGTATCTCATAATCCAGTGGTTGGAACGAACACCGCAGCCTCTCAGAATATAACATACACTACTCTTGCACAGATGGAGTACAGATTTGTGTTGTTAAAGCTCCCAGAAATAATACCCTGTAGAAAAGCTTAACTTTTAGAGACAGTACTAGAAAATCGCTCAAAACTAGACCATCTGAGGTTAATCTTGTTACTCTTTTTGCGAAATGTGAATCTAACAAGTTCGACGAAACAATAAACATCTTTCAAAAAACCGAAACCATTTTGTTTGTACAGGAAGTTTTACGCAAAACACTGAAGAGTTAGAGAGAAATACTACTTTTTTTTTCAAAACATCCCAAACAAAATTTTAGCCGCCGTGTTCTCTAATCAAAGCCACTATTATATACAGATGAATTTATTTACACTGCAACCGGGGCATAACCCGGTGGTAGCTAATTACATGAATAAGGTAATATAGCTAACATGCAGATCATCGAACA
This sequence comes from Acheta domesticus, assembly GCA_031308135.1. NCBI lineage: Eukaryota > Metazoa > Arthropoda > Insecta > Orthoptera > Gryllidae > Acheta > Acheta domesticus. The sequence continues at coordinate 101,418,314 of JAHLJT010005437.1, read as the reverse complement.
CCGCAACTGATATGCAATAACGGCAAAAATAACGGGTTTGGGCTTGAAGCCTTGATGCATTACATTTTCCCGGGACGAAATGAGATTGGTTGGCGGACAGGTTCGTTCGCAAATCACCCTCTCTCCCCCTCCCCCTCCCCCCCTCCCCCTCCCCCCCCTCCCCCCTCACCGGTGGCTGCCCTGACTGGCCACTTTGCATCGACCCCTGACCTCCGCACTGCGTGGCCCTGGGCTAATTGGGGAGGGCGCGGCCCGTGTTGCGGTCACACCCCCACACTTCGCCGCCCACTTTCGGTTTCACCACTCCCAAGGCCCCATAGAGTGAGTTGGTGCCTATTTTGACGCGAGTATACAACGCGGTGAAATGCTGGATGAAAAAACTTAGAGGTGCTACAGAATGGCACATTCTTTCTCCTATTAGTTTCCTATTTCCTTTGGTCTCGGTTAGCTATTCGGACTTTCACGCAGTAAAAACCACTTTTTTGGTATCATGGATTCTGGGAAAACAAAACAGGGATTTTGACTACACCACGTGGTAGAGGGCTTTTCTTTTTAATTACCAACTGGATTTATCCACGTTTTCGTTATCGGAGCTCGGCAATGAATTTTTTTCAGCTGAAAATCCGCCGTTTCTTTGCGCAGCCTTACATAAGTTGTCCAATACTACGTATATTACTTCATATATACATATGTATACCGGAAAGAAAAAATGCTGCCAAGTGGATAATCTGAGAGGAAATTAAACAAAACACGACGTACAACAATGCAAGACTAGTTAGCCTCACATTGCTCCGTCAGGTCAGGGTGGGTTGAAGGAAGAAGCTTTATTTAAAGAATGATCATCTTCTGAATTCCTCAAATGAGCCCTCAGTCACTCTATTTGGTTTGGGGTACCAAACCTTCGGGGCGTAACGCTTTTTAATATATTTAATAAATAACTATTGGTTTTTCGTATAATTCTGCTAATTATTCTTTTTCTCCTTCTTCTTTCTCTTCCTTTTCTTCTTCTTTCTCTTCCCTTTCTTCTTCTTTCTCTTCATTTTCTTCTTCTTTCTCTTCCTTTTCTTTTTCTTCTTTCTCTTCCTTTTCTTCTTCTTTCTCTTCCTTTTCTTTTTCTTCTTTCTCTTCCTTTTCTTCCCGTTTCCTCTTCATCTCCCCTTCCCTTCCCCCACCACTATCAGTTCCACGAGTCAAGATAGAGTGAGGAACTTTCGGGCGGTGCCTATTTTGACCCGAGTATACAACGCGGTGAAATATCGATTGATAAAAACGCCAACAAATTCTGTGAAGGAATGAAAACAAAAGATACAACAATGCATTCTGATAAAAGATACAACAATTGAAGAATGTAGTTAGTCCCGCAGCGTTCTGATAGGTCGTAGGGGAGGAGGCACGATTGAAAGAATGACCTCCTCAAATTTTCAAATGAGCCTTCAAAAGCCTCCAATTAGTCTAGGGTACCAAACCTTCGGTGCATAACTCTTTTTGGTATATTTGATGAATAACTATTGTTTTTTTGGTATAAATCTGGTGGTTCTTTCTTTTCTTCTTCCCCTTCCCTCTTCTTCCTGTTTCCTCGTCATCTCCCGTCCCATTCCCCCACCACTTTCAGTTTCGCGAGTCGAGAGCCGATGGAGTGTGGAAGCGTCGGGCGGTTCGTCTTTTGCCGCGCGCTCTGATTGGTTGTAGGAGGGGCAAGATTTAAAGAATGACGTGTTTCTCAACTTTTCAAGTAAGCCCTCAGTCACCTCCTGTTGGTTGGGGGTACCAAACCTTGGGAATGTAATTTTTTGGGGGTTTATAAATTTTGGTTTTTGCTGTAATTCTTCTGGGTCTTCCTTTCCTTCTTCTTCGTATTATTATTATTATTATTATTATTATTATTATTATTATTATTATTATTATTATTTTCTTCGTATCCCCTGATAAACTCAGTCTCTTGCCCTGTAAGACCAAGAATAAAAGTCGCCGTCAGCCGGACCCCCAAAAATTGGTGAAAAAATCATTGTAGTCTACTGTGAACTATTTTGTTTTACAAAAAAGGCTCCTAAACCGTCATTTTTCTTTTCTTTTCTCTTTTTGTTTTGTTTCTATGATAAACTAAGAATCCAATATCAGCCTTAAGAGCACGATTACAAAACCAAAATACTTTCAATTCAGAATGTTTAATTCCACCCCCAATTGAGGATTTGAAATCTGATTGATCTATTGTTTCATTTTAATTGATCAATACTTTGCTTTAATTAGAAAATGGGAATTATTATAGATAAATTTGTGACAATAACTGTGAAAAAACTTCTCTCAAAGGCCGTCATGGACCAGGTATGCAGTGATGTACCGCTACTCCGGAGCAATTTGTACGAAAATCTCGCGCCAATTTCTCTGGACGCAGAGCCCGCGAGCTCTAGTAAGCTTGTTACTTTACCCGCAACCTTGACATGCCTGCTTTACAATCTTGCACCTTCTTCTTCGTAATTTTAATGAATTTTATTAATAGTATTTCTCGCTGTACTTTGGAACCCGTGATCAATCGAAGTGTAAGCTTTTTAGTTCCTGATAGGTATTATTACTTATTTTATTATGTTCCGTATATTCCACTTTCACGTGCCCTGTTCGTATAAACGATCATTATTTCTAAATCAGTGCAGAAGACTTCGGTGGTTCTCTAGAATCTCTTTTACAGATCGATGGGTATCAAATGATTAAAGCATGTGGGAATGGTGTCAGTGGATCACCAACCATTGATGTTCTCTAATAAGTTTCCGGGTTGAATAGAAAACTACCATTTTTGTTCGAAACTCACAATACCTACGTTGGCCCCTCGTCTGCACTGCTTCCTCTGACCCTGACGTTGAATGAATCACTGCTTCTACATCCCAAAGCGCAACATTGTATAGGGTCGATCCAGTCTCATTGCGTTTGTCGTCAGAAATGCTCAGGAAAAAAACAAAATACACACAAAAATCTATCTTCGTAAACCATGTGATCAAATTAATCAATCTGATCGATTGATTGGTGATTCCGGACGCGTCAACTGCTAAGGTCATTAGTCCTGTAAGCGAAGTGAATGTTTTTATCGCATGAGGTGGGTGATCTTCCTTCGCTGGGTGGCAAGGTCTTCCCCGTGGGATAGCGGAGTTTCCCCCCACCAGGTATCTCCCACCAGTGGAGCACCGCTCATCTGGGACAAAGTCTAAACTCCCAACACGTATGGAAGTGTACTCGTAGTGCATGTTTGTGTGTGTGTGTGTAGGTAAGTAAAGGCAGAGGATTGAACAAGGAAGAGGAAGGAAAGATAGGCGCGCGGTCCGTGGCCCGTTTGTTAGGGTACTGCTCCGGCATTCGCTTGGTGTTTTTCGGAGAAACCATGGAAAACTAACGATCAGAACAGCCGGCCGCAATTTCATCTAGTCTAGTAATTTGTCGTAGCTATCTAGCTAGTACTGACAATCCTGCCACCGTCGGGTTTAGAAACCTTGGACCTTCAGGGCAGTGGCACTGTAGTGACACCACTTGATGCCCTTAGCCAATAAATTAATCAACTTTGTTACTGCCACAAATCTTTAAGTCTTAAAATAATTTTGACTTCAGCCTTAAAATAATTTTGCTTTTGGCCCCCGTGGGCGAGCCGTACACTGCTGGTGTAGGGTTTGCGAAAAATAAATTGGCTTTATACTTCGATATACTTAGAGTCGTTTGGTGAGCTGTTACGGTGTCATCCCATCGGGAGCTTAAACGTCACTATACATCGATTTATGTAGAGCTTGATTTGACAGGTCGTCAGCTGCTGCGGTGTTATTCAATCGGGTGCTTAAACGTCATTATACTTTGATTTATTTAGAGCTTCATTTGACAAATCGTCAGATGTTACGGTGTCACCCAATCGGAAGGTTGAACGTCACCATGGTGACGTCACTTAGTGACGCACAAGCTCTCGATTGAATGACACTTTAACAGCTGATTCACGTCAACGGTGTCAATGTTGAAATGGATGTATAGTCGTCATTTGGAGCGTCCACTGCGAGGCGACTCTTGGGAGATTTTGCCACCTCCAACGATAAGTACTATCGATCTTCTGCTCATGCGCAGTTCAAGTTGCGCATCACTTTGGTGCATTTGCGCATGCGCAGGAGATCGATAGTGCTTCCTGTTCGCGGTGGCAAAAATTCCTTTTTTTCTTTCGATGATGGCGGGGAACTTGCGGAACGCTTCGCCGCGGGCGGGCACCGCTAGGGGCGCGACCGAGGCACTTCCGGCGGGCTCGTCGGCCGCACTCTAGTTGGGCGCCGCGGAGGGTGGGGGCGCAGGGCACTTCCGGTGGGCCCGCCCGAATACCTCGGTCGCCCTCGCTGCGGCGATCGACCGGCCCGCGCGCCCGGGTTTAGGACGCTCGCGTTAAACGACCAGTGATTTCCCTCATCACTTTCACGAGTAATCCGGGAGAGGTGGCTCAGGGCATCGACTGATGTCACTGCAGTCCCTCTGACCGGGAGGTCCCAGGTTCCACTCCCGACGGCGGTAGGGTTTCGACACTGGCTTGTCAGCTGGGTCGAATTCAGTCGCTGTCTGGAGCAGAATTCTGGCGGTCGGTTGCTCTGATTGGTAGTTTTCCGTGGTTTCTCCGATCAACACCAGGCGAATGCAGGAGCAGTACCCTAACAAACGGGCCACGGACCGCGCGCGATATTTCCTTCCTCTTCCTTGTCCTATTCTCTCCCCTTATACACACACTTACACGCACACATGCACTACACTACCACACATGGCGGGAGACCAGTTGGGAGCTTAGAGCATGTCCCGGCTGGGTGGTGCCCCGCTGGTGGGAGATATCTGGTTGAAGGGAAACCCCGCTAGCCGATGATAGGTCGGCGCTGGACCTCGCCATACAACGGGAAAAGTTCACCGCCACCACCACCGATGAAAAAACACGTACTACACTTACGGGACTAATGATCTGAGTAGCCGACCGGAATCATGAACAATCAATAATTCACGAGTAAACCGAAGCAGCACTTTGGCTGATTTGACGCTGTGGCAACATCCGTTGCCTCTTCAACATCGTAGACGGTCTAGGTTTCTAGTCCTTACGATGGCGGATTCAGCCGTTGTGTGGAGGTGAGTTCTAGCGGCGGACCGCTCTGATCGGAGGCTTTCTGTGCTTTATTCCATCAATACCGAACGAATCCCGGAGCAATACCCTAACCAACGTGCCACGGACACGCACGATCTTTCTTTCCTTATTCTTGACCCCTTCTCTCCTTACGCTTACACACATGTACACATACATGCTCCACACTAACACGCTTTTGAATCTTGTGTTTTGGCGATAACGCGCTGAAGGGAGATACCTGAATATGCCTTAGAAATAAATGTTTATTTGGAACTCATATGTTATTGCTTCTTATAGCCTTCGATACGGAACTCGATAATCACAGCTTATCTGGACCGAGACTTAGTTTCGAATCTTAGTTTCGAGGGACATACGAAAACGGTTGAATGATGCTGTGTTCTTTTGTGGAGGCAACTACGAAAGGGAATTACGGGAAGGAAATATGAAAAGAAAAACCCAATCAAGTGAACATCTTAATTAATTAGTAAATAAATAAATCTGAATAATTAGAAAGCTGAAGCATTTGAAACACGAAAGCAAAATTCTTTGGACACATTTTTAGAAATAATCAATTCTTAAACACAATTTTAGACTGTAAAACGGAAAAAGAGGATGAGGGAGACCTAGAATGAAAATTTTAGAACAGCTTCAAACCGAACTACCCTTCAGAAATTACGCAGATATAAAAAGGACAGTGGAGGACAGAATGTCATGACGGCAGCGACAAGACACTTTTCGACCTTGAGGATGATGATGATGATGATGATGATGAATTAAAAAGAGGTGAAAATAAAATCCTGAATGAACCACGAGAGTTGACTGGTTCTATTAGACGCGGGCGACAAAATGCCTTCGGGCCAAAGATCTTCTTCTTCTTTTTTGTTTTGTTTTTTTCTTCTTTTTTTTTCCTCGCTCAATCATTAGAACTCTCATAACACCCTTGGTGCCCGTAACTATTCTTCTCGCCTCCTTTCCACCAAGCCACACTCCAGGCTGCTCCTGCCGAAAGGCAGCCATGGCCAGGGGGGTGGGACGAGGGGGGGGGGCAGCCTTTGAATCCGAGCAGTCCGGAGGGCGCGCTTCGTTCTTACGACCTGCATCCCCTCGCCGCCGCCGCCGCCGCCGTCGGCCCCAATCAGCTAAATGCCAGGGCGGCCCCGCGCTCCGCCTGCCGCCCCCAGCCCCGACGTGAGCCTACTGCGCCTCCCTGCGCAATGGGCCTCGTTCGCAATGCGAACTTAAACGTAGCGTAATGCTGGAAGCTCACACTTAAAACCCGACGGCGACAGGATTTTCGATACTAGTTTGTCAGCTAGGTCGAATTCGGTCGCTGTCTGGAGAATTCCAGCGGCCGGCTGCTCTGGTCGGTAGTTTTCCGTGGTTTCGCCGATCAACAGCAGGCGAATGACGGAGCAGTACCCTACAAAAAGGGCCAAGGACCGCGCGCGATCTTTCCTTCCTCTTCCTTTTCCTATCCTCTCCTCTTAAACTAACATGCACTCTACTACCACACATGCCGGGAGACCGGCCGGGAGCTTACAGCTTGTCCCGGATGGGGCGGTGCCCCGCTGGTGGGATTGATTGATTGATGTTTCCGGGCGCGTCAACTACATTGGTCATTAGTCCCGTAAGTGTAGTGAGTGTTTTTCTCGGGAGGTGGCGAAGATCTTTTCCTCGCTGGATGGCGAGATCTGGCGTCGACCTACCGTCGACTAGCGGGGTTTCCCCTCAACCAAGTATCTCCCACCTGCGGGGCACCGCCCCAGCCGGGACAAGCTCTAAGCTCCCGGCCGGTCTCCCGGCATGTGTGGTAGTGTAGTGCATGTTAGTGTAAGTGTGTGTGTAAGAGGAGAGGATAGGACAAGGAAGAGGAACGCGCGCGGTCCGAGGCCCGTTTGTTAGGGTACTGCTCCGGCATTCGCCTGGTGTTGATCGGAGAAACCACGGAAAACTACCGACCAGAGCACCCGGCCGCTAGAATTCTCTTCCAGACAGCGACTGAATTCGACCTAGCTGACAAGCTAGTATCGAAAATCCTGCCGCCGTCGGAACTCGAACCTAGGACCTCCCGGTCAGAGGGACTGCAGTGACATCAGTTTGATGCACTTAGCCATCTCTCCGCTGATGGGAGATACCTAGTTGGGGAAACCCTGCAAGTCGAAAGTTAGGTTGTGTCGAGATGCAGCGGGGGAAGATCACCGCTACCTCCTGCGATAAAAACAATTTACTACACTTACAGGACTAATTACATTTAGCCGTTCACGGGCTCGGAATCGGCACGGGTCAATGAAACGTGGCATATACTACACTTACAGGAATAATTACTTTAGCAGTTCACGGTCTCGGAATCGGCACGGGTCAATGAAACGTGGCATATACTACACTTACAGGACTAATTACTTTAGCAGTTCACGAGCTCGGAATCGGCACGGGTCAATGAAACGTGGCATATACTACACTTACAGGAATAATTACTTTAGCAGTTCACGGTCTCGGAATCGGCACGGGTCAATGAAACGTGGCATATACTACACTTACAGGACTAATCATTTTAGCCATTCACGGGCTCGGAATCAGCACGGCACGGACCAATGAATAAAAACCGTGCGAACCGCGTGCTGCAGCGACAAGCGCAATACGCCGCGTGGTGGTGAAGCGGGGGGGGAGGGGCGCCGGAGAGGGCTCAGCCGAGCGCGTCCCCGCCCACGAGCGCATAATAACAGCCTCTAATCGCCGGCGCCCGCTCGCCCCCTCGCTCGCCCCGCCGCCGCTAGGGCGAGGGGCGTCCCGCAGCTGCTCTGCCAGGACGCTGCGCCGGCGAGGGGCCTCCGGGCGGCACACCGAATGCTTCGTCAGCTACCCGCCAGGTGGCGACGATTACGATAAGCCGTTCTTTCTCTTCTTCTACCTCTTCTTCTTCTTCATCTTCTTCGTATTATTGTAATTATTATTAATCTTATTATTATTATTATTAGCCTTATTTATCATTACACCGGGAGAGATGGCTCAATGCATCAACCTGATGTCACTGCAGTCCCTCTGACCGGGAGGTCCTAGGACTCCACTCCCCACAGCGGCAGGATTTTCGACACTAGCTTCTCAGCTAGGTCGAATTCAGCCGTTGTGTGGAGGAGAATTCTAGCGGTCGGCTGCTCTGATCGGTAGTTTTCTGTGGTTTCTCCGATCGGCACTAGGCGAATGCCGGAGCACTACCCTAACAAACGGGCCACGGACCGCGCGCGTTCCTCTTCCTTGTCCTATCCTCTCCTCTTACAAACACACACTTACACTAACATGCACTACACTACCACACATGTTGGGAGATCGGTCGGGAGCTTAGAGCTTGTCCCGGCAGGGGTGGTGACTCGCTGGTGGGAGATACTTGGTTGAGGGGAAACCCCGCTAGTCGACGGGAGGTCGGCACCAGATCTCGCCATCCAGCGGGGAAAAAATAATCGCCACCTCCCGAGGAAAATCCACGCACTACACTTACGGGACTGACCTAAGTAGTTGACGCGCTTGGAAACATCAATCAATCAATTATTTATCATTACCTTAACATCTCAATTTTCACTTTCTTTCTTACAACAGTATTCCGGAAATACAACATTATGTCAATATAAGGGAACTTCTAATTGTTTCGTCTTAAATCAGTGATGCAGGATTGAGGGCTAATACCCTATCCAGAAATGGGTGACTTACGTGTTGTCTTATAAATTGTACAAAAAGTATTTTCTTAGTGAATTGTATATCAAGAGGATAGCGGTGATTACTACAAGTATGTCGGCGTTGTTGGTATTACTATTAATCCGTAATTTGTTGAGTATTCATGATTACGAATATGATGATTATGAGCATGTGCCCCATAACAAACAGCGGTATTAACGAACTGAAAGGCAACGCCTTACTTAACTGTTCGTAAATTCGTACTTCTGTCGCTGATGGAACAAAGGCTCACAACTAGACATATCCATAGTATTGCAGATACAATCTCAGAATGAGAAGTTGTGAAATGACAAGCGTCAGTCTAAGACTTTGAAGAGTCTCTGTGAAGCGGGAGTTCCAGGATCATTCCTTGCTGTGCACGTCACTCCTTAAATCGTGGGTGGCACAGGGTTTAGGTCCGATCTAAACACGCGAAATCAAAGTGAATTCGACTTCTGCGTAAAGCGTTTCTGCCATGTAGTCATCAAGCAAAAGTAAAGTTCCTCCAACTAAAACCACTCATTAATTACAAAAGTAAATTATCTCTAAACAACGCAATAGCCCTCTACAAACATATTATCCGACCTATCGTGACCCATGCGTGTCCCATCTGGCTAAATGCCTCAAGAACCAATTTAAACTAAATCCAAATCGTTCAAAACAAACACCTCAGAACAGTAACTCAAGCCCCATGGTTCGTTTCAAATCTACAGTTGCATAAAGAATTAAATATCCCATACATAACTTCATTCATTACCAAGTTCTCCAGCAAATTCTACTCTTACGTCAAACAAAACGACCAATTATCCCATTTCAACCTCGCACAAATCCCAGATTACCGTACTAGAATTAAAAACAAGTTCCCAATTCAAGCTTTTTTAAACATACAGTCCGAATTGGAGAGTAAGTAAGGCGTTTCATGAGCTCCCTTACCCTGTCTAGTTAGTTTCAGAATTAAGTTAGTTTTTAGGTAAATTTAAGTGTCCGAGAATACATATGTAAAAGTACTATAGTAATGATCTGTGTAACTTACAATGGCAATAAAAAGAAAACGAAAATGAAAATGAAAAATGCTGTGTAGTTGAGGCATGGTTCGCTCCCCGTACAACCACTTATCTTATCTCTTCTACTAGTCCATTCATAATCGATTACCTATCACGATAATTCACATCTACCGTCATCGCTGTCCATATGGCGTCGGTGACGTAGCAGTTAGCGTATCGAACTGTTATTCCCAAGTTCGCGGATTCAAATCTGATCGAAGTCGTTAATTTTTACTGCGAAAAAATTCTTGCATACACCCTCACACGGAGGTGTAGTAAAACCGGCTGCCCCATGTCGTAGATTTACTGCATGTCAAAGATCCTCAAATCTAAAAGAAGCCTCTGAGCTACATTATAATTGTCTGTTTCGTCGCCTAAGTGGTGCCTTTTTTGTTGCTAAATGACAAAAACAACAGAGCACAACGGACAGGCGGAAGTGCAGGCCTGACAGCGTGATCCTCGCCACGTAGAAAATAAGGTATCATTCAGTTGCATTGAAAAGGGGATCCATCGACAAACTACTACTGTTATCATTTTCCTTGTAAACGAGAAGACATAAAGGCCTAATTCTCCTCTCTTAACCACGCTTAGGAATAAAAAATGTCATTCATCAATCAGATGTAATAAATGAAAATAATATTTACATATGCGATTAAGTGTAAAAATTACTGAAATACTCTTAAATTTTGGTATACATTTTTATCACATCACTTATTTTCTTCTCAAACATCGGCAACTTGTGAATATCCACCGTTTATTACTTGATATTTCTCGACAGGAATCCTCCAATTGTGTATCGGCGAGTGCATCAAGAATAACCATCACATCAGCTTCGTAAAGATTTCACTGTTTATTTATTGATGAAACGTAAAAAAAAAGGCATCTTGCTCACGTGTGTATGACACGATCATTAACATTTCAGTCTCATGCTTCTCCTACTTCAACTTTTTCTCCGCGAGCTCAAAAGAGCCGTCCTCAAATGGGACACCGGGGTCTATCCTTTTTCTCGGGTGTGTGTTCCTTTAGCCGCCGCACAGTGTTGTGCGTCATTCGCTGAATGTTTGGGACCCCTCCCCCCGCGCGTGTGTGCATTGTGTGGGAGACGTCCCACCGCGCCTTCTTGAGGAAGCTGCGCCGTCGCCTCTTCGCTTGTTTACCGTCCACCTGTGTTTGGGCGCTGTGGCGGATCTCCGGCTTTTGGGTCGCTCGGTACGCAAACGACAGAATTATTTCGCCTACTACAGTTTTTTTTCTCCTTCATTTTTTTCTCCTTCATTTTTTCTCCTTCATTTTTTTCTCCTTCATTTTTTCTCCTTCATTTTTTCTCCTTCATTTTTTCTCCTTCATTTTTTCTCCTTCATTTTTTCTCCTTCATTTTTTCTCCTTCATTTTTTCTGCTTCATTTTTTCTGCTTCATTTTTTCTCCTTCATTTTTTCTCCTTCATTTTTCTCGTTCGATTTTTTCTTCTCCTTTAATTTTTTTATTCTCATTGGTTTCTTTCTTTTCATTGTTTTTTTTCTTGTAATTGGTTTCTTTCTTCCCATTGTTTTTTTTCTTTTCATTGGTTTTTATTCTTCTCGTTGGTTTCGTTTTTTCTCCTTTTTTTACTCTTCGTTTTTTCTTCTTTTCTTCCCGCGTGTTTATTCCATTTTCGTCTCTTCATTTTTCTTTTTATTCGCGTTCTTTCTCTTACTCTTCTTTTTCTTCTTCATTCCTTTTTTATTTCACTTTTTTCTTCTTCGTTCTTCTTCTCATTTCCGGCAAATTTAAAATTGTTCTTAGGTTGAGTAAACGTTTTGGAAATCGTAGTTTTTGACGCCTTAGAATGAAATATGATGACGATGAAAACGATGACGATGGCGACGACAAGTTTTAATATCCGAGATATCCTGATCTTGAATGCTGTTTATGTAACGCAGCAAAATACGGATTTCATACTCGGAATCTGATTACGACAAAGTTGAATAATGTTAGTAACTTGTAATTTTTTCATTGTTCGTTCCTTTCCATTTTTATACTTTTCTTGAAACTAAATAATTTCTCATTATTGTGAATTCTTGTTCGATCATAACATACTCAAATGTTGACAGAAAAGGAAATACTGTTTCTGGAATTGCGTGTTCAAGGCTAAGTATATTCGAACATTTGAGCGTCAGGAACATAGGGTTTCGCGTGACTTGTCAAGCAAGCATTGCTCTCCAAGCAATTTCCCCCAAATTACGTAAGGAAGGCAGGAACTTCGATTCGGAGCTAACAATCCATAACGACTAAACGTTCACTTCGCTCAAGCGCCAGTGCTACTTCAGAGTTCTCCCGATTTCTATGTGCACAACTTTCAACAAGGACGTTCTATTTGTTTTCGATATTAGTTTTTCGGGAAAGTAATGTAATGTAACATAATATCCAAAGGAGCTAACAGCTGAAAGCTGCAGTTCTTTCTCCGTCAAAAACTAAAGGAAGCGAAGAAGCTGGACTGTTTTGAGGTACGAAAGGTTTGTTTTGTAGATGTGCTGTACATTTTTAAAAGAACCATTTTAATATGTGAATTTCAACGAACTGAACTTTTGATATCGTCTATTGAATTTCAAGTGCAGAAGCAGGAGAAGACAAATGGAGACATATTACAAGACACTAAGAACTAAGAAATTTCCAAAAGTGAAATTCGAAGTCAGTACATTACTGGTTTGGTAATGTGGGCGTTTTCTGCGCATACATGAAATTCACAAGAGAACTACAATAAAATGTAAAATTTAAATAATGTGGAATAGAGTAAAAAATACAATATCAATTAGATATTATGGAATGATTCTTGAGATTCGGTCATTGACAAAACCTTTTTCAATGACATAATGACCTAATCTCAAGAATCATTCCATAATTTTATTAATAGAGGTCAAGAAATCAAGCACGTGAATATCAAATAGTTAATGTGTAGAGAATGATGAGATTTCAAGTTGCGGAATGCTTTGATCGGTTTTTCCGTGGCCTCCTACGATCGGCTCCAGGGGAATATCCGGCTAGTACGTCAAACGACCGGTAACTCGCCGCACGCGATTCTTCCTTTCCTATCCTCCATCTTCTTTCATCATGTGATTGTGGCGAGGTTATCTTCGCAAACTTCGCATTCATATTCATTCATCTCCCATTCCTTGATGATATCACGTTTGATAACCCCAAGAATCAAACGCTATGGCCGTCAAACAGAAAAACTGTCTTAGGTGACTGAGGTCACTTAGGTAATTCAATTGATCTCACTCCAGTGGCTCTAACCGGGAGGTCCTAGGGTTGGAGTCCCGACGGTGGCAAGATTTTTGACACTAGTTACATGGCCAGGTCGAATTCAGCTGCCATCTGGAAAATTCTACCGGTCGACTGCTCTGATCAGTAATTTTGCCTGATTTCTTCGATCAACACCTGACGAAAGCCGGAGCAGTGTCCCAACAAACGGGCCACGGATCGTGCGTGATCTTTCCTTCCTCACCTCTTACTTATATACACTTACACTTCCATGCACTATGCTAACACACATACCGGGAGATCGGTCGGGAGCTTAGAGCTTGTCCTGGCTGGGGCGGTTCCCCGCTGTTGGGAGATACCTGGTTAGAGAAAAAACTAGGACGGCGCAGGATTTCGACATCCAGAAGAGAAAGATCACCACCACCTCCCGCGATGAAAACATGCCCTACGCTTACGGGACTAATAAACTTAGCAGCGCCCGGTAACCCCAATCAATCAAATCAAATTGAGAAGTGAAGTGGGCAGTTCGCCTCCTGAGTCTTCTTGTACCTGCCAAACACCGGTGCAGAACCGGTTGCCAACCAATCAGGGACTCTACTTTTAAAAAAAGGGTCGTTAATTGGTTCATTTTAAGAGATCCCACCACATGTTCATTGACAGAAAGTGATCAGGTGCAACTCCCCTTCATGCCTTAGAAGTTTGTACCATTTAGTCAGAGCAACCTTGCGTCTATCAATACATTGCTCCATGAGAAAAATGTAATCAACATAATGCAAGTCAATGTGCTTTTTGCCCCTGGAAGCTTCAGGTTTCATAGGGCGACCTACATTAGGAACTTGCCACGCTGACTTTTGGAAATAAATGTAAATACTATGAATTTTCTTTCTCACACTGCATTCCTCTGTTTGCCACATAAATGCAGCATTTGTATTATCCTTTGCAGCGTTTTTGTTTCTTGTAGCCTTAAACTAATATATTCTTATTTGCACTTATCTCCCCGAACAACTAAACATGCATTTTACTAATACTGCCTTTTAAAATGTATTTCCTGTTTGCGTTGAAATGTTATTTCTCATCGAGGCATAAACATGGTCGCAATCATACGTAATACCAACACACTTCGGAAAATTTGTGATTCTTTGCTACTAATGGCACTGGCTTTCTACGACCACGTACACTGAAAATCGCACATTCCGGGAAGATTGAGCCGTTGTTTTTAAGCTTTGCGAATACTCGTTATAATCTTATGCCGGACAATTATCGTTTTGCTTGTCTTTTTTTGCTCTCGAGCATTTTACATAAGTATCATGAATTCTGTAACTGTTTCAACGTTGTGTATGCAAATGGCGCTCTTGTGGAGAGCAATTATTTAACGCCGTTTTGGCGGTGGTTCAGATTCTTGACGTTAGTGTTGTGGGTTTGTAAGACATTAAGCATCTCGAGAGAAACAATGTAAGCACTCTTAGTTGCCTCTTGTATACAGAGACATTTTCTGTAAAATTGTTTTATGAAAGTTTCATAAAACGCAAATCTTATAAAATCTCGCTTTCACATGGTAATATTCGAAAAATAAAACCTGTCGTATTTTCATCAAATAATTTTACGCAACAATCAGCACTCGCGAATGCCGTCGAGAGCAGTGCTGCTGGTGAGAGAACAGCGAAGCTCATAAGACAACAAACTGCGCTATATTTGCCTTCGAACGGAAGTTAGCATAGCTTCCTCGAAAGAGGATAAGCAAGGGAGAAACGAAATGACGAAAGGTGTGGGCTGAGAGTGGTTGAGAAAAGCACGCTTCCAGGTCAATAAAAGTATCCTCAGTTGTATCAACGTTCCTTTGTATTAATGGTAATACGAGACGTCAAGCCGAAACAGTAACTAACGCAACGTTAGTACACTGCATTTCCACAGACGGCGGGCCAAACAGTTTTACGAAAAACTGGATCGTGTACAACACCTTAGTATATAAAACAATTTATCAAGCATTTCGTGTGTTTCATAAAACTCGTTTTATAACAAATCTGCTCGTGTACAAAAGGTTTTAGTTGCCTGTCCACGAACTGAAGCTTCTAGGTTCGAGTCCTGACGGTGTTACATTTTGGTCACCAATTATTTAGCTGGGACCCGTGCCTTACAGGAGATTCAAACATGTAGCCTTCCCCTCGCTGCTCCGACCCCTTGCGCTCAAGCTGGCTTCAGATGTTTTTCATTATAGATATGTGGACGTGTGGGAAGCCACGAATCCCATGGTGAAAACGTCCATATTTTACACTATATTCGAACCCGCAACCTTCGCGACTATTCTCTTGTTTCCAGCTCTAAACCCTCCTTCGAGGCAGGCTGTAGATATACTGCATTTTTTGTATGTATGTATGTATGTGTGTGACACCGGGAATCGTATCGATGGTCTACTTGCGAAACTTCGTAAGTCTAAAATTTACGAAAATGGCGTTTTGGTACCGTTGGATTCATCTGGCTGTCTGGCACACACTGACGAGCCCTCAAAAGGCAAAACTGCTTTGTAGTGCCCTTTATAGGCGATCGAACTCGATGTTTCATTGGCTTATGGAGTAACAAATCAGTTTTTTGGCTCTCCTGAAAAATTACTGAAAACTGACGTACGACGTTTTGCAAACACACCATTGATATGCTGAAAACACCCATGCCTTACACCGGCTTGGATGGCGTAGGCATCAATTGATACCACTGCAGTGCCTCTGACAGGGAGGTTCTAAAGTGCCACTCCCGACGGTGGCAAGATTTTCGACATTAGCTATATAGCTAGGTCGAATTCAGTCGCTGTCTGGAGGAGAATTCCAGCGGGACGCCGGATCTCATCTAGCGGGGGGATCATCATCACCTCCTGCTATAAAAACATGCATTACACTTATGGGAATAATAACCTTAGCTGTTGACGCGCCTAGAATCACTTATTAATCACCCCGTTCCTACCTCAGGATTCGAACCTGCAGCCTACGCCTACGCATACTAGGGCGGCCTCAAATCCCTACGCCACAGAGGAATGGCTTTAGGATTCCATTTCGATAATAATAGAATTTATCCCGTCTTTACTTCTGCGCACTGCTCTCAAGATCTCATGAGTGCTGTAATCCCTTCTATAGTGAACGCTGCCTTCGCTGTTACTTGCATACCGCCCTCGAGTTCCATTGATAACAACTCTCTTCCTTGAAGTGCTATCGTCGTTCTCCACTTCGGCGTTTCAGCGACTTTCGAAGCTATCTCAGAGACAGAGAATGCGACAGTCGCGTTTCTCAACTGTGGACTTGTCAACGGAATAGCGGGACCGGAAATGCGGAGCTAAAAATCTTCGTAATTTCCCATAATGCTTCGCGTCTGAGTGAAGGAAAATCAACGCAAAATCCGGTGAGGGAAAATTTCGAGTCGACTGTTTGTTATTCTGATTAATTTCAGTCGCACAGATCGAACAATCAATCTTTTTATACAACTACTAGTAAAAGCGATTCTTTCAGGGGGTGCATAACTTACGTTAAGTTCAATTTTTAGCACCATTACCAAAAATAAGATGATGCTCAGTGTTCAGATAAATCTTGAATGCAACAAAGAAAACAAAATGCTTTCGCCTGACCGTACTAGCTACTACTGACCTTAATGTATTATTAAGGGGGTTGTATGCTTGAATTAAAATAAAATAAAAGCGAGTAGGACTGAGTAAAAAATAATGCATGACACTCGTGGTAAAAGTTATCTTATTTTTCTGGTAGGATTCTACCACTCGGCCTGTTGGCCTCATGTTCCATCTCGCAAAATAAAATGTCAAGTTTACCACTCCTATATTCTGTTTATAAATACCGTTACCGTTAATACCGTTTACCGTTCGACGATATTAGAATGTTCACCAACACAATTTCGTGTTTACAAGATGTAACACAGAGTTCAGAGTTGATAATTCCAAGTTGGGCTCCAGTATGCGATTTTTTTCACTTTTAAAACAATGGTTTAAAACGTGCAGAATATTTTCACAGGTTTTTCTAGTTTATTTCATTATTTATATCAATACGTTATTCATTTGCCATTGTATTCTGAAAGATTGAATATGCATGTTCCAACTAAGATTGTACTTGAGCTTCTGGGTCAATGACCCCATCCCGATCAAGTACTTTCGTCCAGTTTTCATTGAGCATCTGGACTTGATGCTTTGCGAGAATCTTTCTTTTCTTCCGAACAGTATACTGCGATTTTTGTAGGAAGAGCTCTCAAGATAACTCAAATCCCATCTTCGCGATGGAATATGTCACGGCATTTCGTATCATTCACAGTCGTTCCGCTAGATTTCGCACGATCGCGACCGTATGAAGCAGTGCTTGCGATCATGCGACTTCTACCGGCAAGACCGAGAAAAGACGCAAAATGCCGTGACATATTCCATCGCGAAGATGGGATTTGAGTTATCTTGAGAGCTCTTCCTAGAAAAATCGCAGTATAAGTGTATCATACGTGCACGTGATCTTGAGTCCTGGAATGCCTGACCCCATCCCTTTAGTAACTATAGGTGAATTAAGAACAAATTATAGCAACGAACGTTGCTGACAAAATCTATTTACCAAAAATGTTCGCCCCAGTACAATAGAAACTATTTTGAAAATCAAAACGAGTGACAGATTTGATATAACAGCCCTGTCATCGAAATAACCAACCTCCCACTCCTTCCACATCCAGCTAAATGAGGGCTCAAGAAAAGGTGAACGCGTAATAGTAACATTGTATGCGCACTTTTCTTCCTCAAATGGCGGTTACAGTTCTGCGCATGATCCTACAATTTTGGTTAGACAAGGTACTCCGAAATTTAATAATTTATAAATTATATCTTTAGTTCAAAACCTTATGAATTGTAAATACAAATATAGGAAGATCATTGGTATTAAATTCCTTATTTCCACTCATTTTATTTAATAACATTCTGGAATTATTCCTCATATTTTTCAAGATCAATATATCTGGTCACTTTCGATTTCTTTCAGCTCTGTAAGTACGTTTTAAATACCAAAGAACAAAAGAATGTTTGTAATTTGGGAAAGGACAAAGAAACAAGATGCAATGGTTTTCTTAAGATCGTTATTTTCTATGAAAAATGCTATTTTAGTACGTATGTCCCAGTACTTCCGTTCAAATCTTCAATTTTAATGTATGAAATTCGTTAAATTGCTTGATATTCTGCTTAGTAAAACAGTTTCGTGACAATGCTTCTTCTTATTCGGGCTTCAATACTATTCTAACTCGAAAAGAATCAGTTTTGAGTTACGTTTAGTTTTTATAACATTTCATAATAGTTATTGACAAAACTTTCTTCAAGGTTTTTGGTAATAATAATTGATGAATTATGTAGTAAGCATTAAGTGCGCAATTCCCTCATTTCGAAAGAAGCGAAAATTTTAAACTCGTCTGTAATAAAACTCCGTTTTCGCGAATTATAATTGTATCGCAGCTCTTGAGTGATTGGGTCGTTGCCATCTGCCTTTCCTCCCGTGTGTGTATATGTTTACGAATGCCTTCATTGATGTATATGTGCGTGCGTGTTTGTATGTACAAGCCAGTTTATGTGTATTCTTTACAAGCGAAAATTTACGAGCATTCGCGTCGTCTGTTGCAGACAAAATGATAGCGGAGAGCGCGTCTTAGAGCCTTTCGCGAACATCACTGACCTTTAGGCTCCAAACGTTTCTTTTCCTAATGGATTATATTTGAAACATTTTTCATCGCACTCAAAATTGCCCTTTTTAGTCGTACGACTGATTAAAAATGTGGTGATGTGGAGGAGAAAAGCATTGGTTTTTAATATTTGTAATAATAATAATTAATATTATAAAATAAGATAATTCTCAACACTCTTATGTTGGTGGCATTATTTCCAGATCTCTACCTTACATTTCAACTTTCGCATTTAAGATATCGATAACACTGCGTAATAGAGAGCGATGGTTAATAATGGATTTCTTTGTTTTTGTAGCATGCTTACTTTCCAGAGTAGCTCTTGAGGATATTTTTGTGCCCTGTTCTTAATTAGTTGCAGTGTGCCTACAGCAAAACGCGCGTTCCCTTATTCTGGCGATTTCAATCTCGAGGTTCGTGTAGTTGCTATATTTTCCGCCTCCTTGACTCAAACTTTTGCATCATCCTTACTAGATGTAATATTCATTTCTAACTCGTTTCGATTGCGTACAGAAAGATGAAGGAATCTAAGGTCTCATGTTTGTTGATATCCCAGATTTTTCGAAAGAAATTTTGATTGGCGAAGGGTCGTTTAAAAGAGAGCTCATTTTCATGGAACTCTGCGAATTATCGAAAAGTGCATTTAGAAAGAATGTGAGAAAGTATGGGCTGTTGTAGCACCACTTATTATTATTATTATTATTATTATTATTATTATTATTATTATTATTATTATTATTATTATTTATAAGTGTCACCTTTCCCGTCACCTTGTTGGAAGCTATACGCTCGGAGAATATGTTCCGCAGTCATATAGAATCAACACCCAAGGGATGTTGATAACTCCAAATTGTGACCATGTTACCAAGTAACAATGCGTTTTTAATAATAAAATTTGTTCAAAGAATTGGTCGGCCCGACCGGGATTCGAACCCGGGCCTTCTGGTTTTCGCCCAGCCCAGTTGGTTGACTCGGTAGCTTAGTGGTCAGAGCAGCTGGGCGTAAACCAGAAGGCCCGGGTTCGAATCCCGGTCGGGCCGACCAATTCTTTGAACAAATTTTATTATTATTATTATTATTATTATTATTATTATTTTATTCTATTATTATTGTTGTTCTTGTTCTCGTTGTTGTTGATGATAATTGTTGTATTAATTGTTGTTGCGGTGGCGGCGTGGTTCGTTGCAGACGAGATGCTGGCGGCGGACGGGGCGTCGCTGCGCGCGCGGGTGGCGGACCTGGAGCGGCGCGCGCTGGCGCAGGGCGACGAGATCCTCTGCCTGCGCGCCACCCTCGCCGACGTGCTGCGCCGCCTGGCGCTCTGCGAGCAGGCGCACGCCGGCCCCGCCCACCTCACCGCGCACTCGCCCTCGCACCACCAGGTCAGACCCCCCCCACACACACACACACACGCACTCCCGCCCTCGCATCACCAGGTCAGACGCCTCACACACACACACACACACCACACTCACACGCTGCGTCACTCGAACTCATTCTCACTCTCAGCCTCTTCTCTCTCACTCTCACCCTCTTCTCTCTCTCACCCTCTCCTCTCTCTCACTCTCACCCTCTCCTCTCTCTCACTCTCACCCTCTCCTCTCTCTCACTCTCACCCTCTCCTCTCTCTCACTCGCACCCTCTTCTCTCTCTCACTCGCACCCTCTTCTCTCTCTCACTCGCACCCTCTTCTCTCTCTCACTCGCACCCTCTCTCACTAACTCTCCCCTTCTCTCACTAACTCTCCCTCTCTCGCTAACTCTCGCGCACTCTCGTCTCTCTCTCTGACTCTCACCCCACTCTCTCTCGCCCCCTCTCTCACTCTTATCCTCTCTCATTCTCACCCCCCTCTGTCAAACACTCACCCACTCATTCATTTTTACACTCACAATCAACTTTCACACAGTAGCAGTCACGCACTCGCGCTCACCTTCATAATTAGTATATCTGTTGGTGTTGTAGATGCCTTTTTTGAATAAAGAATGAGACACTGATGTTGTCTGGCATCGAAAAAATGTTTTATTTTAAATCTGAAAGATCTTTCTCGATAGCTTGGCTATCATCATCAGAGGTGTCTGAAAAAACATACACAATTTTGAAAAGAAGGTTGAATTACAGAAGGTTGCATAACAAGAGGTTATTTACAAACATTTTTTTTACGAAAACTTATTTTTGTAAATAACCTTTTGTAATTCAACCTTCTTTTCAAAATTTTGTATGTTTTTTCAGATAGCTCTGATGATGATGATGATGATGATGATGATAGCCAAGCTATCGAAAAAGATCTTTCAGCTTTAAAATAAAAACATTTTTTCGATACCAGACAACATCAGTGTCTCATTCATCACCTTCATAAACAACTACAGCTAATATTTCAAAATATACTTTTAAGTTAAACAAATTATGGGTTCTTAAAACGTAATTGCCGATGACGGAAGCATTTCATCCAAGTTATTACGAACGGAGGTTTACATTCAACTGAGTCGGTTATTTGTTAACGACCTGTGTGGGTCACTACTGTTCTAAACATCTTCTTATAAGAACAGTTGATATAAACAAGAAATATGAGCTTCGATTTAAAAAGTTCAGCTCATACGCCATCTTTGCTTAATACTCATTCTGATTTTTCATGACTTCTTACTGACAATAAAAGTAGGCCTATTTTACGCAAATAGTTTATGTCGCTTATTGCGTGTTTTGAAAGAGATCTATGTTGGTAGCGAATTTGCAAATTTGCACGAAAGTAATGAAGCAACTTTGTAAATGAGTTGCACACGCTATTTTTTTGTATAACAGCAATTAATATAACACTAACAATTCCTCCTTATTACACACGCTACATTATTTATATTTTTTCACAAATAAAAGTTTTCGATTTCTTTCTTATACATTTGTTTAGATTTCCGAGGTATTAATTAAATTTAAATACATTGTATAATTTAATTATTGTTGTAATTCTTCATTGGATTATTTCTCTATTATAACAACCCGGAAGACCCGCGCGTACCTTCCCTTTCACATCAAATTCTGCAGATCATCGTAATTGTTTTGTATTTGCAACGAGGTTAAATGTTCCGGCGCGGAAGGTAATTTATTAACAGTCGCAATTGTAGTATGTCATAAAGGAAGAGACGTTTGCTGTATTAAATTGAAAAGAATGATCAGCGGCATTTGTCATATATATATTACAATTTACGTTTGAATGTATATTCAGTCGTAATATTTTCGTCCGCATGTCACGGGTTGATGTAGCTCAGAGTAACACTTGAATACCTTCCCTTTCACATTAAATTCTGCAGATCATCGTAATTGTTTTGTACTTGCAACGAGGTTAAATGTTTAAAACGAGGTTAAAAGGTAATTTATTAACAGTCGCAATTGTAGTATGTCATAAAGGAAGAGACGTTTGCTGTATTAAATTGAAAAGAATGATCAGTGGCATTTGTCATATATATAATACAATTTACGTTTGAATGTATATTCAATCGTAATATTTTCGTCCGCATGTCACGGGTTGAGGTGGCTCAGAGTAACACTTGAGGTCACTGCTGTGCCTCTTACCGAGAGATCCTAAAGTTCCAGTCCTGGGTTGCTGTTGTTGTTGTTTTTTTTCCCGACCTTTTTAACTCTTTTCGGACAACATTTTTTATACATGTTGCTTTTATGACATATTTTAAGGGGGTTTCAATTGGGTTCGAGCGGCCACCGTTCAAGAGTACTTTGGTGCGTAAGTTTTTGCCTAATTCGTCAGTTACAGTGCAGGTTTTAGTACACACCTTTTTCATAGTGTTGGGAAAATTTAAGACTTTTTCGCATATTTATTCAACATTTACGTAATATATTTAATGCGATTTCACAAAGTGTATAAAGTAATACGTATGTCAAAACGTTAAATCTAGCATATAAAAATCAATGTTTGTTCGTATTTTATGCCCTACCGCATCGTATATCTGTTTGTGATAAAATTTTGTCAACTTAATACTTGCATTTGCGCGAAGAATATAGGCATAGTACAATGGGAATGTGCGTATGTCTGTTGCACATTGTTGCAAAACGCCGCGGGTTGTTGAAGACGATTTTATCCGTTTAATGTTGACTCAAGCGCCCCTGCAGTCTACGCAACCCTCCGCACTCTCAAGTATTAAGCGCGTCTTCGTTGCACATTCTGCCCCTGCGATTGTGAAATATCGGCCGGAATTATTACTTGAACGTAATCTCGGACAAGTAATTCATACTTCAAGATAGTGTCATAGCAAATGCATGCCCAAACTTAAGGGAAAACGTTTTAACAATAGGATACTAGACAACCATGTTCAACCCAAGACGTAGAATAAACCCACACTCGCGAGAAAGAAGTTTTGCGAAGCCTGGCGTAAAACGTGATTCACAATCACGTGACCAGTCGCGTGTTAAATGTGATGAATTGCTGAGTCCAGTAGTAAACGGTGCAAGAACATTAGAGCAATGAATGCGTGTGTGTGTGTGTTGCAGGGCGCGGGGCGGCCGTCGCCGCAGCACTACGCCGGAGGCATCCCGGTGCGCAACGGCGCGGGCGCCGCGGGCTCCCCCTCGCACGCCGCCCACGCACCCGCCCTCACCGCCTCCCCCAGCAGACAGGGTGAGCACGCGCCCCCCACCCTCTCTCTTCCTCCTCTCTCTTCTTCTCTCTCGTTCTCCCCTCTCTCTCGTTCTCCCCTCTCTCTCGTTCTCCTCTCTCTCTCGTTCTCCTCTCTCTCTCGTTCTCCTCTCTCTCTCGTTCTCCTCTCTCTCGTTCTCCTCTCTCTCTCGTTCTCCTCTCTCTCTCGTTCTCCTCTCTCTCTCGTTCTCCTCTCTCTCTCGTTCTCCTCTCTCTCTCGTTCTCCTCTCTCTCTCGTTCTCCTCTCTCTCTCGTTCTCCTCTCTCTCTCGTTCTCCTCTCTCTCTCGTTCTCCTCTCTCTCTCGTTCTCCTCTCTCTCTCGTTCTCCTCTCTCTCTCGTTCTCCTCTCTCTCTCGTTCTCCTCTCTCTCTCGTTCTCCTCTCTCGTTCTCCTCTCTCTCTCTCGTTCTCCTCTCTCTCTCTCGTTCTCCTCTCTCTCTCTCGTTCTCCTCTCTCTCTCTCGTTCTCCTCTCTCTCTCTCGTTCTCCTCTCTCTCTCTCGTTCTCCTCTCTCTCTCTCGTTCTCCTCTCTCTCTCTCGTTCTCCTCTCTCTCTCTCGTTCTCCCTCTCTCTCTCGTTCTCCTCTCTCTCTCTCGTTCTCCCTCTCCTCTCTCGTTCTCCTCTCTCTCTCTCGTTCTCCTCTCACTCTCTCGTTCTCCTCTCACTCTCTCGTTCTCCTCTCACTCTCTCGTTCTCCTCTCACTCTCTCGTTCTCCTCTCACTCTCTCGTTCTCCTCTCTCTCTCTCGTTCTCCTCTCACTCTCTCGTTCTCCTCTCTCTCTCGTTCTCCTCTCTCTCGTTCTCCTCTCTCTCGTTCTCCTCTCTCTCGTTCTCCTCTCTCTCTCGTTCTCCTCTCTCTCTCGTTCTCCTCTCTCTCTCGTTCTCCTCTCTCTCTCGTTCTCCTCTCTCTCTCGTTCTCCTCTCTCTCTCGTTCTCCTCTCTCTCTCGTTCTCCTCTCTCTCTCGTTCTCCTCTCTCTCTCGTTCTCCTCTCTCTCTCGTTCTCCTCTCTCTCTCGTTCTCCTCTCTCTCTCGTTCTCCTCTCTCTCTCTCGTTCTCCTCTCTCTCTCTCGTTCTCCTCTCTCTCTCTCGTTCTCCTCTCTCTCTCTCGTTCCTCCTCTCTCTCTCTCGTTCTCCTCTCTCTCTCTCGTTCTCCTCTCTCTCTCTCGTTCTCCTCTCTCTCTCTCGTTCTCCTCTCTCTCTCTCGTTCTCCTCTCTCTCTCTCGTTCTCCTCTCTCTCTCTCGTTCTCCTCTCACTCTCTCGTTCTCCTCTCACTCTCTCGTTCTCCTCTCACTCTCTCGTTCTCCTCTCACTCTCTCGTTCTCCTCTCTCTCTCTCGTTCTCCTCTCACTCTCTCGTTCTCCTCTCTCTCTCGTTCTCCTCTCTCTCTCTCGTTCTCCTCTCTCTCTCTCTCGTTCTCCTCTCTCTCGTTCTCCTCCTCTCTCTCTCTCGTTCTCCTCTCTCTCTCTCGTTCTCCTCTCTCTCTCTCGTTCTCCTCTCTCTCTCTCTCGTTCTCCTCTCTCTCTCTCTCGTTCTCCTCTCTCTCTCTCTCTCGTTCTCCTCTCTCTCTCTCTCTCGTTCTCCTCTCTCTCTCTCGTTCTCCTCTCTCTCTCTCGTTCTCCTCTCTCTCTCTCTCGTTCTCCTCTCTCTCTCTCTCGTTCTCCTCTCTCTCTCTCTCGTTCTCCTCTCTCTCTCTCGTTCTCCTCTCTCTCTCTCGTTCTCCTCTCTCTCTCTCTCGTTCTCCTCTCTCTCCTCTCTCGTTCTCCTCTCTCTCTCTCTCTCGTTCTCCTCTCTCTCTCTCTCGTTCTCCTCTCTCTCTCTCTCTCGTTCTCCTCTCTCTCTCTCGTTCTCCTCTCTCTCTCTCTCGTTCTCCTCTCTCTCTCGTTCTCCTCTCTCTCTCTCTCGTTCTCCTCTCTCTCTCTCTCTCTCGTTCTCCTCTCTCTCTCTCTCTCGTTCTCCTCTCTCTCTCTCTCTCGTTCTCCTCTCTCTCTCTCTCTCGTTCTCCTCTCTCTCTCTCTCGTTCTCCTCTCTCTCTCTCTCGTTCTCCTCTCTCTCTCTCTCGTTCTCCTCTCTCTCTCTCTCTCGTTCTCCTCTCTCTCTCTCTCGTTCTCCTCTCTCTCTCTCTCTCGTTCTCCTCTCTCTCTCTCTCTCGTTCTCCTTCCTCCCTCTGTCTCTCGTTCTCCTTCCTCTCTCTCGTGTTGAATTGTTTATTATATTATAACAATAATTATAATAGATTCATTATTTTATAATTATTATACAATGTTTTCAAAATAGAAACATTTGATTGAAGTATTTTACTTTTTTAAAATAGGTATGAGCAACCACATAACAAGTCCTCAGAAAGAATCCCCCAGTCTGCGTCTCAGGCAGCCTGCCTATTCCGGCAGCCCAGAAGCCAAGGATCCCTTGAGAAGAGCATCGAGTTATGCCCCATCATCCTTGTCACAGAGGTACGTATGTAACCAGTCTTTCAAGGTCTGTAACTGCTGGCATGATTTGAATTATATACATGCAAATTCCCTACTCTTATTTACAAAGTTATCAAGAAGTGGCACGAAACTGCATTTAGTTGATGAAAAGTTTAGAATTCAAGATAAAAATGCCAGGATGCATTTTTAATTATTTTGTCAAGGAGATTTTTATAGAGACAGTGGTGTTCATTAAAACAAAATATTTAAATACTGTATCAAACAGGCAGTTGAGGAGTGCTACTTTTGATTTTATTTGTAAATTTCAAGTACTTTTAGATGCAATTTGTGCTTCTGTCTATATTGTTTGTGCTTCTAATGTTTTTTGTAATGCTTTGCATTAAGAGTTTGTTAATTGATTTTCAGATTGGTAATGAGTTAAGCAATATTCATATTACTGTTTTTTATATTATTGCATGTATTGCATTGTCAGGAACTTCAGTGCATTTTTTTTTATTTTTAATTTTTGATATGGTAAAAACTATATTCTAAATGGTTTTGCTGTATTTTGTGATACGCATGAGCAAAAAATTCCATTTTTGATGTGTGGATTTCCTGCAAAGATTAAAGGAAATTCTCCAGTGAAAGTACAAAAGAAAATGCTCAATTACAAATACACTCATTATATAATAGCAATAAGGGAACAATATTTAAATTTTTGCTGTAATATAGTTTCTGCTCAGCTTTTTATATTAAAAGTTCATAAGCTGTATAAGCTTCGCACAAAATTACCACTTTCAGTCACATCACATCTATTTATTACATCAAAATATTTCAAACATTACAAAGATTATAATTTTCTTATAACACTTCACAAGTTTATCCGTCTT
The DNA here is from genome assembly GCA_031308135.1 of Acheta domesticus. Classification (NCBI taxonomy): domain Eukaryota; kingdom Metazoa; phylum Arthropoda; class Insecta; order Orthoptera; family Gryllidae; genus Acheta; species Acheta domesticus. Next base: position 101,391,596 of record JAHLJT010005437.1, on the reverse strand, counting down.
TCAGCACACCTGTTGATTTGAGAGAATATTTAGAATGCTAAGTAACTGTGTTCTGTTCTGGATCATATATCTGTTTTTGTTCTTAAAAAGTAAATATGGAAAACTATAAAACTGTCTCATATGCTAAATTGCAACAAAACATCATTTTTAACTGTTTGAGGTAAATTTCAATTTTAACAAATGTGAACTAGGAAAATTGAAATTGAGTATATCATTAATTACCAGAAAATTAGTAATTCCATGTTATAATATATGCATCTATGACGAGCACAATTATTTCTTCAGTTCTTTTGATTAGTTGATTTTTCAATTTGTCACGTAAATTATGGAAATAAATTTTTAGTGTGCCCATATTTTGCTAATTTGTTTCTGTTTTCTCATGTATTCTTGTTTTACCTAGTTCATTTAGTAATTCACATTCCTTTTTTTAACATTTTTAATGAAGAATGTATTCATTCATTAACCAGAAGAATATTTCTAACACTGCCTAATTATTATTATCGAAATATGTTCTAGTTTTGAAATTTTAAATTTCATTTGTTTGTTAACTTGCCTTCTTTGATAAATATTGATGTAATTCAATCGAGGTAATCACATAACTACAGAACAATTAATTAAATCATTGATTAATTGAGATTAGTTGTTAATGAAATAACACATGGTAATGTATCTCAAAATTCATCTTGAAATGAAACAATTTCAGAAATGCATATTTATAAATCTACGTATTTTATCTTTCATTATCTAACTTCTTTAATTTTGAAAATTAAAATAGTCAGTAAAAGATATAAGTAACTACTAAAAATGGGCCAAATATTTCGCTTAAATTGCTTGATAATCATTTAGATTTTCAACGTTTTATAAGACAACTCTTATGTTTTTTGCTTCTGTTGTGTATTTTGTTTTATACATTTCTCTAATTGTTTTGCACATTTGTTTAATTTAGTTATTATGTTTGATTGTTCTTGTTTATTTGTGGTCTGTGCACCTTCTCTCAAACACACAACGAACGCGCATCTTTCAGACGAGTCGTCCACTACCAGTCAACGGGCTCCCTCCACTCAGACAGCCAGAGTTCAAACAGCGTGTCCCCCGTTCCCACATCCCCCTCGCCCACCCACACCCCTCCTGCCAGAGCCTCCCCAGCCCCTCGTTCCACATCCCAAGGCCACATGACAGTAAGACAACAGCAGCTGCAGCAATATCAAATGCAGCAACAGCAACAACAACAACAGCTGCTACTGCAGCAGCAACAACAGCAACAGCAGAAGGCAGCGTCAACCACCAACTTGCACACTGCCAAGAGGTGGAGCTCGACGGGTGATTTCAACAACGTTGGCATTATTTCTTCTCCGACCGGAAGCTCAACTTCTCTTGCCGCGCGGTGAGTTTAAATGTTTAGCCCTTGGTCGCTGCCTTGTCTTGCTGTGTGCTCTATTTGTGCTTTTCATGTGTTTGATAGATGTTACAAGTTTTTGCTAAGCAGATGCCACTTTGACATTGACCAGTTGAGAGCGAATCCAGACCCTTTCAAAGGAGTAGGTCTTTGCTGAAATTCTTGGCATACAGTAAAGCACTGAAATGTACAAAAAATTAGTGAGAGAAAAAAGTTTGTTAAACACATATGACAGATCAGTAATAAAGTATTTTAAATTACAATTTATTTTCATAAGTTGCCTTTTGGTCAAATATTTTTGTTTTCAGTAACTTATATATTTTTCAAGCACCTAAGAAAGTTGAAAAACCAATTCAATTACAAAATTGAGCACACATTTTAGTGATGAAACATAACATTTAATTTTTGCATACAACTATAACTGCCAAATTATGAATTTTTACATTTACCATAACTTACACAGAAATAAATATTTTTTATTTACCACAGTACTTTTGTATTAAAAATTTTAAAAAATGAATAAATGTGCTAAAACTTTTAGTCATACCAATTTAATTCTAGATTAATTCAAAGAGTAGTTAACATAGAATTAAAATTTCTGATCAATGGATGGGCTACATCTCTCATTTCTGTGGATTCGCTCTTGAACTAACACATTTTACACAGAGGTTTTCGTTCTGAAATGCACAATCCTTTAAAAAGTCCAAAGTCCAAAGTCCAAAGTTCAAAGACTTCAAAATTAAAATGATTCATCAAATACTTACTGCTGAATTCAGTATCTTAAGTATGAAATTCTTTCTATATTAAGTTGGCTGTCCGGGTGACGCCGCGTCCATGGCAAAGGTGCCGACGTTTCGGTCGCCATTCTGCGACCTTCCTCAGGGCGTGAACCGAAATTCTTTCTGTTTTCTGTTATTTGTGCTGAGTCACTCAAACATATTTCAGTAACATTAAAATAATCATCCACATAAAAAAAACAAAACTTTTTTATGTAGTATACAAATGGAATAATATTTAATAGAAAAACCATAAAAGTCCAAAATGCAACAAATAAAATATTTAGAAATGGTGATATTTAAATTTAAGGCAGAGTTCAGCCTTTAAGCCAATTGTGTTTTATGGCTCCTTTTTAATATTTCAGATTTAAGTATTGTCACAAGCACATTTACTAAATTCTATGTCCACCAAGAACAAATGCTTTGTTCAATTTTTTTAAAAATTGTATAGCATTCAATATAAGTAACAAAAATGTATTTTGTTACTTATATGCTTATATGTAAAATACACAACAAAGTAAATGCTTTCATATCACATATATTGATTTATAGTCAGAAGAGAAGAATAGTTTAATTCTTTCAAAAATAAATATATTGTATTTGGATTTCTGAATTCTGAAACAATGCTGTTCTTGCAAGAACGAAATTTTTTTAAGGGTGCATAAACTTCTGAACTTGTCTAACATAAACAAATAAAGCTTCTATTTCCCTCTTTAATACCCCATTGTTATTATCTATTTCTCAATATCTATTAATTTCATTCGTCTTCATCAGTCATATTTCTTTCCGTCACTATTATCACAAAAGGGTTTGTTGTTAATTTTGGTAAAGATTATTAAATTAAAATTTGGAAATTTTATTACCATTGTAAAAATTGGGCTTACTGGTTATTTGTTATTTCTTGGAAAGTTCTTTATTTTGTCCTTGATTTTTCAAACCTGAAAACTTAATCTTATTTCTTGACTTTTCATGTGCAAGAACTTTCTCTCAGTAAATTCCATTCTTCACTGGCCATTAAAAAATTCTTCTTGCTAATTTTCAATACTTTAATTTCATTCTGATAACAATATTGGTGAATACTCTTTGCATGATTTGTTTTACTGTTGTAAATGTCTTCATATCTTAAAAAAGAAGTCTTACAGGTCCACTATTGCCAAAACATACAGCAAGAGTACTTATATGACTTAAGGAATCTTTTAAACTATGACTAACATTTCCCTGCCTCATGTGTCACGGAACACAGCTTCATCTCTCACTCAAACTCCTGTGTTTGCACTCTTTTTTCTCGACCTTGAACACTCCTACAATACTTCACAAGACACGATAGTAAATCAAATATTGGCATCCATGCCTTTTTGGCTTGCTTGGCATTGCAAAATAGCTACTATACCATCTGTCCATAACACATCCATGGACCAGTCATGTTGAGAGTTTCGGAGAGACAGGAGTGTGCTCTGCTTCTGGTCGTTGCTAACAGAATTAATCAGCAAAATGCCTATTTCGTGAGTACAATTAAAGCTTTTGAATTTTGAACTGTTTTTTTTAATTGCCTACAATACTAAAGATTTTTTTTAATGCTGCAAATGCTTTTTAACAAATTGTAGTTTCATTACTTTGAGAAAGGACATTTAAAAATGTTTCAATTATTGTTCTTAAAAAATCTGATTTCACTGACAAGTATTAATTGAAAATAATTTATTTTCTTATTGCATTTACTGAATGTTTATAAATTTTGTGCTTGATTTTGTTTAAAATTAGATCAGTATTTTAGTAAATCTTTTAAAACTTTTAACATTTTGAGTCACTTCTAAATATGATTTGCAGGTTTTTGAATTGATTCCTCAGAATCTGTGAATAAAAAAACTAGAGAAAACATTAAAAAACTTTGAGGAGTCATTGTCATAGGTACTCCCATTCACATAATCCTTCTCTCTTCTAATCCTTTACAAAAGAACACTTTCTAATTCAGAGTATAAACACAAGAAAAATGTATTTCCTGAAAATATTTTATTTTTAGTGTTAAATGATAAATTAGAACTCTAATCTGCCGCTCATTAGAGAATTGTCAGTTTTTCCAAATAAAAACTAAATTTTATATTTGATTCTTGTTTTTCCAGAAGATACCGTATCCAAGGCAGGGGGACCACCTTTTTGGTTGTCATACTGTGATTTTTCCTCAGGGTAAAATGCCATGATCATTTCACCCTCTCATTTTGTTCTGAGGAAGCTCGCAGGATGACAGCTTGCCAACTGCTCAGGATGCTGTCTTTTCTGAGCAGTCAAGGATCTATTGCCTTCAGACACAGAAGCTTATACTTTCATTTAAACAATATATTATTTAGGGTACAATGTTATACACATACTGGCCTACTTTCATTTTAATCCTCAATCACTACTCATTTACTCATATAAATATATCAAAATAGACATAAGAAACCTTATATTTTTATATTTCTTTGTGTAATTAACAATACCCACTACAAATATTTTATGTTTGTGTCATGAGATATTTCTATATGCTCAAAATCACAAGAAATGTGTATTGATCCAAAAAAGTCAATTTATAATAAGTTTTAAAAACATTAATTTTTTAAAAATTCATAATGCTTATCTAGATCTTGCTTTTGAATGTATTGCATTTTAAATCCCTTAAATAATTTGCATTCAAATGAAATTATTAATATCCATTTCTAGTATAAATTTAAATAGTCTTTCATTCAAACATTAAAAAGAGCAAGAAAGTTACTCCTTTGCATCATGATTTGTGTATATTTTCTGTTGCTTGTCCACGGAGGGTGTGTTCTCCTGGTGGCAAAGTTTGCCCCTCCCTTGCACGACATTTGCTTGCTGCATGAGACTGGATGTTCCTTCTGTGTTTTAGCCTGGCAACGAAGTCACTGTTCAATCTGTATATGAAGCCAGCACCGCAGCAGCCACAACTGAAGCATGGGTATGCATCTTGTTTACCTTTCGAGATCATCTGCGCAGGTTGTTCTCTAAATAAAGTTGTGTATATCAGAAGAAGAAATTCCATATCAATTATCACTTTGAAGGTTAGTTTGTTGTTTCATTACAAGCCATGAATTGCTGATGATAATGGTTGTAATGAAAGGCAGAGAGATAAGGAAATAAGAGATAAGGAAGTTTTGAATCTGTCTTTTTATATCGAACTTCAGAAAAAACGAAATTTTTCCTATTTCGGCGCCGACGAATGTAGGTTGTTATTTTGTTTTACGGTAAAGTTTTGGGAAGACAGTGGCAAAAATGATTGCATTGTTTCGTGGTGAATAATATTCATCATTGATTTTTTCCTGGAGGGAATGCCGGACTATAGTGATCAACCAGGAAAAAAAATTGGTTGTGTAAACCAATTTGACTGCAATACAAATATCTAACAATCAAAGTCTGGAATTCTTAAACATCAAAGGCACTAGTTGCTATACATAGAGAAAATGAGACTTAATTGTACATATATTTTGGGGATTCTTGTACAAATAGCAATGTTATCATCACCAGCCTCATACTTTTATGTGTGAATATTATGACCAAGGAATTCATAATATCGATATCACATTCTATGCTACACTCACGAAGTCATCGTGCTTTTATTATTCTGATTAAAAAATTTAGCCTTTAACTGGCAATTTTGTGGTTCACAAACCTCTTGCTCCTGGAGGTACTTCTTTATTATAAATATTAAATCATAACGCTTAACTATAGGAGTTTAATGGCACTGTAGCTTATTTACATGTGAATGGTGTACTTTTCTATGTAGTGAATACATAATGTCAGGTCTCTGTGTGAAACATATCATTTGGTTTTATCAACATTTTTATCCATTGGATACTATTGAATAGGTAATACATTTTTTAAAAAAATCATTCAATAACAATTCAAACCATTATTATCAGACCTCAATATGGAAGACAAGAATTTGACTAGTGACGCTAAGACATACTTATCTAATGCATTTGCAAAGAAATCATCCTCAGTTATTTGTGCAATACCAACAACTCTTGATTAGTATATAAATGTCATTTACGATTTATGTCCAAAGAACTCGTAGGTAATTCATAATGAAGATGCAATTGCCAAACTAATTTATTTCTTGATATGAGAATATTGAAAAGAAATATCTAGGGAATAAACTGTAGAAATTAGATTCATTCTATTTAACAAGATTTAGCATTTGAGCTATGGAGATATCCTATGAAATTTAAATTACATTAACTTTCTTAATATTCTTCTCTGAACTATTGCATAGTTGATGTTCATTTTATAAAAATGCAAAAGTGTTAGTTATTAATTGTGAAAATGACAGTGAGAGGAATTAGTGTGACATAGGAGGACAGGGAGTGTACATAGCATTATTAATTTTAGGGTAGTGTAGTGTTATGTTTTGTACATACCAGTTTTAGTCACGAGTTTGCCTCCTGAGGAAACACGCTAAGGGGTTGTCTCTAAATTACATAACGCTAAAGATGGAAGGAGGGGGTTAGAGGAAGTGTTACACTGCATTACCTGGAGGTAGGGGGATGTTAAGTTTAGTGTTTGCAAGTTAGTAGAAATTTAAAGCTTTGATATTTTGTAATTTTATTATTTCAACTTATAGGTTATGACATTATATTATATTTGAAGGCCTAATGATGGAGACACATACAGTTTCCGAAACGTTGCCAAGAGAATAAATATATGTGTAATTTGAATAATCATTATGACTGTCTAAAAATCATTTGGAACTTTCATAAACTCGACAATTTGTTCAAGAGACAGTCTATATTTCAATTTGATATTGTTTTTTATTTTCAACATTTCCTGAAATAATTCCTTTTATTCAGTCTTAGTTTAAAACATTACAATATTTACAAACTAAATTAAAAATTATAAATAAATTAAAAAGTTATTATGTATTAATTATTTTGATGTGTAAGTTATTATGATGTATAAATATTTACAGTAATTGAAAATATATTTTTATTAATAGTAAATTGATTGAATCTTAGCTTTTGAAACCGATCTATAGTATATTCTAGAATACAATTAAATTGACAAAGTTGATTCTTGCCCATGCATCCTCCCATGATGACATCCACACTAGTCACAAATGTTCTCATCAATGCTTTCTGCCTTCCTTCACATAAAAACTGACCCCCAATCTTGTTGTTAGTTGCAATCAACAGCGCCAATTAATTCTGACTTTAATTATCATTAATTTTAATATTTAACACAATAAAATTAATATAAATTGTTTTCATTGTTGTATTTTTTCCTTTTTGTAAATTGTGTGTTTGGAGGGGAGTTCACAAGCATTACATAATTATTTAGGAGGGGTTCAAGTGCATGTTGCAGATGCATTACAGGGAGCGGAGAGAGTATTCAAAATGTTCAAAATTTCTGTTACGTAATTAATGGATGGTCCCTAAGGGATGGTTTGGAGGGAAAGGTTAGTTCAAGTGAAAATACAGAGAAGGGTGGATATGTATGTTGGACGTAGTTGAATTATAGATTGTAAGGGACCGAAGAAGAACTTCTATGGATATTAGTGACATTGTTCAGACTTAACGATGTAACTGATATATTTTAAAAGTGAAATTGTTTCAGCCACTGGCACATAATTAATACTTGTGTATAATAATCTACAAATAATAAGACACTCGTTTGTTCACACACACTTTGAATGTTCATGGGGTTAGCTTTTACATGAATGATGAAGAAGTAGGAACAAAAGTTTCTGAAAATTTGATTCTTTTCAAGTGTCTAGGTACAGACAACTATTGTTCAGATTTTTTATTTTATTTCTGGTCTCACTTTCAATTCACTTTAAAACCTAGACACAATTAAAATTGTATTGGTAAAAATCAATGAAAGGAATGGTATATTATATGTGGGGAGAAGTACAACTTGTAAATATTTTCTTAAGATTCAGAACTCTCACCCTGTCTCTTCGTTTTAACTATAGGCCCTAATTTCTTAATTATAAATAAAGGTAGCACAACTATTTTTGTCAATGGTTGATACCAGAAAATATCCATTTACATGAAATAAAACTGATTTTCATTTGCAAACAAGCTACCAATTTAATTTGATAGGATTGCTGAAAATAACTGAATCACTCAGCCTATATCTAGCAAAAAACAGAGCTCAACAAAACATACAAAGATAGTGAAGCTTCTAACACCATCCACTGACAAACCCATGGGACCACCTCACCATTTTCTGGAAACTGGAAGAAAAACCTTATCAAGATAGTACAGAAGATGAGGAATGGAATGTGTTGGCATATTCTCTTTTAGAATTATTGAATACAAATGCTAACTAATGCATTAACTTCATTCTAAAAATAAACATTATATGTTATTTTAATGTTCAGTTTAGTAGCTAATTCAATAGATTATCATGTGGCAGAAAAGGTTTTACTTGTGTTTTACTTTAAACTTTGTGAAGCAATTTTAGTTGTTTCGAGTGGTACATGACAAAAATAGCATATATCTATTATATAGGTATATGAATTTTTGTAATGAGTTGTTTTGTTGTTGAAACAGGAGAGTAGTTTCTTTGTTGTGAATGTAACATTTACATAATGTGGTGTACACATAATACTTATCAATGTGTGTTGTACAAGCTCATTAAAATAAAAACCAAAACGAATGTGAAATCAAGAAATTATGTTAAATATATGGTGACATGAATAATTTGAAAGCACGTAATTTGATTTTCACTCAAGTACATGAATAAGAAATGAACCCATGAGGCACATTATATTATTTTCAGTTGAGAATTTCGAGTTCATAATAACTTGTACAAGAAATCCTGAAAATGTGAACTAATTAAAGCTTCTTTTTTTTTATTTAATTTTTTTCTGTGATGGATGTAATATTATTTATGGTATGTGTTTCTTATACATGAAACAATTTGCTTCAAAAGAGAACAACCTGTAAAGATGATTATATCATATTTTCAAACTGTTTTTAATCATGAAAAGTTTATTGAGATTATGTGTGATTTTGCATGAATGCAAGTTTCCATGCTGTTGTATATTTCCTGCATATTCTCGTGTTAAATTAAGGCCTAGAAGAAGAGAGTAAGGTAATGGTGTTAATGTCATATGTAAGTAGCTGTAAATTTTCATTTAATCTTGATGTTGTGTTGGTGATTGTTTATATGCATTTCACAGTCAAAAGAGAAGTTGTAAAATGCAATATTCATGATTACTTCTGTTCTTTGAGTGGTCAATTGAGGATTGTATCTTTTAAAAACTTCTTTTTTTTTTTTCTAGTTCCAAACATTATTGCATTTTAATATGGTCAAACTTCCAATGTCATTAGATTTGTTGTTTGATGTTGTTTGGCAACCATGGTTGTTTTTCGTGTTGATAAATTTTGTATTCCCCTTCTTATTTCATTTTCTTGCCGGCTTATGTGTTATTCTCTCCCCACCTGAGAAGTTGAGGTACTTAGAAACACATCCATCATTTTAGAAGTTTCTGTTGTGGATGTTGGGAAGTCAGATGGATTACCTCACACGTCATCGAAAATCGCTTTCGGTTTTAAGGAGTGTATGAATAATTAAGCTAACGACGATGTCTTGGTGTGTGTACTCGTGAAAATCTTTTCGCGTGTACTCGTGAAGATCTTTTCGCGTGTACAAATTGTCAAAGAAAAGTCTTCGTACCGAAGTATTAGGATAGTGCATCTCGCGGTATATTTATTAGAAATGAATCTGCAAATGTACGCTCACATCCTGGGAAATTAAAGTGCGACGTGGCGAGACAAAACGACAAAACCTTAATGGAGTATTACCCTAGAAATAATATATACGCCCAATAAGTAAGAAGGGCTAAGAGACGTGTTGCGAAAAACGATGAAAAAAAAGAGAGAAAGAAAAAGAGTAATCTACGTCCACAATCCTCGGTATATTGTCTGCACATCGGATCGTGTAACCACATCTGTTTTTTTGACTGGCTTTTGGCTAATAGCGCTATTTTTTGAGAAAGGGACTTTGAGTTTTTGCACGCCATAGCGGACAGCACTATCGATCTTCTACGCATGCGCAGATGCACAAAAGTGGCGCGAAACTTGAACTGCGCACGCGCAGACGATCGATAATGCTGTCCGCTATGGCGTGCAAAAAGTCCCTAATCTCAGCATAGCGAACAGCACTCGACAGCCGTCTCGACCTTCTGCGCATGCGCAGTTCGAGTTGTGCATACGCAGATGCTCGTAAGTTGAATAGAGTGATGGAACGGTTGGTGCACGCTAAGCCGTGCTTAAAGTAAGCTCTACCCGCTTCGACAGAGAGTCTATGTGCTTCGGCGCGCATGCGCAAAAGATTGATATTGTTGTCGACTGCAGTACGTTAAGCCATGCTTAAAGTTCCTAGTAGGTTCGATTTGCGTTGGTTGGTAATCGAGAGTCCCCCACTCAAGAATCAAAATAGATATCATGCGCACGAAACGCCAAAAGTGTGTTATAGCTGAATCGCGTAGGCAAGAGAAACTTCATGCCTTCGGGTAAAAACCAGTATAGGCGAGCGGAAAGGCAAAGTTTTACGGACGAGCGCACCAGTGTCTGGGACATCGCGGGTTCGATCTCAGGAAGGTTTTGCGGGCGCGATCCCGACCCTTGCAACAAGGAGCGAAAACGTGATGGTTGCTGTGCTAGGTCTTAGAGGATCGACCGTTGGCGGTAGAGGGTGAGTCCTCCGCCGTGTCTTAAGAATTCATTTGTGTATTTATTTAACTGCAAAACATATTGAAACTGGGTGTCTCAGTATGTTACAAATTTCTAGGGCATGCGGAGGGACGAAAATCAACTGTTTGCCATGAACATGCAGCGGGAAATTTTAAACAAGGCAGTTACACGTGACCTTTACCCCTGGTCGGTAGGCAACCTACGCAGCAGTGATGTTCGGCAGGTATACTAATCTCTTTGACTTCTTCGGATTGTGATCGATCTACCACATCTTAATTGGCAAAAAAAAAAAAACGAACAAATAAAACAACAAAACAAAAACTCCGCCCCTCCCTACGTGACCTAGAACTTCGTAACATTTATTAACATAAAGTTGGTAACGTTATTCTGAGACCTCCTGTATGTGACGCACTTTTATTAAACGTCAATTTTATTATGAATATTTATTAGTAAGAGTGTTTTGTCAAAATTGTATTATAAGAAATATTATCTTCTCCGTGTAGTAACAGTGGTAAATGTGCTACATAATATGCATCTTATCACTTATCGTGCCCCAAGCTAAGGAATCGTCTCTCTACCGTGAGATCGTGGGGAAAGAACTCGCACAGAGCTCAACAAAACGAGTGCAGCAAATGTGAATGACTGGTCTCTCGGTATGCCTGTTAGAATAATTAATGCCAATGTGAATGTGTTTAAGGGGCGAGCATAGGACAAGGAATAGGAAGGAAAAATCGCGCGCGGTCTGTGACACGTTTGATAGGGTACGGCTCCGGCTGGTATGAATGGAAGAAAGCACAAAAAACTACCCACCAGAGCAGCCGGTCGCCAGAATTGTCTTGAAGACAGCAGCTGAATTCGACCTAGCTTTATACTAGTTTGTGTTGGAATTCGGCACAGCCGGAACTCGTACCCTAGGACCTTCCGGTCAATCATCCAATCGATTTACTTTACGCAAAGCCAGTGGTAATTCTGGCTCTGAGCCCAACTCGCGGGTTCGGTGGTATAACGGTTAGCGTTTCGGGCTGTTGTACCCAAGTTTTCGGGTTCAAACCCTGTCGAAGCCGTGGATTATTAAGGGAGAAAAAGTCCTTGGTACGCCTTCCTTCGGAGGAAAAGTAAAGCCAGCTGTCCCATGTTAGTAGATTGTAAAAGTCCCATGTAAAAGATCCTAAAGCCTAAATGAAGCCTCTGAGCTAAATTCAAATCGCCTGTTTCGTCGCCCAAGTAATACCTTCTTTCTCCACCAGTTGGTGAAAGGAGCATTACGAAATTTGCGTGGTCAGACGGAAGAGCAGGCCTCATGGCCTGAGTCTCGCCACGTAAAATAAGGCATTAACTGACTCAGCTAGTGATAGGAATCGAATCGCTAAAATAAATTACCTCCTCTGTTGTATCTCCTGGTCTAGAAAGCTTCAATAGCGGGCTCTCCACCGCAAATACAAACGGATCGGGTTGCGCTGTGTATCATAGTGAAGTTGGCGAGTGATACGTCATTGTAGAGTGACCTTGCGGCTGCGAACCAAGGAATTATGATACCGCGATAAGAACGGAGCTTTGCGGTCACCAGGAGGAGGCAGAGCAGAGAGACTCAGAAGTGCTTCCGTCGTTTAAAGCGAGTGTCTACCGTAAAGGGACCAGACGTTTATGACCTTTAATAATACAGTATTGTAGACAAACAACTTAAAAATTAGTCACTGAAAGAAAATACTAATGTTTCAACAAAGTACATACTACATTGATTTTCTGTTTCCAACTAAAATTGAAAGCTTGAAATAAAAATAAAATGTGAGTGCCATTTTCATACTTTCCAGAAAAATGACTTAATATACGTTAAACCTATTGACATAACTCCTGCCATTTATAATCACCTCCGTAACACTGTCAAGGATTGCGTCTGCACTTTGGTTCTTATTTATGTTATAGTTATTGATTCATTCATCATTATTCTGGTAAAAACGTACATTTAACAGGAATGGCAGTTACATCTTTTTTTTATTTCAAGTCTTCAAATGTTGAGTCCAAATTTTATTTGTGCTGAACCGTACCGTAAGCAGCAGCACAACTCTTTTAGAAATTTTTAGTGTCACAACAACAATGAGAACTTCTACGGTAGGATTCTGCCTACCCTCATTGACAACCCAGCTCTGTGGAGGACTTTTTTTTATTAAGATTACTCAGTGTGTACTGGGCGGTCTGATTATGACACTACTGGTCGCTCACGATCACAGATTTTTTTATCATCAGGACTGGGTTAATATCTAAAGGTGCTCTAAGCATGACCAGGCATTCGGACCACCTAGTAATTTTGATTTATTGAACATAAGTTAAAGGACTGCTGTACCCAAGTTCGCGGGTTCAAACCTGATCGAATCCATGGATTTTTAGGGGCGAAAAAATCCTTCGTACGCCTTCCTTCGGAGGGGAAGTAAAGCCGGCTGTCCCATGTTAGTAGATTTACTTGCATGTAAAAGATTCTCAAGCCTAAATAAAACCTCTGAGCTAAATTCAAATCGCCTGTTTCGTCGCCCAAGGAATACCTTCTTTCTCCGCTAGTTGGTGAAAGGAGCGTAGCGAAATTTGCGTGGTCAGACGGAAGAGCAGGCCTCATGGCCTGAATCTCGCCACGTAAAATAAGGCATCAATTCAATTCAATTCAATTCATAAGTGACCAAATCGACAATGAAAATGAAACTTGCAACACTTTCAATTTGAAAAATTATTATGAGAGCAATAAACACAATATCAGAGGGAAATTTCCAGTGAAAAACCCCACCACAAAATCTTCTTCTCATAACCCGATGGTGTGACGGTTAGCGTGCCGGACTGTCATACCCAAGATCGCGGGTTCAAACCCGATCGAAGCCGTGGATTTTTAAGGGCGAAAAAAATCCTTCGTACGCCTTCCACGGAGGGGAAATAAAGCCGGCTGGCCCATATTAGTAGATTTACTTGCATGTAAAAGATCCTCAAGCCTAAATGACGCCTCTGAGCTAAATTCAAATCGCCTGTTTCGTCGCCCGAGATAATACCTTCTTTCTCCGCTAGGTGAAAGGAGCGTAGCGAAATTTGCGTGGTCAGACGGAAGAGCGGGCCTGATGGCCCGAGTCTCGCCACGTAAATAAGGCACTAACTAACTAACCTTCTTCAGACAGTCGGCCGTCAGAATTGGAGTACACTCGCTGTTCGAAAATAACGCTAACAACCTTCCGAGATTACAACAGCGATTCGAGTCTTCGAAATGTACACGTAATTTCATTGACATAAAGGTTGCGACGAAATCGAAAAATTGCGAAAAAGAAAAGCATTTTCTACTTCTGAGTCCAAACGTGTAAAGGAAATTGCTAATATTTTGAGAAAAATATGGAGTGAACACCCAGATAATAATCGGTGGATTGATTGTTTCGAAGCATTTCAACTGCTATGGTCGATAATCCCATTAAGGTAGTAAGTGTTTAACTCGGAAGATGGCGGTGTTCCTCCACCGAATGGTGAGATCCGGAGCTGTCCTGACGTTGGCTTGCCGGTGAGTCCCCCTCCAGATATCTCCCCCAGCGAGGCACCGCTCAGCCAGAACAAGCTCGGCTCTTTCGACATGTGTGGCAATAAAGGGGACGGGGACCCAACGCGATCTTTCCTTCCTCTTTTACTTACACACAATAAACTACCACACATGTAAATGTAAAAGGTTTCTTGTATGCTTAATGGTATTTTACATGCCGTAAATCTACAACATGGGACAGCCGGCTTTAATTCCCCCGAAGGAAGGCGCCCTTAAATATCTACGATTTCAATCGGGGTTGAACCTGCAATCTTGGGTATAACACTGGCTGTACGCTAACCGTTATACCACCGACGCCGCGACCAAGTCACCACACTAGCGAGTCGGAACGACCGCAGCAGATGAAACAACATTCAACCAATCCGTGTTGGAGCTGCTGCAGTGCGGAAGGGGGCCGCGAGCCGAGCCGGGCCGGGCCGGACCGCTCTCCTGGTCCTGCGCAGGTGGCCAGGGCGGCGGCGGCGGCGCCGCCACCGCCACCGCCGCCGCCGCCGCCGCCGCCGCCACCACTGCCGCCACCACTGCCGCCACCACTGCCGCCACCGCCACCGCCGCCGCCGCCGCCGCCGCCGCCACCACTGCCGCCACCACTGCCGCCACCGCCACCGCCGCCGCCGCCGCCGCCGCCACCACTGCCGCCACCACTGCCGCCACCGCCACCGCCGCCGCCGCCGCCGCCGCCACCACTGCCGCCACCGCCATCGCCACCGCCACCGCTGCCGCCACCGCCGCCGCCACCGCCACCGCTGCCGCCGCCACCACCGCCGCCACCGCCACCACCGCCGCCCCCGCCGCCCCCGCCACCACCGCCGCCACCGCTGCCGTCGCCGCCGCCGCCTCCCCCGCCGCCACCACCGCCGCCACCGCCACCGCCCCCGCCGCCGCCGCCGCCACCGCCGCCACCACCGCCGCCCCCGCCGCCGCCGCCACCACCGCCGCCACCGCTGCCATAGCCGCCGCCGCCTCCCCCGCCGCCACCGCCGCCGCCACCGCCGCCACCGCCACCACCGCCGCTGCCGCCGCCGCCACCACCGCTGCTGCCGCCACCGCCGCCGCCGCCGCCGCCGCCGCCACCACCGCCACCGCTGCCGCCGCCGCCGCCGCCGCCACCGCCGCCGCCGCCGCCACCGCCGCCACCACCGCCGCCACCGCCCCCGCCGCCGCCGCCGCCGCCGCCACCGCCGCCACCGCCGCCGCCGCCACCACCGTCGCCGCCGCCGCCACCGCCGCCGCCGCCGCCGCCGCCACCACTGCCGCCACCACTGCCGCCACCGCCGCCGCCGCCGCCGCCGCCACCACTGCCGCCACCACTGCCGCCACCGCCACCGCCGCCGCCGCCGTCGCCGCCACCACTGCCGCCACCGCCATCGCCACCGCCACCGCTGCCGCCGCCACCACCGCCGCCACCGCCACCACCGCCGCCCCCGCCGCCCCCGCCACCACCGCCGCTGCCGCCGCCGCCGCTGCCGCCGCCGCCACCACCGCCGCCACCGCCGCCGCCACCGCCGCCGCCACCGCCGCCGCCACTGCCGCCGCCACTGCCGCCACCGCCACCGCCACCGCCATCGCCACCGCCGCCGCCGCCGCTGCTGCCGCCACCGCCGCCGCCGCCACCGCCGCCACCGCCGCCACCGCCGCCGCCACCGCCACCACCGTACCGCCGCCGCCGCCACCGCCGCTGCTGCCGCCACCGCCGCCGCCGCCGCCACCGCCGCCGCCGCCACCGCCGCCACCACCGCCGCCACCGCCACCGCCCCCGCCGCCGCCGCCGCCGCCGCCGCCACCGCCGCCACCACCGCCGCCCCCGCCGCCGCCGCCACCATCGCCGCCACCGCTGCCGTCGCCGCCGCCGCCTCCCCCGCCGCCACCACCGCCGCCACCGCCACCGCCCCCGCCGCCGCCGCCGCCACCGCCTCCACCACCGCCGCCCCCGCCGCCGCCGCCGCCGCCACCGCCGCCACCGCCGCTGCTGCCGCCACCGCCGCCGCCGCCGCCGCCGCCACCACCGCCACCGCTGCCGCCGCCGCCGCCGCCACCGCCGCCGCCGCCGCCACCGCCGCCACCACCGCCGCCACCGCCCCCGCCGCCGCCGCCGCCGCCACCGCCGCCACCGCCGCCGCCGCCACCACCGTCGCCGCCGCCGCCACCGCCGCCGCCACCGCCGCCGCCGCCGCCACCGCCCCCGCCACCACCGCCGCCCCCGCCGCCGCCGCCACCGCCCCCGCCACCGCCGCCGCCACCGCCGCCGCCGCCGCCGCCGCCCCCGCCGCCGCTGCCGCCGCCGCCGCCACCGCCACCGCCGTTGCCGCCACCGCCGCCGCCGCCGCTGCCGCCGCCGCCGCCGCCGCCGCCACCACCGCCACCGCTGCCGCCGCCGCCCCCGCCGCCGCCGCCGCCGCCGCCCCCGCCGCCGCTGCCGCCGCCGCCGCCACCGCCGTTGCCGCCGCCGTCACCGCCGCCGCCGCCGCTGCCGCCGCCGCCGCCGCCGCCGCCGCCGCCGCCGCTCCGCTCCGCGCCGTCACGGCTATTCCCGGCGGAGATGCAACGCGCGGTGGGCAGCGAAGGCCTTGGCGGCGGCGGCGGCGGCGGCGCGAGGTCAGGGGGCCGAGGGGCGGGGGCGTAGGACGGAAGCGCAACCACGCCGCCCCGGAACTCCGCGCCCCCTGACTCCGCGCCGGCGTGCGACACGCTGCCCCCGAGCGGGCGAGGTTTATGTTCCCTGGGCGAGAGGTTGCTCGGCCCGATAGTAATTTTCGTTTCTTTATTCGCAATGCAAACTGTGGCGGTCCCTCCTACGCGAGTGCTGCCTGTCGAGCGTAATTCACGTAAGAGACGTGGTCACGGGGAAATGATGAGAGCGACCGGAAGGGGAAGGGGGTTAAGATAGGGGAAGAAATGCAATCGTAATAATAATATATCGTAATAAGCTACGTAACAATCGTAATAAACGCCGCCCTCCTGCCTCCCCCCCCCCATAGCTACGCCACTGTCTCCTTGCCGAGCGCCAAACATTCAGTTCTCGCCCTAAGACGGCTCCGCACATTCGGTGAGTAGCGAGTGACCGCTGTTTGTCTAGCGACGAATATTCGGTCTCGTTCTACCCACCGTGTGTCGGTCTGCTGGACACATCAAAGGAAACAGCCCAGCACATCAGCATCTCGGTATTGGGGGAGCAGCAGATCGCTACAGCAGGTCGCAACAGTAGGTCGCTCCAAATTTTGCGGATTCGGATGGTATAACGGTCAGCGTATCGGATTGTTGTACCCAAGATTGCGGGTTCAAACCCGATCGAAGCCGTGGGTGAAGGGCGAGAAAATCCTTCGAACGCCTTCCTTCGGAGGGGAAGTAAAGCCGGCTGTCCCATGCTAGTAGATGTACTGCATGTAAAAGATCCTCAAGCCTAAATGATGCCTCTGAGCTAAATTCAAAATCGCCTGTTTCGTCGCCCGAGTTAATACCTTCTTTCCCCGCTAGATGCTGAAAGGAGCGTAGCGAAATTTGCGTGGTCAGACGGAGGAGCGAGCCTAATGGCCCGAGTCTCGCCACGTAAAATAAGGCATTAACTAACTACTCGGCGAATGCCGAATATGTGGAGAAGCCTTTAGAGAGGGATTGCTCAGCGAGAGAGGTATGCTCGCCGTATACGATGTGAATCCATATTTGAGCCTTCGAGCATACGCGCAACTTACTAACTATATCGGGAAACGATACTTCGCTAGAATTATCGAGTGGAATCATGTGACTCGTTTCCTGTAAGATATAAGTCACGTGACCACGAGATATGAAAGTTGTTCCAACTGTACCAGCAGAGAAAGCTATTTAGCTAACTCTCTAGTTCTAAGAGGCAAAATCTTAGTGAGGATGTGGCATTATGGGAATTCAGCGTAGGCAGCACACTCTACCGTCACTGTCCGGAAGTACTTGGATGCGTCGTAGTATTAGAACGAAATTTTGAGCCAAATAATATTAGTAATTATGATGCTAGTTGTAAAAGCGACATTTTGTTTTGGGAGTTGTCAGAATTGCGACACGAGGCCGAATGACGCAATCCTTCGAGCAAAATAAAATCACTTTTACCACGTGTGTCATACAGTATTTTCTAGATGGCGTTACTGACTTTAATTTCATTTTATTTTAATTCGGATACACTAATCATTTAATTGGATTTCATGTTACATTAAGATCACTGGTAGCTTATCAGGTGAAAGTATTTTGTTTCCTTTGTTACATTAACAGATTTATCTCGACATTTGAACATCGTCTCAATTTGAACACGCTACGCATGTCCTAAATGTAACTGATTTTACCAAGGACTGTCTAAAAAGTTTCTTCACACTTCAAATGATAGTGGTCGCCTCTAACGTATATCATAGCCTTTTGCGAAACGCCGTAAAAAAGACTATAGAGGAGTATAGTTTTTCTGTCGTGACGTTGGAGTTCGCGCGTGCACTATTCTACAAGTGAGTTCGTATCGTAAAATGGTTGTGTTTCACGCTTGTGCTTTCCTTCGAAGTGGGTGGATATAGCGAAGTAATTGAAGAAAGTAGTGTGGTCGTTTGAAATTAATGTAATGTGTTTTTCAATAATACTCCATTGTCAGTGAAAATGGAAAAATCTCATCCGACCGAAAGAAATCGTACCCACTTCGTTTCTAGTTTGTTGAAGTTCACCTTTTCAACAACAGGTTGTCTTAGAGCTGAAATTTTAGGATTTAAACGACCTTCATTTCATCATAGTCACATGATATAATAAAAGTCGATCATATTTTATGTCGATGATGCATCAAACATAAATGGACAAAATGGTGTTGAAGTAATGGGAAAGCAGTATTATTTTGCTGGTCTCCAACAAAGTATTTGTAAAAACCATTGCTGCCCCTTGGCCTTCAATTGTTTCGGACGTGACGTCAAAAAAATCCCCTCTAGTCCTGGACGCAGTATAGTACGTGATTTTCTTACCGAAACGAGGGGGCGGAAGTGGTGTGGGCGACTACGACAATCGCCTGATGCCTGCCCCCTCTTCCTCCTCGCCCCCTCCCTTCCCCCTTTCCCCCCTCCATCCACCAGCATTCAGCCCACACCGTCTTGCGGGACCGGTGAATACCTGCGGGAAGATGAGACGGCATATGACGCGAACCCGCTGGCTGCGCGGTACAATGTACGTCGGATTACGAACATGGGCGTCGCTTTTGTGTGTGTGTGTGTGTGTGTGTATGTGTGTGTGTGTGTGTGTCTGGGTGTGTGTCTGGGTGTGTGTCTGGGTGTGTGTGTGTGTGTGTCTGGGTGTGTGTCTGTGTGTATGTGTGTGTGTGTGTGTCTGGGTGTGTGTCTGGGTGTGTCTGTGTGTGTGTCTGGGTGTGTCTGTGTGTATGTGTCTGTGTGTGTCTGTGTGTGTGTGTCTGTGTGTGTGTGTCTGTGTGTGTGTGTCTGTGTGTGTGTGTCTGTGTGTGTGTCTGTGTGTGTGTGTCTGTGTGTGTGTCTGTGTGTGTGTCTGTGTGTGTGTGTCAGTGTGTGTGTGTGTCTGTGTGTGTGTCTGTCTGTGCGTGTGTCTGTCTGTGCGTGTGTCTGTCTGTGCGTGTGTCTGTCTGTGCGTGTGTCTGTCTGTGTGTGTGTCTGTCTGTGTGTGTGTCTGTCTGTCTGTGTGTGTGTCTGTCTGTCTGTGTGTGTGTGTCTGTCTGTGTGTGTCTGTCTGTCTGTGTGTGTGTCTGTCTGTCTGTGTGTGTCTGTCTGTGTGTGTGTGTCTGTCTGTGTGTGTGTCTGTCTGTGTGTGTGTCTGTCTGTGTGTGTGTCTGTCTGTGTGTGTGTCTGTCTGTGTGTGTGTCTGTCTGTGTGTGTGTCTGTCTGTGTGTGTGTCTGTCTGTGTGTGTGTCTGTCTGTGTGTGTGTCTGTCTGTGTGTGTGTCTGTCTGTGTGTGTGTCTGTCTGTGTGTGTGTCTGTGTGTGTGTGTGTGTGTAGGGTAGGGTGCAGGCCCCTCCTAATACGTTTATGCAGTACTTTTATTCTCATTCAGTTTTACTTTCTCGCATATTACTTACGTTGTATAGAGAAGGTATTGCAATGCTGCAGCAAAGAACGGAGATTTTTCGACAGAAAAACTCGTAGTGTGGGTTTCTCTTACCGAAAACGTTTTGTTCCTACGCGTAGTAAATTACTTCCTCCAACTCTTTCTACAGTCAAAATTTATATTTTTATATCCAACCGAAAAGTTGGTTAGGACGAAACGTCCCTCTGTCTGTTAACAATGCTAGCTGCTAAACCGTAGGCAGAATTTTCACCAAAATTAATATTTCCCAATCAAACTGACAGATGAATTTGAAACTTCAATTTTAATTTTTAGGGGTATTTTACATGAAGCCTCAACGACATTATCATTTTTGTTTCAAAATGGGCTCCAAGTTCCTTTTTGTTTCCCTCTTGTAGAACAAAGAACGCTCATAAAAATGGGCAGATCCGATTTTCTTTGAATTTTCTAATATTGCCAATGTCGAACATTTTTTTCAGCATCTCCCTTCAGCTACAATATTGAAGAAAAATATTGTTTTCCCAATAAAGTTTGTTCTTCAAAGACCGATCTTCCAGTAAGGACATGCTAAATATTTTGAAAATGAGAGTCTCGAAATTATTGCGGTACACGCAGTCTCCATGACTGCGCCAGAAAATACCCTGCCGAACGTCTGTGCAAGCGTAAAAATCATGTCTGGCAAAGCACATGCATATATTCATATTACTCGGGCCTATGCAATGCCTTCCTAAAGTATGTTCATTAGCGAAAAGTGATCATTTTCCAACCCTATACGTGCTCTAGAAGATGAATTTTTTAGGTCGCTTTTCAACAATTTGGTCATAGAGCGACCACCGTGCTTTTTGCCCGAGATAGGATTCGAACTCGCGACCTTTCGAGCCGAGGCAGCTACTGCCCTTCAGCTTTAACGTGAGTGGAATTAATTTACGTAGTTAGGAAATTAAAGTTATTGCAATTGTAGTTATTTTTTTAAACTCTCTTTGTTGTTTTTCTTCTTCGTTCATTTTCTTCTGCCTTTTCTTTTAATTTTTTAATTTCCCTACTTATTTTCCTTTTAATTCCACTACTTTTCTCTTCTTTCCTTGTTCCTTTTCTTCTTCTCCTTTTTGTATTTTCCTTCTTCTTTTCTTGTTACTCTTCTTCTTTTGTCCATTTTCTTATTTTGCACCTTTTGGTTCCTTTTCTTCTTTTTGTTCCTTTTCTTATTTTTGTTCTTTTCTTGTTCCTTTTCTTCTTTTCTTGTTCCTTTTCTTCTTTTCTTGTTCCTTTTCTTCTTTTCTTGTTCCTTTTCTTCTTCGTCTTCTTCTTTTCTCGTTCCTTTTCTTCTTCGTCTTCTTCTTTTCTCGTTCATTTTCTTCTTCGTCTTCTTCTTTTCTCGTTCATTTTCTTCTTCGTCTTCTTCTTTTCTCGTTTATTTTCTTCTTCTTCTTCTTTTCTCGTTCATTTTCTTGTCCTTTTTTCATCCTCTTCTTTTTTCTTTTCTTGTGCCCCTTCTTCTTCTTTGTTGTTGTTGTTGTTGTTGGCGTTGTGGAGGCGCAGGCGCCAGGGGCTGCGCGTCCCTGACCGCTCTTGCGTCGTGTGGGTGGCGGGGCTTGGGTCGCACTCGTCGCGGGCGTGGGCGCCGCGTCTGGTGCTCTGCTGTGCCGTGCCGTGCTCCGCCCACGCGCTTGCGCAACGCCGCCCACGCCCCCTTCTCGCTTCGGTTTCGCTGCTTCTGATCCTCCTGCGATGTTTACTCGGCGGTGATTTATTGTTATCCCGCATTGCTCTTCATCTCTGTTATTTACTATTCGGTTATTTACTGTTTTCCGTTGTTTGTTTTCTCCTTCGTAATTTATTCTTCGGTTATTTATTGTTCTCTGTCATTTGACTTGTCCATTATTTACTCTTCGACATTAAATCTCCTCTCTCGTTGTGTGTCTCTTGGGAACTTCCAGTCTATCTCTTATGCACTATGTTTCTTTCCGCATCTAATTGTCTCTGCCTTTCTCTCCCCGCCTCCTCTCTATCTTCTTCTGCCTCTCTCTCTTTCTCGATATGACTCGTTACCTCTTTTTCTCGCTGTTTCTCTTCCTCGCCGCCTCTCTCCTTTTCTCGTATCTCTTTTTTGTCGCCTCTCTCTTTTTCTCGTTGTCTCTCTTTTTCTCGTTGTCTGTCTTTTTCTCGTTGTCTGTCTTTTTCTCGTTGTCTGTCTTTTTCTCGTTGTCTGTCTTTTTCTCGTTGTCTGTCTTTTTCTCGTTGCCTCTCTCTTTTTATCGTTTCTTCCTTTCGCGGAATTCACATTTCTGTCTCTTCCTCTGTTTTTGACTATCTATTTATCTGCCTCTGTCTATCTATTCGTCGGTCTGTCTGCCTGTCAGTCTGCCTATCTATCCATACTTTTTGTGTTCACTCTTTCCCGTCCTCTGTTTCGGACCGTCTCCCCGTCCCACCCTCTCTCCCTGCTCTGACGTCGTCCGCGCAAAAACGCCCGTCCCCGTCCGGGGGCGCCCGGCCGCCATGTGCAGCGGCAGGAACCGGCTCCCCGTCTGCGCCGCCTGACCCTCCACTTAGCGACACTTGGCGCGCCCGCGAAAGAGTTGCGCGACGGCGGCGGCGGCGCACCGAATGCCCGTGACGGCGCGGCGCCCGCCAGTGTCCGGCGCGGGCGGAACCAAGGCATGCGCCCCGCGCCCCGCCCTCACGCGGGGCTCCGCCGCGCCGCCGCCTCCAAGCGGTAAGTGCGCTCTCGCCAACGGCCGCTCCACAATAGGCCGCGAACGGGAACGTAAAGTTGAAAGGCGGACGTCTCAGGCAGGCGTTCACAACACGACGGGAACGGGATGGCCCAAGCGGTAAGTGCGCTCTCGCCGTAGGGCGCTGCCGATGAAGAACGCTCCACAATAGCCCGTGAACGGGAACGGCAACTCGAACGGGAACGTCAAGTGAGTTGAAAGGCGGACATCTCAGGCAAGCGTTCACAACACGATGGGAACACGAAGCTTGACGGGAACGGGAAGGATGGTCCGAGCGGTAAGTGCGCCCTCGCCCAAGGGCCGAAGGGCGCTGCCGCGTAATGCCACTCCACAATAGCCCGTGAACGGGAACGGCAACGCGAACGGCAACGCGAACGTAAAGTAAGTTGAAAGGTGGACATCGGGAACGTAAAGTAAGTTGAAAGGCGGACATCGGGAACGTAAAGTAAGTTGAAAGGCGGGCATCGGGGACGTAAAGTAAGTTGAAAGGGGGACATCGGGAACGTAAAGTAAGTTGAAAGGCGGACATCTCAGGCAGGCGTTCACAACACGACGGGAACGCGAAGCTTGACGGGAACGGGAAGGATGGTCCAAGCGGTAAGTGCGCCCTCGCCCAAGGGCCGAAGGGCGCTGCCCCAAAAGGCCGCTCCACAATAGCCCGTGAACGGGAACTGCAACGCGAACGGGAATGGCAAGTAGGTTGAAAGGCGGACATCTCAGGCAGGCGTTCACAACACGACGGGAACGCGAAGCTTAACAGGAACGGGAAGGGTGGTCAACATTTATCTCGGCCCTGGAACGGGAAGCCTTTGACCAATGAAATGGAGGCGAAGCTTTCCAGCTGATCGAGCGCGCGGCCTGCGCGCGAAACTGGTCTGGAGCGGAGTTGAGGTTACAGCGTGGATTTGCGAGGTTAGGGTTTGAGGAGGATTTAGTTAGTTGTTAGTCCGGTGCGGGCGGAACGAAGGAATGCAACCCGCGCCCCGCCCTCTCGCAGGGCACCGCCGCACCGCCTCAAAGCGGTAAGTGCCCTCTCGCCAAGGGCCGAAGGGCCAAAGGGCGCTGCCGCTAAAGGCCCGAGGGAGTGGGGGCCGAGGGCTGTGGAGAAGAAGCAAATTGGGTGGCTGTCGATACATCTTGGAAGGGTTACGCGTGAAGAAAGTGGCTGTGATGCAAGTAAAAGGAGGACGATCGGTTTGATTGATTAATTAGTGTTTGCGGGAGTGTCGACTGCTATGGTCATAAGTCCCGGAAGTGTGGTGCATGTGTTGTCGCAGAGATCTTTCTCCGCTCGATGGTGAGATCCGTCGCCGACCTACCATCGGCTAGCGGAGTTTCTCCAACCAGGTATCTCCCACCAACGGGGTACCACCCCTGCCGGGACAAACTCTAAGCTCCCGACCGATCTCCCGGCCTGTGTACGTAACTAAGGGGTACGCTAGAACAAGGAGTGGAAAGGAAAGATCGCGCGCGTACCATGGCCCGTTTTGTAGGGTACTGCTCCGGCATTCGTATGGAGAAAACACGGGAAACTACCGATCGGAGCAACCGTTCGCGGGTATTCTCCTCCAGACAGCTCCAGGCTGAATTCGACCCAGCTAAGATCGAAAGTCCGGCCGCCACCGGGAGTGTAATCGTAGGACCTCCCGATCAGAGGCACTGCAGTAACATCAGTTGATGCCCACCTCTCCTGGTTCGCGCTGTTTCGAGGGCCGAAGGAGTCTGGGCTCTGTGGAGTAGCAAACCGGATGTTTATGGATAGACCTCGGAATGTTAGGAGTGAAAAAGTTGTTGTGAAGTAAGTATAAGGTGGATCGGTTTGATTCATTAATTAGGGTTTCCACGAGCGTCAACTATGGTCATTAGAACTGTAAGTGTAGTACGTGCTTTTATCACGGAAAATGGCGGTAGGCACTGGATGGTGAGAACCGGTGCCGACCTACATGTCAGATTGAAGAATTTTCACTATCCAGGTATCTCCCATCAGAGGTGCTCTCGTCTTGTCTCCCGACATGTGTGGTAGTGTAGTGCGTGTAAATGTATGTGTAAGTAACGGTTGACGATTGGACTAGGAAGATGATGGAAATACCGCGCGTTATCCATTGTCCATTTGTTAGAATACTGCTCCGGCTTTCGCCTGGTGTTGATGAATTTTGATAAACAACGGAAAACTACAGATCAGAGCAGCGCTAGAATTCTTCTGCCGATAGCGGCTGTTTTCCGCCATTTCCAGTGACTGTGCTCATTGTTGTTGCGCTCGTTCTCACAGAAGTATTGTTGGAGCTACCTGGTAGCAGGTTTTTGTTAATTTATTTTCTTCCCATTCGATATCCGACTAAATGGTGAATATATGCTACTATGAATTTAATTTGGACTCAACGTCAGGCAGTTGTGGGTCTCAGTACTTCGTACCTTCACTATTGTGAAATTTCATAATTACGAAAGTGACTGAAATTCTCCATCTATTTGTAACTTTTATCGCCGAATTGTTCTAATATGTTGCTAAAGATACTGCTAGAACTCTCCAAAGCGACTACCCGTTGTAAATGAGGGATTTTTTCTATTAAAAAAATTTTAAATAAACATCGACCTTAACTGCAGGTGCCCCGTCAACTTCGAACCAATACCCCTTCGCTTTGTACTAGTCTCTCCCTCGGATCTAAGGTATATTATTGCATCTAAGCCCTAGTCAGGAGCGTACAATATTTTCACGATCCCGTCAAAGTATCAATATCTAGTTCAAATAAATCAGTCCTAGCTTACCCGTGCGAGAACTCTCACATGCTATACCCCACCCTGTTCCCTATTTTTCCATTAGGAAATGGAATTAGGAATTAAGCCTACATTTTTCTTCAAGACCCTCTTATCCTCCGTCACTTGTTCTATATGTCACCTTGTAATTGATAACAGTGAAATACACCCTTGTCAATACAAACTTTTCTTATTTAACGTTATTATCGAGCAAAGAGGTACACCCGTATAATTCAATCGCAAAAAATATGAAGTAATTAGTAATTTCACATACAGTAGCAGAATGTACAGCGTTTGAACAGGTGAGGTTGGATCGAGAAGCGTCGAACCAGCAAAAATGTAATAGAATGGTCAAGAAGATTTCATCCTGTAGATTACAGTGTGAGGAACGTTTCTTTGAGGTCTTTGGCATCCAAATTTTAGTTTTTAAGGCACTAGAATGCTTAGTTTAAGAGTTATTTGACGATATAGATTCAAAAATCCTGTCGTACGTCGCGGGTTGCATTTTACATAAAAGTTTCGATGCATTTTAAACAAATTCTTTATATTTTTAAAGTCACGTGCAATTCGTCACGTTTCCGTGGAATTCTCTTTGTTTAGAAACCTCATTTGTAAAGATTGTTGGCACGTAAGAGCTGCAAATGGAAGGTATTCTACTGAAATAATATGTAAATCAATATCTAGTTCAAAACGTGCTTGTATGGCCTCTTGTAAATGTACGTTGAAGATTATATTTCCAATACAAGACATTTGAGCCCCTGAAATACGTTGTAAAATTGGATTGAAACAAAATAACTGTGTCGGTGGCGTGCAGTGTTTGAATCCACCGGTGGAGTGTAGAGTGGGGGGGGGGCGTTGGCCCAGATGCTCGAGGCGGTGCGGGCGTTCGCGCGGCCCCCGGGGCATCGTCCCACGAAGGCGCCGCCGCCCGCCGCCTTGCCTTTCCCGTCCATCGCCCGCCCCGGCCCGCTACATCGTCTGCCTCGGCCGCTGCCGCCCCCCCCGCGCCCACGCGCAGGGCCCCGGCCGCCGTGGGCGCGCTCGGCGGCGCCTTGTCATATCTCTGTCTTCCTCTCCCTCTCTCTCCCCACTCAGTGTCACTCTCACCCACACACCAACCACGTGGCTCCCTGTCCATTGCTTCGGTCTGGCCCCTTTTGCTTACCTCTCACTCTCTCTGCCCTTCTCTCCCTCTCTGCTCCGCTCCCCCCTCTGTCCCCCTGCCTCCTGTCCCCCCTGCCTCCTGTCCCCCTGCCCCCTGTCCCCTTCAGCCTCCTGTCCCTCTCTGCCCCTGTCCCCATCTGCCCCTGTTCCCTTCAGCCTCCTGTCCCCCTCTGTCCCCTGCCCCCCTCTGTTCCCTGTCCTCCTCTGCCCCTGTCCCCATCTGCCCCTGTCCCCCTCTGTCCCCTGCCCCCCTCTGTTCCCTGTCCTCCTCTGCCCCATGTCCCCATCTGCCCCTGACCCCCTCTGTCCCCTGTCCTCCTCTGCCTCCTGTCCTCCTCTGCCCCCTGTCCCCCTCTGCCCCCTGTCCCCCTCTGCCACCCTGTCCCCGTCTGCCCCCCTGTCCCCGTCTGCCCCCCTGTCCCCGTCTGCCCCCCTGTCCCCGTCTGCCCCCCTGTCCCCGTCTGCCCCCCTGTCCCCGTCTGCCCCCCTGTCCCCGTCTGCCCCCCTGTCCCCGTCTGCCCCCCTGTCCCCGTCTGCCCCCCTGTCCCCGTCTGCCCCCCTGTCCCCGTCTGCCCCCCTGTCCCCGTCTGCCCCCCTGTCCCCGTCTGCCCCCCTGTCCCCGTCTGCCCCCCTGTCTCCCTCCCCCTTTGTTAGGACATGAGAAACTGTTAATGCCTTGTGCGTATTTAAATGCTTAATGCAGTGAATGAATTTTTACGATTAGATGTGTAACCTAGAAATTCTAGATAGCGGTTTCGTCAGCGAAATAGTATTTCCTGAATCTCGACCTTCGGTAGATTTGGTTCATGCCAGCGTACGATTATTTTGACACTTGGAAAACAGTTGGAGGTTGACGAAATTCCCATCGCTCCGCAAGATTTCTATAACTTGGGAGGGAAAATGTCTAGCTTTCAAAAGTTACTATCCTCGCTTTGTTCGTACTTTTATTCCACTATGAGGATAGTGACCAACCGAGTATATTATTTGTGTTTCTGGCTATGAGTCATTCAATACATGTTATAATTGTGTCTTTAAGAAGCAATCATATCATATAAACAAGAAATACCATAGTTCCACAATGTGTCGTAAAAGAGTGGGGACGCGATATTGGAGCTCAAGTAAGCGTGCGCAGATTATATTGATTGTTTGTTTAGTATTTCCGGGCTCTGTCAATTGCTAAGGTCATTAGTCTCGCAAGTGTAGTACATGTTATATCGCGCGAGGCGGTATTGATCTCCCGCTGATGACGAGATCCGGCGCCGACCTACCCGGCGGCTTGCGGGAATATTTCCCAACCAGGTATCTCCCACCAGCGGGGCACCGCCCCAGCCGGGACAAGTTGTAAGCTCTCGACTCGTGTGATCTCGTGCCATGTGTGGTAGTGTAAAGAACGTAACTGTATATGTAAATGAGGTAAGGATAGGACAAGGAAGTGGACGAAAAGATCGCGCGCGGTCCATGGCCCGTTGGTTAGGGTACTACTCCGGCATTCGCCTGGTGTTGATGGGAGAAACCACGGGAAACTACCGATTATAGAAGCCGGTCGCTGGAATTCTCCTCCAGACAGCGACTGAATTCGACCTAGCTTTCAATCTAGTATCGAAAACCCTTCGCCGATTATACTTCTCCGCCATTCGTCACACACAGTTCATACAGCGTTTTGTTTCGCGGAAAGAAAATCGAATTAAATTCGAAGGTACTATTGTACGAGGTCAGCATCACAGAAACTTCTCTCCCCTCCCCCTATACCTCCCCTCTATACCTCCCCTCCCCTCCCCACCCACCGCAAGCGAACGCGTTGTACCTCGGGCGTCGACTGAGCGAACTCATAGCGACCGCAACACGTCACCCAACGCCGCCGCCGCCGCCGCCGCCGCGCGCTGCAACCGCGAAAGCAGGAGGCGGCGGTGGCGGCGGCGGAGGAAGAGGTGGAGGGGAGTGTACAGGAGGCCGTGACGGCGAGGAAAGTCTTGTTCCGCGGAGCGCCAGTGCGCCTGCAACAAGTGGTCGCGACGGACGCAGCTTCCTTCTCCTCCGAGCTCGGTGGGCACGCTGCACACAGCTCGCACGGCGAAGCACAGCGTGGGAGGACACAGCGGATCGCCAGTCGGGTCTTGGACGGTCGTCGTCATGGACGGGTAAGGAATATCCAATACGTTAAAGTTTAACGGTTAAACGGTAAACGGTTAACGTTTAACGATTAAATGTTCGACCTAAATACGGCTCCACACATTCGCTATTCGGCGAACAGCGAGCAACCGCTCGCCGAATCCCGAGTCGTGTGGATGGGTCGCTTGCTGATTTGCCGAGTGACGAACATTCGGCGCTCGCCCTGCCCACCGCAACACAACAAAGGAAGCGAACATTCGTCGAACACATCAGCCGGTCGGGATCGGCCGGCAGTAGCTCGATGCTCGGCGAATGCCGAATGTCAGGAGCGGACTTAAGATAAACCTTACACGCTACCTACAGTAGTAGTTTTGGGACCGATAAAGAACAAATAACGGACGCTGTTAAAGTTTGTAAATAGAGGCAGGCGCGGATCCACGGGGAGGGAAATGAGGGAAATCCCCCCCCCCTAAAATGTTTCAGTAACTATTAATTTTAACTTGTCACGAAACTTTGAAGCAAAAATATTTCATTAAAACGAATAAAATTGTATCGAAGTGTGGGCTGAGTGTACCCTGCGACATTTTACAAAATCTGTAATACGACACATTCGACGAACACATTTTGAATATCCCCTCTTAAAATTTGTCTCTACCCCTACAGAGATGATGTTATTTGCATATCGACAGAGAATGTTATTGGTGTTACCCGTCACGTGCCATTCAATACAAATACTTCTTACAATAACTTCTTCCTTAAAGAAGCAACCATGTGGTCAAGAAATAACTTTTCTTGGAATAAGTGTTACTAAGCGCGACCTTTAATCATCACTCAATCGATGTTCGGCGATCGTAATACACGCTGGTCGTTAAGACAGGATTTTCCTCTGTTTGATTGTGTTATGTCGACATTTCGACACAAGATTACGAAAATAGTGTAACGTTGAGATTAAGTGAACGTCTAAATATGTTCGGCGGCCCGCGAGAGGAAACAAAAATCATGTGTATTCTGATCGCATCAGACACTCGACACGTGGACAGTCTTCAAGGCTGGGGAAGAAATATTTATGTAATATTACTTCGGTTTTTCCCAGAACGATGTACATTTTGTGCTCCGAGAAAGTCTCAGCTTGTTTCTGCTTTCCGGACCTCCGCCACCTGTCGGAGATTTTCTAAATCAATTGGATGGGCCACACGAGGACAGGTGATCGGCTCGTGGTCTGGGGCCTATTGGGTAGGGATGAGGGCGGGATAGGAAGGGAAAGATGGCGAACGTTGAATAGGATGCTACTCCGGCTTTCCCTTGGAAGCGATCAGGGAAACCAGGAAATCTCTGAGCAGAGCGGTTGGCAAACATATTCGATTCCAGCAGTACCGCAAACTCACTGACGTTACACACATGTCAAGTAAAGTTCTGGCACCATTTCGGAATCGAGCCCACGACCTCCCCACGCCCGAACAGTTAAGCATTTCGTTTACACTCCGTTCCCTCGATTAGGAATATATTAACGTACGTAGGAAGTGAAAGTGTTCGTATGTAACGTAGCTAGTAATGGAACGTGTAGTAACGTATGTAGTAACGTGGAAGTTTGATAAACACCTTTCATCAAGTTGATAAGAGATCTTGAACTTGTGAGTTAATCTTTTGTGAACACTGTATATACGTCTGGTGATATGTGAAGAAGCGAAATGCTATCCTGAATAGCTCTGATCGATCTCAATAATCATGGAAAGTAAGAAATGGTTGAGCACTCGTTGAAAGATAAACCGTTGAACTGCCGTAAAGTTTATTGTACGTAACAGTATGTTAAGCCTAAGTGAACATTGTAAACATGTAAGGACGCAACAAACGTAAGTAGTCATGGGCAGGTGGAAAAAAAAGTAACACTTTAAACGTTGAACGTACGGTAAATGTCAAACTTAAAACCTGGATTACGAAGTAAAAAACGGTATCTTTATTGTGAATGAGGAATCGGCTTAATAAAATTTAAATGAAAGGATGGTTTACATTAAATTCAACAGAATGTCTTTAAATATCGATACCCGGCACTCAAGTGAATTCAACATGTTAAACAAGACGTAAAATTATGATTTTCACTCCCGCTGAAAAGTTATGAGTTGTATTTAACGTAATGTAATTGTTAAGAGGGGTGATTTATGTCCATGTGGGTTATAATATGTTTATATGGATTTGACTCAATTGAGGGAGAAGCCATGACAACCATTTATTTCAAGACTCAGCTTTTTTTGGTCGCATTCATTGTATTTCTGTTATTTCCGTTTCGTACCTAGAGTTGTTTCCGGTTCTTCCGAAATTCGAATTAAAAATTCGTATACTTATAAAATTCGCTTCGAGCTGTGCTGAAGTAAAACGTGTTAAATGCAACAAACACAGGAAGGATGGGAAAGAATTTGTACTGTAGGTTGACTGTCGAGGGACATTTGCGCGTTCTGAAGTTTTCCCGATGCGTGGCAAGTTGTGTGTTCTTCCAGATCAAGCGTAGTAAAGATTGAGGTTAAGCTGTCGTTAAAAACGTCCCGAATAATAGCAGATGTACTATCGAAGACACTTCGACCACTAGCTGGTAGTTTTAATTCGTGGTCTGTTTTCTCGAAACATTCCGGAAAATTTGTTTATTTCCCCCAAAAGTACTTTAAAAACTATGTGACGTATAATGGACAAACTGTATGTCTTTAAACAGTTTATCGATTTGTCTTTTAAAAGTCGTGAGAAATTCATACTGTTTTAATTGTACTTTGAGGATATGTTCAGTGACAAAGGTTCTGAAAGGAGTTCGAGAGGATAATTTGTGGACAATAAAATTGTTTTAACAAATGTCAAGCAAAGACAGAGGTAATAATTTTTTTTTTTAGTTTTTAAGTAAATGAAGAAACATGTTTAGAAAATAGAATGTTGAAAGTAGTAAACGTTTCTTAAGATAGTGCAGGAGGGAGTCGGTATGTAAAGTAGTCATTTGTCCTTTGGGTCCGAAATAGCGTCGCTCAGGATAAAACTGTTGTGCAAAGTGACAATTTTTGACATGTCACTCTACTTTGACATGTTACAGAATCTTGCTAAACGCGCGTTGTTTAAAGTACCGAGGTCAAAGAGTCGCGTGCCTGGAATCAGACCCAGAATGAGTCAGGAATCAAGGAAACCCGGTAGTTAGTGTTGCTATGACAATCAGGGCGTAAACACAAGCCTATTACTAGTCATCCGTAGACTTGGGATATTTTAAACTTTATAACGTCCATATTGAGCCTAAAATAGTCTCGGGTAAGAAAAAATATGCTGGCATATAATCTATTTTATTTAACCTTATACTGGTTTATTAAAAACCTTGCTTAGTCAAAACATGAAGAGGAACACGAACAGAAATGTAAACGCTAAAATAGCGAAGATTTTCTCTCATAATTATTACGCTTAAATATTGAAACTATAAACAGATGCGTTAATTGACTCTACTGATCCAGAGTGAGGCCAGATTTGTATATAATAAAGCCTTCAGCTTCAAGATCATTTTCTGCCTAGGAAAGTTTTCGAGATTTTTTCAGAGGTTCAAATATTTCTCTCAGGAGTTATTCCGCGGTAACTTTCATTACATTTGCAAAGAAAAAAATAATTTTTAGATTATTGAATAGGAAATAATAAACTAAATTTCTTGCAATATGAACAATAGATTGTATTCTTCAATATTTAATTTAAATGCTTTCATTACATTGCATAGTTTCTTTCCAAAAACTCTGTTTTACTGCCGGTAACTTTCATTTCTAGGAGCAGAATGTAACGTAAGTTACGGTGCAGTAACCCTTTTTTTAGGCATTAGTTATTTAATGTGGCATCGAATAAGGAACTAAAAAAGTATTTTCATTATATCTTCTTGCATTTGTCGAAAAGAGCATTGACTCGAATTTCTTTGTCAGATAAGGTGAGAAGCTTTATTCTGCTCTTTTTAGAACTTTCGCGTTTAAAATCAGTTTCATCAAATTGTATTCTTGTACTCTTGTGTGAAATAACATTTTAAATGAATATTTGAACTACATTCTTTCACTTCTAACGAAACATGCATTTTTTTTCGTTGTCCTCGGTAGCTGCAAACTGTCATGTTGTGTAACCCACCGCTGGAAATGGGAAAAATTAGTTCCCCAGTGATATTTGACCTTCCGTGGGAAGGGAGAAGCGCTTGCATTGTGTGCAAATTAACAGTTGTGGGCGTGTCCTTGAAACAATGAACGTGGACTGTCGTGTGAAATTTTGAAATAGATTTATTTCCTGTTTTAAAGAAACATTCTTCTCCAAATTCCTGCATTTGGGGTAATAAATTTATCCCAAATTGCTTAACTTCCCCGTCTTTCTTATCTTTTGATCCTCAAGTGAATTATCCTACATTTGCTACAGTATCTCGTAATAGTGTTAATATGCATGCAACGAATGATTTAATGAAGCCTACGCAAAAAATGTAATTATTTATTTTTTATTATCAGTTTCTGTAGCTACAACAATAAATTGTTGTTTTTTTCAAAATCAGAGTTAAAACGGTTTGAAAGTTCGTGGCGAAACATGAATGGTTCACACAGCTTGCGTCAGGAAACTAGAACCCTGGGTAGAATGACTAAGACGTCACTGTAATTCTTGTAACCCTCACTTTCCTTCTCATCAAGAGTATACTTGGGTTTTTATTTCTTGGCGCGTGGGGGCTTGTCTTCACGATGAAATATCTCATGGTATTTCGCGTCGTTCTCGGTCGTGCTGCTAGGAGTCGAATGATCGCGACTATATCCACGTCGACTGCACGCATGTACATGTCGTTGATCGCGAGCAGTGCTGGCGATCATGCGTCTCCCAGCGGCACGACCGAGAACGAAACGAAATACCGTGAGATATTCCATCGTGAAGACAAGACCCCACGCGCCAAGAAAATAAAAACCCAACTTAGTGGGAGGTGGATGGTATTCATTCGAAACGATCGTGGGTTAAAATTAGTCAAGAATTTTCTGTTAGAATGATTTAAACTTATTTTTCTCTTTAATGTTAGGGCACTCGTTCATTTTTAATTATTATTTTTGTCTATATTGCTAAAGTCTTGAACAACAAAAACAACTGAATGTTTGCTGTTTATAAACGAGCATTTTTATCGATAAGAAATAATATTGCCTTGCCTATCTTGTATTCTTTTATTACATACAATTACGCAAGCCTTTAGTACGAGAAGATGTTGGTATTTTTTCTCCGAGTTTCTAAGTCCGAGATTTAATATTAAAATATTTTTAATTAATGTGCGATTTGTTCTGTTTTTTGAGGTCATATTCTCAATTTAAGCACTGGTTGTTTGTTTAGTGTATGACAAAATAATCTTTATATCTACTATTCTTTCTTGGCCTATTCCTTCCATGGCTTTACCTGTGTTGTGAAGTGAATAAATTTAATTGTCAAAAAAAATTGAATCCAACATAAGTTTTCATTTAGTATTCAGTTTACTAATCCCGCAATGTCGAACTGCTTTCTTCTACGCAGGCTTGGAGTCCCCTGGTGTTCAATCGTGCGACACTACAATAAAACATGTTTATTTATACAGACCTGTATCTCTTCTTGCACTTGTCGTGAAGAGCAATGACTCACATTTCTTTGTCAGTTAGATGCATATATTTATTCTCCTCCATTGAGAACTTATGCATTTAAAATTAGTTGCATTAAATTTCATTGTTGGGCAGGGCCTGTCAGAATTTTCCTATGAAGTCATTCATCAAATATGTAGTTCATCACCAATGACCTGGTATGACCTCAGTCGCTGAAACTGCCGTGTTGCAACATAGCATTAGAAGTTGTGCTTGCTAGAGCATGACTTAATGGTATACAGTTACGTGTAGGGGAATGTGGGGGTTTGTGGTGTGATAAAGCTGTAATAGGCAATGCTATGTAACATATATGTTTCAAATTGTTATTCTTTCAAAACATGTTTCTTTTCTTCTATGGAGCTTCACTAATGACTTAATTTTATTTTTAGCCGTTGATAGGGTTTTATATTAAGTATTAAAAATCATGCCAGTTTTTAGAGAAAATTTTTCAAACATGATAATTTACAATGTAAAGTAAATATTTGTGACTGAAGTTCCTAACTGCCCTTGAGTAACAATTTTCAAACTAATTTTTACGTCGGAAAAATCTGTTCAATATAGTATTAAAATAATGTTTATAAAATTATATTAATTATACTTAATAGTGAAGTACGGACATAACATTATTTTTCATCTTAATTATAGCTGGCCAGTGTTGTGATGGAATTTTTCAAGATATTCGAAGTCATAACCTGTTGAGATAACTTCTTCAAATGTTTAAAGTTAGGCCTCTTTCTTTTCTACTTGGTAGTCCATTTCTTAAAACTGTGGAGCACATTACAGTAAATTACAAAGAATTCACTCAATGTGTAAGGTAGTGGACCCTAGTAGACCCCTTAGTATGTGTTTCCAACGCATCAGAGACGGACAAAAGACTCTTCAGACTAGGGACCCCCCCCCCCCAAAAAAAAAACTCTCAAGAGGGAACGAATACATCTTAAAAAGTCCTTTGTACGAAAGAGATTCTTCGCAATATTTTGATGAAGGTTTCCTACAGTCGTTGAATATAGATAGAGTAGTAGTATAAGAATAAGACTACAGTAAGGCAAGTGTGAAGTCTTTCCGCTCTGTATTAGCTCACTTATTTAATTGCCCAGTGTAGTTTATCTCATTGATCTTCACGATCCCTCTCTATTCCAGTCCCCTTGGCACAGTGCCAAGGATCTTCTCATTCATCAGAAGCCACAATGATCCATTAAGAACCGCTTTTTGTTATTACACAATTTGCACTGCAGCACATCTGCAATTGCCTTCAGATGTCTAATGTGCAGTTCTTCTTTGTAGATCCAAAAGAGCATGTGCCATCTCAGCAGAGAAGGAGACTTGTTTCGGATCTTGAAAGGGAATCACTTAGAAAGGGATCAACGTACTATATGAAAAAACGAAAAAATGGTCCCATGAACTGTATGGTTACATGGTGTTATAGCCACATGAACTGTAGGACAATATAATAATTGAAGTGACGTCGGAAAATCGTACGTGAGTTTGTGTATTTATACGTAAAATCATTTAGTACCCAGAGATGAAATTTAACATTTTTTAAACAAACTAGTTTGATACTACAAAGTAAACAGTGTAATGAAAATTTGAGTGAGGCGTACGGTTATGTTTACTTAGTTTTTTATTTATTCGTCCATACTTTTCCTTATTATACTACCCGGGCGATAATTCTATTGGTCGGCTGCGCTGATAAATCATCTCCATGATTTCCTCCTTGTAATACCAGGCGGACGAAGGAGCAAAACTTTAAACAACGAGCCACGAAATGCACTCTATCTTTCCTTCCCCACCCAGTCCTCAGTCCCACCCGTAGAGCTAGCTTCTCCATCCCCATTCAATTAGAGAGGCTTGAGACAAAAACGAGATGAAACGTACCTTAATCAATACCTCAACCAACGGGCTAAGGACCATAAAGCCAGGCGAAGGACTGATCTCCCACCCCATACGGACGATGTCTGAAAAGACCAATGGCAATTTTCTAATAAGACAAGCGAGCAAGTATATGTAGGTAATGAAAAAACTCATGATATGGCGCTATTTTTGGAGTCCTGTTGCTCGAAGGTCTGGAGACCAATGCTCGAATTGTGATGAAGCGTCACACGAAGAAAACATGTCTTGCAAAGGGATGGAAAACTGGGTATTCTTGCAAGGGGATGGTTTCTCACGTCGGCGATTTGCGGCATAAAAGTCTTGTTTGTAAATCTCGGGCACTTCGAGATTTTGCTCACCCCATACGTGAGCAAAATTGATGGGGATTTTTCAATTGGTATCTACCAGGCTTCCAGCGTTGTCAGTACATTTTGACTCGTATAAACGTCCAGGGCGTGTCACAAGTGGCTCGGTAATATTTCTCCATTACTTGAGACTTTGCCTGACTAAGAAAATACGGATAAAAATGTGAATACAATATATAGAAGGCAGAGAGCACACATATTGTATATCCGGAATTCCTAGTTTCCATTAAACCAAGCTAGAAAGTTTGTAAAGGTGCAGTTATTTATGGAGTGACAATGTTTGCTTTCTGGCAAAAAATCATTATCCCTCTTACATGGGCAGACAATCTATGTACACTAGGTAGATATGAACGAAGGGTCTCCCTAAATGATATTAACTCAAAAATTCCCATGAGTGGACAATGTTTATTTTCTAAGCCATCAATATGAAATATGAATTTATTATATTTGTTTTGCGAAAAGTTAGCAGGAGAGCTGGCCTAATGACCAGGTAGTCGTACCGCAATGCCTTCACGAATGAGGACTTCCACCTGACGAACTCAAAAATGACCACGAGTGTCAACTATGCCATCGATATGAAACGTGAATATATTATAGTATAATGTTATGAACGTAATATGATATAAATATGAACATAAAGCTCATAAATATATTATAATATAAATATGAATAATATTTACGAAAAGTTAGGGGGAGAGCTGGCTTAATGAGCAGGCAGTCCTACCGCAACGCCTCCACGAATGAGGACTTCCACCGGACGGAAGGGACTTGACACCCTTCGTGCCTTCAGCGAAAGCCTACAGTGTCACAGCTATTTGAGGCGCCTCTCCAACCTTGAAC
The DNA here is from genome assembly GCA_031308135.1 of Acheta domesticus. Taxonomy (NCBI): domain Eukaryota; kingdom Metazoa; phylum Arthropoda; class Insecta; order Orthoptera; family Gryllidae; genus Acheta; species Acheta domesticus. The sequence goes on along the minus strand of JAHLJT010005437.1, from coordinate 101,353,706 downwards.
CCCCCTTTCCCCCTCTCCCTGTTCCCCGGACCAGCCATTACAGGAAGCAGGCTGCGTGGCCGGGGCTCTGGACCGGAACTAACTGCCCGGGTGCACACCGGAACAGCGGCGGCCCGCCATCAGTCTAGTCTGCAGTGCTTACGCAGCGTCAGCCAGGGCGGACGATCGTCTTGGCTTGTTCAACGCGGCGTTTCAAGGGGGCGGACGGTTGACGACGGTGTTTTGTTTTGTTTGTTGCGTCCATGTCGATGACGCAAGAAAGATGTATGTAAACTTTCCTTGATCGTGCATCGCTGTCAATGCTACCTAGACAGATGATGTAGGTGACATTGATCGCTGTTAGTATGTTAATAGGCACAAATGCCGAATCCGTTTGCAGCACTGCATGCTTATCGCATGAATGAATAAAATAATGCGCATATTATTTTTAAGCATTATACAAGTGTATAGAGTTCAAAACGACAGCTCGTACACCGTGTAAATAATCGTTAAACGACTGGAATGATTTTTCTACATACATATATAATAATAACAATACTAATAATAGGATCTGCTTTTGGGAGTATTATAATAAACTTTAAAGAAGTTCGACTTCCTTCCTACAATGTTTCGTGACCACTAAAATTCTTCCTTGACATTTCCTTTGGCTGCAATGTTTTTTCGTGTGATTTAACAGTTCAGAATTTTGTTCTGACACTTCGCAAATGCGAAAAGAAAAGTAGTTGGAGCTATTCATTATATCATCGGTATAAAACACAATTTATTGCTTGGTCTTGATTTCTCCGTGGTTGTGGTATACGACGCTATCAAATTCAAATTTGTGAACATCACACCCACAGAGTTTCTTTGTTTTTCAAATTGTTTCATTATATTTTGTGTGAACAAGATCCGAATTTGTGGATAGAAATTAGTATATCTCCGGGATTAACCGAAATAAGATGTGTTGATAATGTTTGCGTATTGGTTGAAAAAGAAAGCTTTCGACTCGTTAACTTCTCTTCGCTTTAACTGGTGCTCACGGTCCAAATGCAGTGTAATGTCTGACCTTGTCGACGTACTTTCGTGCGGTCCAGAGGTGAAGGTTGCGTCAACCTGTTTGGTATAGTACTGCACTTCTATGAATCATTTGGGAACCTGTTTCACCCAAGGTTGTTTCTGTGGTTCCTCTGAATGACAAAAAAAATGAATGGAAATAAAAGAACTCTGCCTTTTGCCGACAGGATGCATGGTTTGTTAAAGCCAAGGGTACTGGAAGTGCAGTTTGATAGTACTCTTTGAAACACTTTTAATAGTATGCAAAAATACGCTCTTGGCACAAAGGAAAAATTTTTCAGACATTCCATAGCAAGAGCTTGTGTACCTGGCATGCTCTTTTCTCTGCTTCCTTCATTTTGCTGACCCAACTGTTCGATCTTCTCATCTATAGACTCACACGGATGATCAATGAATAATTATGTATAGATCGACATGTACGATTATAAATGGGGGTCTTTTGGGGGTGTGGGATAATACCGAGACTCTTCTCTCTGAATTCACCGTTTGCGCCGAGAATAATTACCTCAGAAAAGCAAATTAAAAAGTAAAATGTTTTTACGTGCCAGAACATGATTTTTTATTATACTGATTTCATATCCCTTCTAAAATGAGTTGATGAATCATAAATAAATCATGTCATTTTTATTAAAATGACTTTATGAATCAATGCATTCTGTAACGAATGTGTATCTGACAAAGTGTAAAATTATTCCGCTTTCTGTATTTGAAATTTATTAACGATTTTTTGTTATATGTTCTATCCTCTTTCTATTATAACAGCCAATTGGGTTCGTTGATTCATTTACTAAATATTTCTCCTAATGTTGTTCGAAGATTTTACTGTCTTAGGTTTCTTCATCATAATCTGTGCCTTAAGATATCATTTTATGAACGATTTCTTGTAATTAAAAAGGTCTTTTATAGTACTGGAATCCAAAAAAAAAATTCCTTTTGCTTGCGTGCGGGTGAGTGGATGGAGGATATGCATCCAATTTAGATACTGACTGGAAGGAATGGGGGCTACCGTGTTTAGCAATCTCTGATCCTTCGCAGATCGCTATTCACTGAGACATCTCGTTAGACACATCTGATTTAACCACTTAAGGAACCGCGAGCGCAGCTGAATTTTAATATATGATGTGCGAGACCGTGAAAATTCGGTCATTGCGTCCTTCACGCAGAGTTGTAAACGGGCGAATGATGTCCGTGGACGCTTTCTTCGATTCCTCAACGGGATATTTAGTACGGTAATCATAATTATAGAGGTTTCCAGTTCACGGTACACTTACTTTTATATCTTCGATACGGCAGATGTTTTAAGTGATTTAGAGTATTTCATTGCAGTTATCTGGATCTCGCTACCCAATGCGGACACAGCGTGAAATATTGAATGCACATTTTCAACATTTTTCTCAAAAATGGCTCAATTTTTTTATTAAACTTAGTCCTCATTTGGGCGTAAAGAACTCTTTAAAAATAGGACGGATCTCATTTTCGTTAAAATCCCCAATTATTTGAAAATTGCAAATATTCAATGTTTTAAGGCGTATTACTACAACTTCAATACCGAAGATATTTTTTACTTAATAAAATCATTGTTTTATGACAGATCGTGATGTAAGGATAAGAATAATTTTTCAAAAGTAAGGATACACTTTTGAATTTTACGTCAAATACAGACAATTTTTAAACAATTATTTTCTCAAAAATTGCTCCAGATTTTTTTTCTTTAAATTTTCTATTCGTTGAACTCTCAGTTTTCGCAAAATTGCAAAAGTAAAAGATAATGCGAGATAGTAATTGCTGCAGTAGCACCCATAGTTTAAGTGAAGTTATTAATAAAATACTGTAAATTCTCTGACTCGCGAATTATTTTACCTCTACGTACTCCGGGAACGCTGGTCTCCGATGCCCTGTTTGTGTAAACTGGTTCGGTCGCCACTTGGTGCATCAACTGATTAATTCTGTTGATAAGAAAAACAAACATTACTCACTCCTTGTTTATCTTATTCCTGATTATCACGAGATGTTATACTTTTAAACTGAAACAAAAGGAGAATTTCCTTCTTGTCTTATACTCCAGATATATTTTAAAAAGAATGGTATCTTATTTATATTCTGATATTATTTTAAGCCAATGAATCGATAACAAATAGTGATAAAAATATCATTTGCGAAACCTTCTAGCTCTTTTTATTTACACTACCAATTATATTTCACCAATGCATTAGTGACGAAGTGACGAGTTATACTATTCTGTCTTGGTCACAATAACGTACAGTCTAGTAAGAAAAAGCTGAATTTATTATCATTTAACGTAGTGTTAAATTTTTAAATGGCGCAAATTCAGTTCATAGCGTGTGGTTAGTTAGGGAGAATTCCATCTATATACGTATAAATTCAAATTGAGTTTTGTGTGTGAATGAAACCTTAGAATGTCGCAAATAAGAAAGTGACATTATGGGAGGTTTTCCAGTGTAGTTTCGGTTTATTAAAGGAGGAGGAGAACATCGATAAAATTAGTAGATGTCCGGTACTTAAAAGGTATAAGAACCCCCATGCTAATAAGAGAATAGAATCAGGCTATCGCAAAGCACAAAAACTCAACATCCATTACATTCCCAACAACCCCATTCCACCTTTCTGTTACAAATCAAGAGTACAAGTAAGCACGAAAGCTATTTCCGATTTGTTTATTCCATTTATGAGATATCTGCATTGTTGAGTGCTTCCGTCGTTTGTTTCTGTGGCTTCCCTGATCACTTCCACGAGAACACTGAAGCCGCATCATGCACAACAGTTCACGGACTGGGGGCGATTAGCATCGTCATCATCATTATCAATACGAACTGGGTCGGCACGCTAGGGGCATATTACCCCCTTGTAACGTCCCCTTCAAAAGGGTGTACGCCGACGATGAGCCTTTGCTTTTTAAAAGGATGCTAGAGGCCGTTTTTCTATATTTTGAGTACTAATTTTCAATTCACGCAGAAATTGAAACAAACTTGTGCAGTCTCCGACCTTATTAGAGGTGTCTATCGTTCGGTTAGATGCCCTGAAACTCGGGAAAAATCCAAAAACAGATTACATTTCGAGCGAATAAAGAAAGAATTTGATTGTGTTATTCCGACTATTCTTATTCCGATACATATACATACGCGCGGTGTACTCAAAATACTCCAGTATACAACAGAATAAACAAATTTCAGACATAGTGTCGCTGCTTGCAACACAGTAGTTGTGCTGTTGGCGTTGCAGCAAGCAACAGTATGGATCAAAGCGACCGCTGGCTATTAAATATTTGCTATTGACTCCTGCAATGTTTGCTAATATATTGCTATTTGCTATTTTGCGTGAATAGCAATAGAGTCACTATTCATGGACCACAAATTTCTGTCATATTCTTGATGTAAAGTTACACAGAACTTTTGTACTGTGTAACCTTTTGTACTGTATACTATACTGGGTTATTTTAGTATTCTTGATGGCTGTATTTGTTCAAAATATTCGGTGTATTTCAGTGTTATAGGAGGGTATTTAATTTGTTGTTCTCGAGTAGGGTGCGTGCAAGGTTGTGGAAAACATTTTTTTTGGTGCGTGTGTGTGATTTTTATTCATCAACAGTTTTGATGTTGCTGGCCACAACTAGTTAATAAAGCCACTTAGCTGATATAGAGCAAATAACGTACATTGTTTAAGTTTGTAAACTAATGTGTTAGCCGAAGTTGAACAAAGAGAGGGTTATTTGTGAGATCGGCCTTGCGTTGTTCAGTACTTTTTGTAATACTACCTTCTTACAAGAAATTATCATTTAATTAAGAAAAATTTTTTATTGAAATAGAACTCAAACGCCACTTTTTCTACAAGTCATTTGTTTCAGATGTTTTTAACGGACGTTGTTCTGTTAAAATCCTTAACGAGCACAGGCCGTTAAGAGTGTTTTTTTCTTTCTTCTGGTGGCTTTACATTACAGTACAGTATAACGAAAAACAATTAAAACTTCAAAAGTTCATTACCACTCGTCGAGAGCTACTTTTAAATACTCTCATTCTAAACGGGTGCGCAGTCGGAAAGCGCTTTCTCGTGTCTTGCAGGGGGCTTTGGAACTTCAGAAGGCCGGATGCCGTCTGTTCACGTATCGACTCCGGATATCCGCGAGCGACTTATTTACACCAGTTAGCTCGTACGTAACCACCGCATGGTTTCTGGAATCTTTTAATTACTAATATTTAAAGTTCACCCAGTTTGCATATTAAAGAGGAAAGAGATAACGCGGCTAATGAGGATTCTTAAATCGGGAGGGGGAGGTAGTTTCGAGTTCCGTCGGTAGCGTGATTTTTTTTCACTACCTGATGAATAAATGGTTCGAGACTGTCACTTCCTGGATGAGAATACTAAAGGCCTTCTAGAATGGTTTTATCGGATCAATTCTAGGTAGAAGCTGGATTGAATTAAATATGTACACAAGGGTCCGCTAGTTTGAAGAGTTGAGTTTGAAACTACGGTCATTGAACAGGTGGGGTCTTTATAAAGCAACCACCTTCCTAATGCATCCTTATCTAGAAATCAAGTCGCCTCCGCCTGTCCATCACTCACGGTTATACCACTTCCGGTCCGCCAAATGAGAAAATGCAGTGTTATCCTTCTTGTCTCTGCCTCCTGCTGGGTAACTAACCTTTAGATCCAGCCAACAGTCTAGAGAATCTAGAAATTTCTCTAAAGTATTTTTCGATTCTTTTAAGAAACTAAATAGCGTTTTGGGTGCATGACTTTACGGCACTTACAGAAATGATAAACGGCTCACTAAATTTCTCTATAAATCAATTTGCACAATTCTTAGCCCGTCCACTCTAGGATATCGTGGGAGGGTTCTAGAAAAATACGAGTTTTTGAAAGTTTAAATGCACCTACGAAAATCTTGGTGAAACGCCGTTAATTTCTCATGTCTTTCCACCATTTACACATGAATTGTTGTGACTTGAATCGTCATATTGACGACTATTCCACTCGTGAAATTAAAACCAATAGTGTTTAACTATGCATACAAAACGCCCCAATCAGGGCGATGTATTTCAGAAAGTTTATCGCTTTTTCTATGCGATTTTTCTTACCGCTCCTCCCTCCTGGCCAATCATAAACTGTGCCTCGTCTATCTCAGGAGGCGATATATACGATATATATATATATATATATATATATATATATATATATATATATATATATACGTAGAGAGAGAGAAAGACGTGAAATGCCACGAAATGCCGTGTGATATTCCTTCGTGGCCAGAGGGGCTTGAGGGGCAGAGTTAGAAAAATCGCACTATACCAGCACGACCGAGAAAGACGCGAAATGCCATGTGATATTCCATCGTGGCCAGAGGGGCTTGAGGGGCAGAGTTAGAAAAATTGCACTATAGAGGCACGACGGAGAAAGACGCGAAATGCCGTGTGATATTCCATCGTGGCCACAGGGGCTTGAGGGGCGGAGTTAGAAAAATCACACTTACAGTGAAGTCCATAAAATATAGGTACCATCAAGGAAAATAACTTGCTGTAATTTGTTACAATGGAATTTATAGGGAACTGGAAAATTATAATTTTTCCTATTAATGTAGCTATTTTATACGCATTATTGTTGTTAATATTATTGTTATTAATATTGTTACTATTATTATTATTATTATAAGAAAGGATATTTATAATGGTATCCATTTACCATCTAACTGTTGCAAAAAATGGTTTAACCTAAAATAGGTTTCAGATTTTTTAAAATTATGATACATTAGTTGATTCATCTTACAGATTAAATTTCAAAGTGATGTTGAACGATTAGTGATGCTCTCGAAGAAATCTCCCAGTTATTTTAAAACTACCGAAAAAATACCTGCAAGAACAATTATCGTCATTAAGATGTGCAGATAATTTTCTGAAACATCATTATTGACTCGTCGTTTAGCCTGTGTATTCCATATCCAACACGCTCCGTTGAGTTTCCTTGTGATTCATCTCACCTTTGTCCCTCTTGCTAATTAGCGTTATCCTTCTGAGAAATCTGTTAGTTGACACTCGCTCAGCAAATTTTGGGGAAATCCGTTCATTTCCTTCTCCTTACGGAGTTTTCCCCTCGTATGGTCAGGAGTGGTTTCCTCTTCTCTACCAGAGTTCGAAATGAACATAGAGAGAAAGCTGCGTAAGAAGCTGGCCTCTAATACCAACGTATAGGACGCGATTATTTACCTATTTAATTGTAGGTCGCAATTAAGCTTCGCAGATCCGGAAGTTGTATTCATTCATGATTCATCATTCATTCATGATTCATCATTCATTCATGATTCATCATTCATTCATGGTTCATCATTCATTCATGGTTCATCGTTCATTCACGATTCATCATTCATTCACGATTCATCATTCATTCACGATTCATCATTCATTCACGATTCATCATTCATTCACGATTCATCATTCATTCACGATTCATCATTCATTCACGATTCATCATTCATTCACGATTCATTCATTCACGATTCATTCATTCATGATTCATTCATTCATGATTCATTCATTCATGATTCAATCATTCATTCTTCATTCACTCATGATTCTTCATTTACTCATGATTCTTCATTTACTCATGATTCTTCATTTACTCATGATTCTTCATTTACTCATGATTCTTCATTTACTCATGATTCTTCATTTACTCATGATTCTTCATTCACTCATGATTCTTCATTCACTCATGATTCTTGGCGCGTCAGCTGCTAAGGTTATAGGTTCCGTAAGTGTAGTACACGTGAGGTAGCTGTGATCTTTGCTGGATGGAGAGATCTGGCGCCGAGCTACATGACGGTCTGCCCGACCATTATCTCCCACCGCCTCTGCCGGGACAAGCTCTAAGCTCCCGACATGTGTGGTAGTGTAGTGCATGTTGGTGTGTGTGTGTGTGCGTAAGAGGAGAGGATAGGACAAGGAAGAGAAGGGAAAGGTCGCGTGCGGTCCGTGGCCCGTTTGTTAGGATACTGCTCGGGAATTCGCCCTTTGGTGATCGGAGAAACCACGGAAAACTACTGATGGAGCAGCCGGCCGCTAGAATTCTCCCCCAGACAGCGGTTGAATTCGATCTAGCTTTGTAGCCAGTCGGAAATCACGCCATCGAGGATCTCGAACCCTAGGTCTTCCCGGTCAGTATGGTTCTGGCGGCTGCATCCCACGCAAATGAAAAAAAAAAACACTTTGTTAAAATGGTTGATTTTTCAATTTATTTATTGAGACTTCATTCCTCCTGAACCCGATATTTTCTGGGTCGGTTTTAAAGAAAAGCCAAACTTCCATCTTTACCCCGACCATGGCGCTGCCTTTCCCAAATTCTGCATCAGGGCAGGCTATCAGCAGTGTTGTCAAGGTCGATGCCACGAGTGGGAGTCCATGGCACGAGTGCCACGACGAAATCACCCCTCCATGCAGTTCATAACCTCGCCGCCTGAGACAACGCCATCCCCGTTGTAAAACGGTGGGGTTACTAACAGTTTCCTTTCACAACGCTAGTTGCGCTGATAATCTCGTGGCATGTCACGGTGCCGCGAGACGTGCCACTGCCACCAGTAGGAGACCTTGACACCACTGATTGAGAGCTTCATTTGGCAAGTCGTCATTTGTTACGGTGTCATCCAATCGGAAGGTTGAAGGTCTCCACATTGACGTCACTATAGTGACGTTCAACCTTCCGATTGGATGACACCGTAACAGCTGATTCATGTCAACAGTTCCCGACGCTAGTTGCGCAGAGAAGCTCGTGGCGTGCTACGGTGCCACGAGTGCCACAGCCACCAGTAGAAGACCTTGCCACCACTGCTATCAGTCATATTTCACTCACCCCTTCATGTGACATATCTCCCCCTTTCCCTCTCCCCCTTTCCCTCTCCCCCCTTTCCCTCCCCCCCCTTTCCCTCTCCCCCTTTCCCTCTCCCCCCTTTCCCTCTCCCCCTTTCCCTCTCCCCCTTTCCCTCTCCCCCTTTCCCTCTCCCCCTTTCCCTCTCCCCCTTTCCCTCTCCCCCTTTCCCTCTCCCCCTTTCCCTCTCCCCCTTTCCCTCTCCCCCTTTCCCTCTCCCCCTTTCCCTCTCCCCCTTTCCCTCTCCCTCTTTCCCTCTCCCTCTTTCCCTCTCCCCCTTTCCCTCTCCCCCTTTCCCTCTCCCCCTTTCCCCTCTCCCCCCTTTCCCTCTCCCCCCTTTCCCTCTCCCCCTTTCCGCGCCGTGTCCCGCATTGGGCCTTCCTTCCGCCGACCGCCCGGTCGCAGTGGCAGCGATAGCCGTAGTACGCTCCACTCTACGTGCGCGGCCTGCTTATCTTATCCGCCACCCGCCGCGTGTAAGCCCCGACGGTCTTCGGACTTGCCATTGCAGACGGACGCGCCCGACCTGCCACACAGTTCGCTTCGGAGACTTCGCGATGTCGGCTCAGAACCTCAGGTATGACACTTGGCGGATCCAGGGGAGAGTGCAACCTTTCGTACATTCCCAATATTTATTTACAATTTTATGTTGTAAATAAATATTGGTGAACAAGTAACAAGTGATGTACCTAGCTTGATAGGAGAATTAGGTTAGCAACCGATAGATTGATGATATAGGGGAATAGAGAGAGAGAATTGAACGTAAACTTCCTCTAAATAAATTTGTAAATTCTAATTGTACAAACTGGGAAGGTACAATATGTTGAAGTACATTGTACAAGAAATTTAAATAAATGCTAAAAAAAAATGAGAACTGAAGTGTTACTACTTTAAAAAAATAAGTAGCAACAGTTAATTGTAACGGCAGATGCAACAAGAAAACATTGTTGGCAGAGTGCAACGTTACAAGGGGCGTGGGGGCCACTGCCCATCCACTTTTGGGGTCATTAATACCGAAAAATTGGTTTGCGGTCAAATATCTGTGGTCAACGCTAGCACTTAAATTGTGCGGACGATTTTCTCCAAAATTGTTAACCCCTAACAAAAAAAAGCCTAGAGTTTTCGTTTGTTACCTTCTTTTATTTGGCAAGATTTATTTAAATATTCATTTATGTTAGAATTATGCAATTAATTAAAAAATATTGTATAGTATCACATATACACTAAAAAACAATGTACAATATAATAACTAATTATTATTTGACAAAAATCTATGATGGCTCCTCCAAAATGAATAGACTGGATCCGCCTCTGAATATGACACGTATGTTTTGCAATACGATGTACTTCTTGTTTCTCCTTTAGTAGTGGTAATGAGTTCGTTGCCCGAATGGCTAGAACCTAAGTCGAACTACTTTGCTTAGTTTTGTTATTTATTTTTTTCTTGTTGTTATCTATTTCTTTATTGTTGTTGATGTGTTTGTGATTTGTCTCGTGAAATGAATTCTCTGTAGTAAATTGCAACATTGATGTATTTAACATCGATTTCTGGAAGTCTATGATTTCTAACATCGGTATTTTGTGCTGAATGTATTTACGTGGTCGGTGTTTTACTTTTGAACGAAAAAAAGTATAATAAAAGCATATAATAATTTTCAGAGATCAATAAATTGCAAATCCTTTTACTTTCTTGCATATAGTGTCTCGCAATGCAGAGGAATTATTGCAATGCTGTGGCAAAAACCGATATTTTTCGACATAAAACACATACTGTCCGGCCCTGATATCGAAAACTTGGATACGTCTTTTTCCTGTATGTAGTAAATTACTTCCTCTATTACATTGTGTAGTCAGAATCCACGTTTTTTTGGATCATTAATATACCGAAAAATTGGTTTGCGGTCAAATATCTGTTCGCCCGTCTATGATCATTGCTAGTGCCTAAACCGTTCGGACAATTTTAAACGAATAATTTGATTTGGGGGGGGGGGCACTTTCCATTCCAAATTTTACCAATAATAGATTCAAGTTTCTGGATATTACTTTTCTCGGATTGAGTGAAGGGGTCGTAGAAAAGGCGGAGATCTCGTTTTCGTTGAATTGATTGATCATTGATTCCTGGCGTCAATTGCTAAGATCATTGGTCTCGTAAGTGAATGGCATGTCGTTATCGCGAGTAGTAGCGGTGATCTTCCCTCGTTGGATGGCGAGATTCGGCGCCGACTTACGTCGGTTTTTGGGGATTCTCCCCAACCAGGTATTTCCCACCAGCAGGGCACGGCCCCACAAGGGTCAAGCTCTATGCCCCAGACAAGTGTAGTAGGATAGTGCACATGAATGTGTGTGAAAGTAAAAGGTGAGGATAGCTGAACGAAGAGGAAGGAAAGATCGCATGTGGTCCGTGGCCCGTTTGTTAGGGTACTGCTCCGGCGTTCATTTGGTGTTGATCGGAGAAAGCTCGGAAACCTACCGATCAGAGCAGCCGGCCGCTAGAATTCTCCCCCAGACCGTGCTAGGTAGGAAGTGTCGAAAAACCCCGCCACCAGCGAGAGTCGAACCCAAGGATCGCCCGGTTGACGCACTGAGCCAGCTTCGCCGGTTCGTTGGACTCTGAATTGTCGGCAGCGGCAGAAGTTGTAACCACTAATGGCGAGAAAGTTTGCGCGCGCGCGTTGGCTGACGTGTAGGTGTGATTGATTCTCAGTGATTCCGGGCGCGTCAACTACCGAGGTCATTAGTCCCATAGCGTAGTGCGTGTTTTTCATCGTGAGGTGGCGGTGATTTCCCCCCGCTGGATGGCAAGATCCGGCGCCGACCTACCGTCGACTAGCGGGCTTTACGCCAACCAGGTATCTCCCACCAGCGGGGCACCGCCCCAGCCAGGACAAGCTCTAAGTACTCACATGTGTAGTATTGTTGCGTATGCAAGTGTGTGTGTGTGTGTGTGTGTGTAACTAAGGGGTGAGTATAAATCAAGGAAGAGAAAGAAAAGATCGCGATCCAGGCCTATTTCTTAGAGTACTGCTCCGACATTCGCCTGGTAATGATAGGAGAAACCACGAAAACTACCGATCAGAGCAGCCGGCCGCTAGAATTCCCCTCCAGACTGGCTTCGACGTAGCTCTCTATACTGCGATTTCTCTGACTTTGCCTTCAAGGCCCGTCTTCACGATGGAATATATCACTGCATTTCGCGATGTTCTCGGTCATGCCGCCAAATATCACATGATCACGACCGTATCAAGCAGTGCTGGCGATCATGCGACTTCTAGCGGCACAACGGGGAAAGACGCGAAATGCTGCGTGATATTCCATCGTGGCCATGGAGGCTTGAGGGGCAGAGTTAGAAAATTCGTATTATAGCCAGTGTCAAATTCTGCCACCATCGGGACTCGAACTGGATGATGCCCTGAGACATTTTTTCCGGTCCATTTTGGTTGACCTCGTAATTTTGTACAACGGCAAAAGCTTTCGAGTGTTGCGAGGAAGTGTGTGCGTGTGTGTTGCGCAGGACGCGGGACGCCACCTACAACGAGGAGGAGGGCAGCGTGCGCATCTTCCTGCGCGGGCGGCCCGTGGTGCTGTACGCGCCCTCGGCCGCCGCCGACGCCTACGACCTCACCAAGGTGGCCACGGCGCCGCACACCAAGCTCAAGCTCGAGTGGGTGTATCCTTCAGCGCAAGCGCCCAACCCCCCTTCGATCACCCTTCTCCTGTCCTCCTCCTCTTTCCTCCTCCTCCTCTTCTGCCTTTCCTCCTCCTCCTCCTCCTCCTCCTCTTCTGTCTTTCCTCCTCCTCCTCTTCTGTCTTTCCTCCTCCTCCTCTTCTGTCTGTCCTCCTCCTCTTCTGCCTTTTCTCCTCCTCCTCCTCTTCTGCCTTTTCTCCTCCTCCTCCTCTTCTGCCTTTTCTCCTCCTCCTCCTCTTCTGCCTTTTCTCCTCCTCCTCCTCTTCTGCCTTTCCTCCTCCTCCTCCTCCTCTTCTGCCTTTCCTCCTCCTCCTCCTCCTCTTCTGCCTTTCCTCCTCCCTCTCCTCTTCTGCCTTTCCTCCTCCCTCTCCTCTTCTGCCTTTCCTCCTCCTCCTCTTCTGCCTTTCCTCCACCTCCTCCTCTTCTGCCTTTCCTCCTCCCTCTCCTCTTCTGCCTTTCCTCCACCTCCTCCTCTTCTGCCTTTCCTCCTCCTCCTCCTCCTCGAAGGGGAGCAGATACTTCAAATAAAATGAACTGTATGGTATGACAGACAAACGGCAAATTAGTTTGTGCTAAACAAGTAAGAAACCGGCTTAACACTTTCCCGGTGGCAGGGGCTGCTCAATACACAACGAAAATTGACCAATGCGTGGTCATTTGAGGGTGCCGAAAAAGACGGCCTGGGGCTAAATACGCAGGGATATACAGAGAAAACAAGAGACCTAGGGCAGTAGATTCTCGGGGGTCATTATTCACCCACCCACCACCCATCGTATCACCAGAATTCATCTCGCCTTGCAACGGGCATAACTTACGGTGATTAATTTCAGTTAAATGTAAATACATCTTTGTTTTAAAACGAAAGATATTCGCCACCCCAAAGAAGTCGAGGCCTGCCCCCTCGCCCTAGCCCACGTTGTGGGTTCTACCTACATGAAGTGTTCCTTTTGAATTACCTCAAGACCTAAAAATGTACCTACCATATGGCCCTAAATTTTCTGACCACACCCCAGTTGGGGAAAAAAAAGTGTCCCTTGGATGTGGCCCTTGACGAACACCTAGATACGGCTACCGCGGGCGCGACTGCCGCGCCAACCTGCAGCTGCTGCCGACGGGCGAGCTGGTGTACTTCGTGGCGGCCGCGGTGGTGCTGTACAACGTGGAGGAGCAGGCCCAGCGCCATTACCTGGGCCACACCGACGACGTCAAGTGGTGAGTGCATTTCGACTCTTTATCCCCCCGGCGGGCGCGCCTCCTAAATTTCCCGCCAGAAAGCGCCTGCGGCACTCCGTGCCGCATTTATCATCTGCGATTTTCGCGTCAAGAGTTATTACTTTTCTTGCGGAATGTGAAAGAAATATTTTTATTTGTTTTTATACATTATATTTATTACATTATATTAAATACCAAAAGAAATAACAATATTAATAAGAATCTGATCCATCACTCGCTCCCACCATGTCTTGGCACGTGTTACACGTCGGGGAATGAATATGGTGCAAACGTGCCGTCTAACGTTTCTTCGGAAACAACGCAGCTAAATTTGAATTAGTATTTAATATTCCAAAATCTATGTCATGAAGCTCAATAATGAAACAGCAGTTAGGATTATAATTGATAAAATTCGCAAATACAACTATTATACTTACATGACAAGACGCGTGCGGTAAAGAATGCCGCAACCGTTGCAGAGTTCTGATTACTAATTAATAACGGTCGATCCGAAGTGTCTAAAAGCGTTAATTGAGTGTCATTCTGTTGAAAACATAACCAACAAAGAATAACCATAAGCTAAATAGTGTGACACCAATTATTTACACGAAATCACTTCTCCCCATAGCTCGTCATACGCAGTTTTTAACTGTTTTTTGACGTAAATAAATAAATAAATAAATAAAAATGTAAGAATGCGGCATTGAGTGCCGCTACGCGCCCGCCGAAGGGTTAATCGAGGCATCCAAAAGTAACCCTAACGGACACAACAATTTCAATAATGACAGTAAAATCGAATCGTATACCATCCCCTTTACATAGAGCTCAGAATAAATGGTACAAACTTCTAGGACATGGAGGGGGTCGAAGAACCACTTGATTTTCTGTACGGGATTTAGGAGTAGATGTTACAAATGTGTAGGACATGAAGGAGTCGAAGTATCACTTGATTCTCTCTATACATAGATGACTCGGAATATATATTACACATTTCTAGGGCATGTAGGGGTACCACTTGATCCTCTCTGTACACAATGTCTCGGAAGATATATTCCACTTCTAGGGCATGAAGGGGTCGAAGTACGACTTGATCCCCTCTGAACACAGGTGTCTCGGAATAAATGTTACCAACTTATAGGGTATGTAGGGATCGAAGTACCACGTGATTCTCTCTCTTCACATCGGTCTCCGAAGATCTTTTTGCCGATAATGAAATGGCGGGAAGGTTAATTAAATTAAGTTACACTTGTCTCATTAGCCCCTGGCTGTTAGGCAACACACCCAGAAGTTATGTTGGGCAGGACACATTCTGATGCTGGATGGATGACCAAATATGCTATAGATCAGTTTTGGAATATATTTTTCTAACACATACAATTATCTAGCATGTACAATTAATTTGCTATACTGAAAAAAATATATATTTATGGTAACTATTGATGTATCATACCTATTTAATTTATTTTTTTCATATTTTATTGTTTTGTCTTAGTTTAAGACTAAATAAAAGGCATTATTTATGTAAATCTACTCTGCAACTTGAAGGGTGACCAGCATCTAATTGTTGGCTTCACTTCTGAATTATTCATTCTCAGTAATGCACTTCCATGGAAAGTGCCCAATGGGTTAGAGAACATTCTTGTTCATATTTGTTTTATAAATGAAATTTTTTGTCATTTACTTTCTTCAAGCTCATTGTATCAATTCGTTTTTCTTCAGCCTTGCAATTCATCCCAACAAACTCCTGGTGGCCACTGGTCAGACAGCAGGACATGATAGGAGAGAAGGGAGAGTGAGTATTAATCTTTCTTCAATTAGTATTTTGATGGATGGTTAGGATGATAAGATACTATATATCTGTTCTATGATTAAATGAAGATTAACATTGATGCATTGGGATTTATGGATGATTAATATCAGTGGAACACTCATAGATAACTTATTAGGTTTTGTTAGTATGTAGAAATAGTACTTAAGATTTATTTAAGATGTATTTAGAAATTACTTAAGCTAAATTTTAATTTTTCAGGTTTGAGGAATTAATTGTATGTCTTAATGACTTGCATGAATTCTTTTTATTTATATTTTTTTTCAGAAAAAAAAATGGAAAAAGAGTACTTTTCAAAATATGTTCTGCTATATGCATAAGCAAACACAACAAATATAATTGCTTTTGTTATGGTAGAGTTGTGATGACCTTTCATATAATTTTTTATCTGTAGGAAATGTTTTTAATTACTAGTTCCTTGGTCAAGATACAAGATCTAGACATACCTGATGCTATTGATAAATCACAAATGAAATTGTTTAATAATTTTTTTAAATTATTTTTTTCTTTTTGTTGATCCTTAATATTTGCAACTACTATTAAAATTAAATTAAATTTTGAGGAATATTCAGTTATAAGAATTACCAGTAATTTAGAAAATAATTTGTACAGGGAGGCTACTTTA
Source organism: Acheta domesticus (assembly GCA_031308135.1). Classification (NCBI taxonomy): domain Eukaryota; kingdom Metazoa; phylum Arthropoda; class Insecta; order Orthoptera; family Gryllidae; genus Acheta; species Acheta domesticus. The sequence goes on along the minus strand of JAHLJT010005437.1, from coordinate 101,337,431 downwards.
TGAATTAATTTAGCAAATTTACATTTAAATATGAAAAATGTTAATTGCCAAGAAACTTGAATTACAAGGCTTGATTTAATCCTTTTATTTAACATAAATCTTGCAACTTATTGTCATCACCCTACTTATCTTTATCCTTACTACCATCAACAGTACCACCATGATTTGAATCATCACCGTCCGTACCAGCATCATCCCCTCTTCCGCTATAAGTAACAGAAATCTACTATAACTTCAAAGATTACCTCCATCACCATCTATCATGAGAGAAATATCTGTTTTATGTAATCTCCAGTCTTGTGAATCAAAGTTCTTGGTAACTGAAACTCTTTATAGTTCCAGAAAACATGAATGTTTCTGACATGCTTTCCGAGTAGCCTCTCTGTATGTAATGTATTGACAGGGATTTTCATTGTTGTTGTTGTCAGTCCTGGAAAATGAATCCGCCCCCTGACAGAACTGCGCCGGAAGCAGAGATGTGGGTATGTTGGAGGCAGACTCCGAAGCTCTTTTCTGGGCACTGCAGGCAAACACTGTCTCTCGCACTGTATCTCCACATATCTTTTTGTGTTACTAATCCCATGAACAGACATCAGACAGACGGAATTACTAAAATTGTTTACAGAAGTAAAATTTGTTTGAAAGTTTTCTCATTCTTTCAAAAATAGGTTTTCCATGTTAATACGAACTGGGAAAGTAACTACATTAAAATGTCAATATTTGTAGGGTGAAAACAGTTTTAAATGAATGTTGATTTTCAATAAGAAGAAAATGGATTTTTCACACATTTCTCTTCAGAAACATCAGAATCCACAAATTTTGTGATTAAAGAAGTGATAGGTTGCCAAAAACATCTCCGGTCCCATTGTGGAGACTGTGGAGACCCATTGTGGTCCCACTGTTGAGTGGAAACAAATGTGTGAAATAGGAAATTATTTTTGATGATATAGTAACCAGTTTAGAATCCCCGAGAAGTATTATCAATCTTTTTTTTTATTAATTAATTAATTTATTTATTTTTGTTGATAAATAACCAATATCTGTCTGGTGACAGTTTTGCCATTTTTCTCTTTCAGTCATAACATTCCAAGAGTGTATAATTGTGTTTTGGATTCTGTTGGTGTTTTTTGATGTTTATTGTTTGATGAGCATTCAACAATTTCATTGTTCTTACATTTACTTGATGAAAGTAGTTTGCTCTGAAATCTGATATGTCACTCAGATGGCAATATTGCAGGGTTCATATTTTAAGTATTTAATGTTGTTTCTTCTTGATAGATATTTTTTTAATCCAGAGTAATTTAACTTAAAATATTTAAGAGTCAATGATTTTAATAAATTATTAACGAACAATGATATTGTTAATTTTCAAGGCTTCAGCAATATTTATCATCACCTCTCACTTCTAACCTCCATTGTGGTGTTGGCAACTGATTTATATGTTTTTTTTTTCTCTTTGGTTTATGAGCAAGAATCTGTACATTTGCTAAATGAGTATATTTTTTTATAATTGTTGTTTTTTCCTTGATTTCATTTGCAATTTTTGTGTGCTTCCGAAGATGCAGTTTTTCTTGATCTTGTGTTGTCTTAAGAAAATTTAAAACCCAATTTTTAGTACAGAATTTACAGAAAGATTTAATTTGTATTTGACATTGTATTATAGAATTACTTAAACAAATTTGCATTTATCTCCATTATTTGACCTCTATGATTGTCCCCATTATAATTCATGTGAAGTAAACATATTAAATGTTTGTAATTACTTTAATTTTTTAAATTGAAAGTTCTATTCAAAATAGAACCTTTTTCTGATCAGTTTGAAACAAAAAGTTAAAAATTAATTTTATTTTCATTTTTAATTTCATTTGAACATTTTCATAAAAATTGTTCATATCATTATATTCTTAAAAATCATTCCTTAATTCTTCATTTTGTGAATATTAATATTTGTTACAGTGCTTTGCCTTCTCTTCTGGATCATTTCTCTTTCAGGGAGTGATGTGGTGTGTCTGCCTTTCTTACGTTTTGGCTTTTATAATGATTTTGCCATTCTTTGTTGGCACTTTTGGTGTTGCCTTGATCTGTTTCCTTTTCTTGCTTGACTTTTGGTGTTTACATGTTTGTATATGTTCTGACATGCTAAACACATCAAGATTAGGATTGTTCCGGTAATTGTTTTGCTATATCCTTTGCACTACCTTTTTGTTCATGTTATTTGCATGAACATCTTTTCCCTAGTGTAGTTCTTGTCTGTGAAATTTTGAATGTTAAATGGTGATTTGCATTTGGAGATTGATGACTGTTATTCAGAAACTTCTAATGATTTGTATATAAAAAATTGCCTGGATAATTTTATGTATTTGTAAATGTTCTGTTCATTTTTTCATATTTTAAATATCTCCTTCAAAAAAAAACTTGTACTGTCTCTAATTCTATAAGATTTTTTTTAAATGAAACATTTACATTAACTTTTCAGTAATTCAAGAGGGTACATTTTCCATTTGTCAATAAATGTATAAATTGATTTTTGCAATTTTTCAGTTCTTCTTTAATGTATTTCCTCTTTACATGGATGTATTCAGTAGTAGGATAAGAGCTAGAACAATTGAAAATAAAAATAATTCAGAATGTTATCACTTTTATCTAAATTATCTTACTGTTGTTTAATAGGGCTTTTACAGATATGCATGTCACATTATCAGATCATGCATGTCTGTTCTTTTATAAAAAAAAAAAAAAAAAAAAAAAAGTAGACTTTGCTTTGGATCTTGCTGCACACTGAAATTTAATATTTAATTCTGTACAAAAAACTATTGCTTTACTACTGTTGAGAGTATTTTCATTCACTTTGTATTTAAAATGATATTGGATAAAGCTTATTTGGATGCATACGTATTGTTGCAGCTCTTGTTTATTTAAGCTATTGCAGCTGTTTTTCTGAGTCACTAAACATTTTATTACTTAGGACTTGTTACTTTTTTTAATTTCAAAATATTAAGTCTCTTTTATATTCACTTTGTTCACAGCCACATATCCGCATTTGGAACTCAGTGAGCTTAAACACTGTGTCAGTGATTGGCATTGGAGAATTTGAACGATCCATTTGTTGCCTTACTTTCTCCAAAGCGGTAAGCATCTTCTTTCTCTTTAGAGTCAGATTGGTCATTTTACAGTTATGGCAAAATGACAGAGGAAAAAGTTGTTTAGTAAATATATTAATCAATAGAGAAGGAAAAAAAATTATTGAAATAAAATATTTCCAAAGGAAAATACAATGGAAATGGTTTTAATTTTATTGAGTTCAGTACATATCTAGATATTTTATTCAGTTCAATACACATACAGATCTAATAGGATTGTCATTATTGTGCTAAGTTTATTTTATTTATTTATTTATTTATTTTATGTCTCCTTGGCATTGTATTTTTTTCATGAAAATACGAGAGGTACAAATTTTGAAGGCGATAAAATGTTATTAACCTATACCATGAAGGTTTTTGTTTTTTTGTTGTATTTTTTGTTTTGTTTTTTGTGCTTATCATGGTTGGTTTTTATAGATACACATAACAAAGATAGTACAGATATTTGTGTATTAAGACAGTTCTCTTTGAGCCCAGTTTAACTTTCTGATATGAAAAGACTTGAACTTCAGCCCATAATGTAGGGGAAACATTTTTCATGTAATGAGAACCTTACTACCAAAATCGCTTGTATCTTTGGAACCATACTACCTGTATGCCTTATTTTGATATCATTTTGTAGAGAAAATAATCCCAATACACTTTTGTTGTGAGTGAAGATGACACTTTGCATATGACTAAATAAGAGCTTGTCTGCAGCCTTCACAAAGATGTAGTTGGGCATTTGTTGATCTGAGCTGATGATTTTGATTGAGACATACTAGATATATTCTTGCATAAATAATCTTACAAAAAAAATATATGCAGCGAGGTATTGATAACAAAAAAACACAGTTGATCATACTCGAGTACCATTACACAATTAGTCTTATTCTCAATGGCATATTTTATAATTTAGAAAGTATTACTTGTTCACTGGTGAGGTGAGTCCTCCTTTTAATTCACGTGTCTGCATTTGTGTATGGATTTTTGTTCCTATAAAAAAGCGTTTTTGAGAGGGTGTTTGATTGAAAACGTAAAGCAAAGTTATTTCTTGGTCCAGCTCTGGTTCTGTACAATTAAATAATGAACATTTCTATTCTATGCATGCAGAGAGCTTTTGTGAAAATAGAGAGAACATTTTATTGTTAAAACATGATTCTTTACATCAATAGATGGTTTGCTTGAAATTTCAATGATTCGCTAGACTGTCTCCAGTTTAGTGAAGTGAAATTTGTGAAACAGTTAAACACTTCAAGACAATGAGAATCATCATGACAAATGTGTGTTAATTTGTAATCTTTGTATTCTTCGTTATCAGTGTTTCAAAAAATTGAACTATTTCTTGAAAAAATTGCCACATTTAACTAAGTGGTGTTTTCTTTTGTTCCTAGTATTAAAGTTAAATACTTTATTTTGTCATCAGTAACTATAGTAGTAAAATATTAAAAATAAATAATGTCTCAAAGTTCTTTAATAATAATAATAATAATAATAATAATAATAATAATAATAATAATGTTAATGACAATAATCATTGTGAATATGATAATGAAAAATTTGAAGATCTGAATCTGATTGCATCTTAGTTTACAAAACTTTCTTAGCCTTGAGAATTCCTTAAAAATTCTGGTTCTCTACTTTTTTCTTGATATGTTTGTATTTACATAAGTAATATTATTTAGTGGATGTTGTTCAACTAATGAAGATGAACTTTCTAGGATGGTGGAGTATTACTTTGCGCTGTGGATGAAGCTCCAGACCACAATATTTCCGTTTGGGACTGGCAGAAGGGAGACCGTGGTTTAAAGATAACAGAGACAAAGGTATCCACAAATTCTTTTATCTTTCTAATATTTTTATTTAATATACAAGACTATTTTAGAATTAGAAGTTTAATATTGAGTATTAGTAGGGGGTAAAAAGTGCTTAAAAAATTGATGTCTGAGTGGTTACAATTTATTTACCATTAATCAAACATCTGAAACTGCAAGAAAACCTGTATGTGACATTTGGTGGAGAAGAAAAGGTACAATTGAGGGGCAAACATTCAATAGGTGACCTGTCCATGTGTTAAAAATTGAGTTTTTCTGTTGTTTTTTGCCTAGAATTTTATTTTCAGAAATAAACGTAAGATGTCATAGAATGCATTAAGTAGTACTCTATTTGTTGAGTTAAAGATAGTGTTAAAAACTGTAATATTTGTGCTATATTTTTCACTTTTATTAGGAAAGTGTGAGGTGGACATGTCATATTTTGAATGCTTGCTCTTCCTAATTATTAGTGCTTATGTGTCTCTTCATGTGTTCATTTTGCTATTAAAAAAAAATTAACTTCCACATAAGTAATTAATTTATACTTCTTTATTAATAGTGCTCAGCAGACACTGTGGTGGCAGCTGAATTCCATCCTATGGATCGTCAGTCAATTATCACTTGTGGGAAGTCGCACATTAATTTCTGGACATTGGATGCCGGTGGTACACTGTACAAACGAATGGGAATCTTTGAAAATCGAGACAAGCCCAAATATGTGACCTGCTTGGCATTTACACAGACTGGAGATGTCATTTCTGGAGATTCCAATGGCAACATAATCATTTGGGGCAGAGGTATAATGAATGAAAATTTATTTGCATTGACAAACAAATTATAGATTTAATTTTATAGTCTTACACACAAAATAACATCCTACCTTTTCCTACTTCTCATGCATTTAGCAAAACAAAGGCTCAGTAACACACACGTGCTACAGTTAAATTCATTACCTTATGGAATAGTGAAATAATTTTGTAGTACATGAAGTGCTCTGTATCCAGGATTTTGTGTAAAATTACCATCAAGGGAAATAGAAATTTGTTTCCTATAAGCAATCCTGTTTCATACTTCAGAAATGCGAGGTTTAATTATTTACACAACCAAGGCAAGTTTCTAATTTTAAAAAAAATTAATAATTTTCAGGTACAAACACAATATCAAGATTTATTCGCAATGTACATGAAGGTTCCGTGTTTTCTATATGTGTGCTGAAAGAAGGCAGCATAGTAACTGGAGGAGGAAAAGACGGGCGACTGGTTCAATTTGACTCTCAGTTCAATGCAACTGGTCTTGAGACTCAAGTAAGTATTGAATAACCTTCCAATTTGCTACTGACCAACCCCATCATTGAGATGGAAACACTTTCACTTTCTCAATTTAGTCACTAGTTCAAATACCACCTCAGAGGAAGATGAAACTTGAAAAAAGTTGTCAGTAGAGTTCCTGAACTATATAGATTATGAAAAATAGTGAGTGTTTGAGTGCTTTTCTCTTTTTCTAACATTAACATTTTTAATCCATTTTTACCTTATTTGTTATATAAAGACAGAAAGAGACCTGTTTTCCCTGGATCATTAGCTTTATGTAACATTACTATTGTACATTACTATGAAGCTGTAATTGCTTATTGTTGTTTTGTTGTGGCTTTTAAATGTAGCAAAAGGTATTGCACTTCATTATGTAATTTGTCAGTATGTTTTGTGTAATTTTTGTAATATATTTTACCCCACCATTTTATTTTAATTTTTTTAACATTGAGTGTGTTTGCTTTACGCAGTTGGTGGAGCATGTAGGAGCCGTGCGCGTAGTTGCGGAGGGTCGTGGCTCACAGCTGTTAGTGGGCACCACTCGCAACTGCATTCTGCTGGGCACGCTCGAGCTGGGCTTCTCCCCAGCGGTGCTGGGCCACACGGACGAGCTCTGGGCAGCCGCTGCCCATCCATCTCTGCCGCAGTTCCTCAGCGGAGGTCACGACCGCCTCTTGCAGCTGTGGGACGCGCAGAGTTGTTCAACCGTGTGGAGCAAGGACCTGGGGGTAAGTCTAACATTCCTCTTCTTCTGCACTTTATGGATTAGGCTTGAGCCTGTTCCGTCTTCACGAGTTTTATCTGGTAAAGATTGCAAGTATGAATTTAACTCCGAAGAGGTTACCTCGTGAAGTTTGTGATGTGTTAAGGCTGCTTTCTTATGGCCTTTCCACCAGCCATCATGTGTGAACACATGAAGGGTTGCTCCTTCCACCCAACTTGGCCTTTATTGGCTGTTGGAGAGTTCTCCCCTGCTACCCTCAACCTGGCTCTCCTTATCAATCCCCAGCAAGACAGGTGCCATTCAGGTCATCTTCCTGTCTTCAGCATACTGCCTCTTCCGTGTTGTTGAGTTCCTCTTCTGCAGTACTTCTTTGTCTGGCCCCTTCCCATCAGCCTGTATGGCAAGGGAGGACCTGGTCGTGTACTTCCTAGGTGTAGTGAAGTCTAACATTCCGTGTTTTTAAAATTTTTTAGTTTTAATCAGGGCTTGATTTTTGGTGCAACGTAACAGAATAGTATTCTTGTCCCTCTGGAACAAAATAGGCAAAAAACAAATAAAAAGCTGAGGGCAAAACATTTGGCAGCTTTGATTTTTAGTTTGATCAACTTTCATAATCTCAGAATTAAATAATTTTCCTCTAAAGTGTGTTATTTCTACAAACAATAAAAATTTTTAGTGAAAAATGGTAATATATCAGTTTAAACTCATTTTTTTATTTCCTTTTATTATCATTACATTCACACAGGGCCAGTGCCTCTGTTACTATTTTTTATTAAATATGATTTATAAGTATTAAATTATATTATAAATATATGATTATTTCTATTAAATTACTCATTAATTTCAGATCCTTTCTGGGACCTAAATTTTTATAAAGCACTGGTTTTAATTGTTACCAAAGAAAATGTGAGCTGACCCCGTGGCTGAGATCGCTAAGGCAGTAGTGCCGTAGTGGTCTTGGACCGTTGGGACACAGGTTCGAGTCCCGCTTTGGGCATGGTTGTATGTGTTCATCCTTTCACCCCCTATCATCACCATGTTGTGTCATCATCAGGTCATAACGTTGTTACTTCCAATAGTGGTCGCTAATGACTGAGTAGTTGATGCAACCTATATATGTGAAATAGGGAGAGAACTGTAATCTCTAGCACCATAATCTCTAACTCTCTCACTGACAATGCATAATTTAATTATAAATAAAGGTACCAATAATCATGGTTGATAGTATTTGAAAACTAGAAAATTTTCACTCCCAGCTAACAGAAAATTTACTTGCATTGTCAAACAACTTATAAATTTGATTGTGTAGTATTACATTCAAAATAACAACCCTCCCTTCCTTACTCCTCATGCAACAAGCAAAAAGGTGTCTCAGTAAAACATGCACTTAGTGAAGCTACATTTATTGTCTGAATAATATTTCTGGCTTCTTGACAGCCAGGGGGTGGGTGTAGAGAGATGTTGTCACCTACTTCAGCGGCAGACATGAGGTTGTTCTTGCATCAGATCATGACAATAGCAGCAATCAACAGTAGACATGAGAGCACACAACAGTAGACAACACAGAACCACACACACAACTCATAACCAAACAAGCAATGGTGCCAAATGGCGCTCTTCAATTTTCAGTTACTTCATGTCATGAGATGTATTTTTTAAATTTACAAGCATTGGCAATTCTGCAGTGACATCATTATAATTTGAAGTCTCTGATTGGATAACAGAACTCCCTATCCCCTGTCAGCCACCAGCTGTCAAGTAGACAAAATTATTATTCAGACAATACGTCCAAAAACAAAGCAAGGGGGGCTCAACATTTTCTCAAAGGATCAAGGGAAACTGGACAGAAAACATGATCAAGATGGGGGTTATTGATGTGGAAATTGAGGTACAATACTTCTACAGGCAAGTTTTGTCTTATAGAATTACACAATACAAATGGTAACTAAAGCATTTATACTGTGAGTTAAAAAATATATATATTTGATAATCAAGTAGCATCTAATTGTAAAGAAAAGGTTTTTCTTACTTAAAGGCATTTAAAATTGTGTGTCAGTGTTCAGTCTTTAATATCATTGAGCAATGGGTATAAAATAATATTCCTGTAATATGAGGATTTTTTGTTGTGAAAAAGAAATGTTGGAGAAATTTACAACCTTCAGAAATGGTAGATAATTAAATTAAAGCATTTGTAATGGATATTTAATTAATAATAAATAATAAAAATGTTAAAAAAATTAATGATAAATAATAATTATGTTATTTATGTTCTTAAATTATTTTCTTTATTAGTTACATGATTTCAACAATCAATTTTTATTCACAATTAGATATTACAAGCTCTTCTAAATTTTGCACAATTTTTATTTTCCTTTTAAGTGCAGCTAATTTTGTATAATGTGACCTGAACAAATCTTCTTAAAAGTAATACTTCTAAAGATCCTAGTATTACTTAAGTTATCTTAAATTATGTAAAATATATTTTTAGTACATTGTTTTTTTGACCTTGAATATCTTATAAAGTTGTGAGTATAACAAGTCTTGAAAATTAACCAGGCATATAAAAATGTCACCTTGGGGTCCAAATTTGTGCAGATTGCATTTCTTCTCCAAACATACCACATATTGCTTTTAACTTTTTAAAAAAACAAATGATTAAATAATTAAACAAAAATTTTAAACAATTTTAAAAACAAAGCTTGAGTGGTTGTTGATATAACTGCCTTGGCTGAGACAGCTCAAGATAAGAAAGAAATTTGACAATAACATTTTTGTTGATTTCAGGAACCTCTTCAGTCAGCTGCATTTTCTCTTGATGGTTCCATAATTGTGGTTGGTTGCACTTCTGGTCGGTGGATGGTTGTGGATGCTGAAACAAGAGAAGTGTATTCAGTACACACAGATGGAAATGAACCAATCCAGGTATGAAGAATTGAATAGCCAAGTTGATAAAAGATTCAGATGACTGTATTTAAATTTCCAAATGATAATTCTAGTTAAAGGTTTCCTGATACTAAATTGCCATATTTAGGTTCATTGTCAAATGCAAAACTTTTTGTTCCCTTCAATCCATTTCTCAATTTCAGTCAATTTTTCTTGATAATCACAGAGATATCATAATGAATTTGTTATAATTTGAGCAGATTATGGCCTGTATTTATTTCAGGTATTTATTTTTGGGTCCCAGGAAAGTGTGCTCAGTGGTACGCAACCTGTCAATGTCACTCCTTTCCGTTGGCAACTGTCAATCACCAACTTCTTTTAATCGAACCATAGGCTAATCAATGGTTTTGAGTTTAGGTCGGAAGTTAGATTTACAATATTTTAATACTGATGTGTGTAGTAACAATGCAAGTTGTGAATTGTAAGCCATTCAGAGGCAATATGCAAAGCCTTCTGAAGTGAACTTGTCCAAAATTTTACCTTTGAAAGAGAGATAAATATTATGATAATATATTTTGTATGAAATTGATGTTTCTCCATAGAATTTAATAAAATATTTTTACTTCATTAAATTGATGAAAGAAAAATGTGAATAATTCTCATCTCCTATGGAATTGAAAAATGCATTTCCTCTCTTAAAAAAACGTTCTAATTATTTTACATAATAACAGCATATTTTTATTTATTTATTTATTTATTTTACATCCTAACACTTGTAATTATAATAAACTATAATTGTAATAACTTACAGGTTGTAAAATTCTCCCCGGATGGCAACTTCTTAGCATTAGGGTCAAGGGATAACAATATTTACATCTATCAAGTTACAGATGATGCAAGAAAATTTAGTCGTGTAGGAAGATGCATGGTAAGTACTGATTCAGACTGTGCAAATGGAATCTCTCACATTTCAAATCCTTTCTTGCCCAATACCCAATGGTGATTTTATAGTCCACCAGATAAATCTCTCTGCAGTGGCACTTTGCTCATGAGAATGCTAGCAACAGAAGTTACTTTGGTAGCTAGAGTTGCAGCTTGTAACAAAAGAAAACTTAATTGCGTACTCACCACTATCATAATAGGAAAGCTGGAAATGTTGTTCCCTTCACTAATTTCCCAGTGATCTGCTTTCCTACTGACATAAATGCTCTGGTGCAGAGAGACTTTCTTGGTGCACTCTATACATTGGAATGAGACGTTTCCAATAATTAATTCAGCATTACTTATGGTTTATGTATTTTATTATTTATAAATCTTAAGAATTTCATTTGTATTCTAATGTGATTTTTACTGCTATTCTAAAACCAATATTTTTCAATAAAATTAAGGTTGCCACTTAATACAATAAGGCTAATTATGTTGTTTGATATTTAAATAAACAGATAACATTGAATATAACTTCATAACATTGAATTGCATATTACACTAATGTAAACTTTCACCACATTACTATAAATATAAAAAGAAGAGCGCAAGTAATAATTTTACAGAAAGCTATGAACTAAATTACCTGTTACTAATGCAATTAGATATCCAGAAGCCAGGATTTTTCCATATCGAAGTAGTAATTCAAAATTGAATAAACAACATTGAAGATAGCATTGTTGACTTCATTAACATGAACAATAACTTCAGAAAATGTCAAAGATTGAATATTTTTTCTTGTGGTCTTATTTCATTTCTAAAACACCTTCTAAGAAACACTGAAGTGCAAAAATTTGGCGAAGAAAGTTTGGTGTATTCAATAACATACCAGTGATTCTGTTCTCTGGCTTTTATGCTTCAGCCAAATCATCAGTAGCATGAAAGATAGTCGAATGAATTTCAGTGTCTACTGTTCATGCTTTGCATTTCATAAAAAAAATTAGGACGTTCAGTGTGATTTCAATTGGAATCAGATGGGACTTCGTAGTTCTGAATCACTCGATACATTGACAAAGATGTTGCATATAAATTTACTAGAATTCTTTTAAAATTGAGTTGCCTTAATGCAAAGTCATTCTGCTTTCTTAATCATGACAATGCTAATTCAGTTTTTTTTAACAAGCTTGTAGAAATAAATGACGTGTCCACTAAACTAGACATAGATGTTTTGCGCTAAAAAATACACTGCAAACACACCCGCAGGACTGGTAAACTTACGCATGTTATTTCAAATCAATAATACATCAAAAATAAGAAGTGCAAATTTACTGCAAGTTTTTAGAGGATTCTTGCCATCACATTTGTAGAAATTTTCTTTTATTCTTAATAATTAAAGCATGATCGTATACAATCCAGCACAGTGTGAACGTTTGTCCCCAAGCACAGCCTCAACACATTTGACGTTAGATGAATAGTAAGCGACTTCTTGCCAAATTAAGAGTAGCCAAAGTGCTTGGCAAATGTTTGTGTCCTTTCATGAGTTCAAAAGACTGACATGCTGCAGTTAGTGTGAGCATTTAATGTTTGGCACTCGGCAAATTGCGAGCAACCCATTCACACTACTTGAAAATCGGCAAGCTGACGCTTGGTTCTTATGAAATACCAAATGTGTGGAGCTACCTTTACACAAAACTGGGAGCTTTAAATTGTTTCTAGATTGTTTCTTAGAAGGTTATGAAATATATAATTTTTTTTTTTAAACTTGCTGTGGGGAAAACAAATGGTGGAAAATAATGGGTTTTATGAAGATTTCAAATATAACCAGTGGTGCTACAAATAGCACACACATTCTTATACTAGTTATTTCCTTATTTCTTTAGTCTGAGCTAGCTTTTTGGATTTAACCCACCCTTTTTCCAGCTGGTACCTATCAGTACCTAAAGGATAATTTTTTCATATTTTCTCAATTTCTCAATCCCCTAATAATAGAATTGATACATGACTTTAAGAATAAAACCTGGTTCTATTTGCAAATTTTATTGAAAAATTTGACTCTGCTTTTGAGGAAATGTTGTTTGAACATATCTGAAAATGTAAAATTTTAACATCTTTTTCACAGAAAATTTTTGAGTTTTTGAAAAACATCCCAAGAAATTATTGGAATCACTTGTTCTTACAAGTGTGGTAATGAATAATGTTCTTACAAGTGCAATAAAGCAGATAATGCAAATATTAACATTTTCATAGATTTTTGAAAATAATTATATTTGTGTAATTTTTCTTAAATTAAAAGAATACATCAAATGGCTTTTACACCATGTTAAGCAGTGCATGTAACACTCTCTGTTCAAAGAATTTAAAGAAAAAATATGGAGCAGTTTTTGAGAAAATCCTATTTTTAAAATTGCCTAAAAGATGTTCCAGGTCTGTGTAAAATACCACTAAATTCAAAGAATTCTTTTAAAAATTGCTGTGATTTCAGTTTTTAGATTGATTGGAGAATTTTCATTTAGGCAAAAATCCTACAAATAGTTCTTGTTAGGTAGTGACAGACAGATGTTTTGGAAAAACACTTTTGCTGTATCATGGGACCCCAAAATGTGTATTTACGTTGAAATCTCAAATCTGTTTTCCGCAGCATTACACAACTTCCTCTATACCACATTTATTACTCCAAATATATGTATGTATACGAGATAGTAAAATTACATTTATTCAGTTCAGAAAGCTGTTCTCACAAAAGTTAGTTGTTCTCTTTCAGCCTTAAACTAAAGAGATATTTATTACGTTTCAGCCTTCCTTTTCACTCAATATATGTCAGAATTTTAATTTTAAATGCTTAATTTAGTACAAAAGGTTCGTGGGGTTACTACTAAAACAAATTAATCACAAAGTCTATCCACATAACAAACAAAATAAGTAGAATTGTATATTTTGGCCATTTGATTTCCAAACAGACTCGTATTCCAACACCACTTAATTGAAACCTTCCAGATCAACAACTCTTGCCACTACTTCCCAATTAAAACCTACTATTAAGTCTTCTATTTCAAAAATTTACATAAATAAAGATGTATCTACCATTCTATCTAAAGTATATCTATTAATTTACCTTCATTGCAAATATAAACCATAATTCTTTAATGTTGGAGAGCATAACTCATCAAATTTTCTCTTAACATGTCACTTACACAAGCTATATATTTTTTCATTGTAATTTTACTTTTTTTAGCATGCTTTCAATAAAAGAAATTAGTTAAAATTTTTTTAAAATTATCATAACAAGAAGTTTTAAATGTGCAGTAAGAATTTCAAACTGTTTTTGTTAACCATTCTACTCTATCAGCTGAAGATTCAAAAAAGAACAAGGTACATTTTGGTACATTTTGAAAGTACAAGGTACATTTTCAAAAATTCTTATACAAGTGATTCAGCAGACCGTTAATTTCAGATAGTTTAGAACATGTGTTTTGTTATTGAGGTTCAAATCAATTGCTGAGTAGTGTTAAAATGATAAGTGTTTTTGTGTTCATGCTGCCCAACTAGCCGGAAAGAAAACGCAGAAGGAGCGCTTCCTTGAGTTCCCTGTTGGTATGTGACCCTACCTACCAGCTAGGCATGTCCTCATCCTCCATTATTCTCCTATTTCCTTGTAGATAGCAGACTGTATGCAAAAAATTTTCCCAAGATCCTGATAAATCTGGCAGAATTGTAATAAGTTTTATTTTGATAATTTTCTCAGGGGAAGTTGCAACTTTGTAATCTCAGATTTGTGTAATTGTTGTGCAAGTTTAAAAAAAGTGAGAGAGAAGTATTGTTAATAAGGATCTTCTGTGAGTAACAACCTGTTAATGTAAGATTAGAGAACAGGCTAAGATAAGTAGGGCAGGAGATAAAACAAAAATAATTTTTTGGTCCTTCCTTTCAACATTTTGAAGTTTCCAATAGTGTTTGCCTGTAATTTGAATTAGAAGTGTTCTTCCCTAAAAGTATGATTACATACTTCATTTTTGAATATATAAGTTATACGATAGAAAATTTTTGACTGATAATGAAGTATCCATGCGTTAAAATGTTTGCTCACTTCAGAATTGTTATCCAAGGCCTTAACAATGAGGTCTCGGAAGAAATATAACAAGGTAAAATATTTTTGCATTAATATAGAGAGCTTTAAGTAAAATGTTTGTCATACACTCTGCTGTCAGTATATCAAATTATTCAGAAGTCCTACTTCTTGCACTGCTCTTGGTAGAATCTTGAAGAAGTAACATTAGGGTAGAACTAGTAGCATTCACACTTCTATTAGCATGAGAGTTGATTACTGTTTCAATGTAGTTTGCAAAATCCATTGTCAAAACAAAAAAATAAAGATGATGTAACATATATTTTGTTGCATATTTGACATGGATTTTCAGAACTTATTTGCATTACAAATTGTTTATTTTAAAAAATAGTATTGAGTAGTGGATATTTTCATTTTGCTTAATTCTAGTGCATTTCCTCTTTATGATCAAATGTGTTAAGTACTGCAAATGAAAATGAACAGATTATTAGTAGTAAATTGCCAAATTGAATGTAGATAACGTATTAACGATATTCCTTTTAGTTTATAGTTAAGTTTTTTCTATAATTCAGCAGTTTTACTTTTATATGGGGAAAGAGAACTAGTTAGTATTGTCTTTCATCACAGGTTTTGCATGGTATTTTATCTGGAAGCTGTAACAAATATGGCAAAATGTAGTTTGTGCATCTAAAAAAGTCCATAAGCATAAAATTCAAATAGTTCTGATTTTATTGCATCTCTTACTGGGAGTTTTATTATGATATTGAATGTTTAATCTCTTTAAAGAATATTCCTTCATTAAATAATTTCAGAATCCATTTGATAAATAAACAAGGAAATGAGAATCAGGTATGTGAAAAAATAAGATGAAAATTCTCTCCACATAAGGAAAATAGGAAATGAGCATTTTACAATTACAAAATTATTTGATACTTTTTAGATTTGTACCAAATTTATCTTCATTAATTACTAACTTCATCTTTTCTTTCTTAAGTATTTTGTCATCAGTGTAACTTGTTGAACTACTAGTAATCATTTAATGCTCTGCACATAAAAAGTATTATTGAATTTCTGTTTATGTTTTTTTTAGGGTCACTCCAGCTTCATCACTCATCTTGATTGGTCCACTGATAGTCAATACATCCAGAGCAATTCAGGAGATTATGAATTACTTTATTGTGAGTAAACACATTATACATTTTTCATTTACCATTAAGAGGAGTGAAATCTAATCATTTTCACCTACTTTTGTGTTTTTGTGATGTAAAAAAGTCGTAATACTTTTTTTATTCTTGTACTGTCGAATATGTATTTTAAAAAAATATGAGACAGTACAATACTTACTCAAATTCTGCATAAATTTCAAAATAATGGGTATTTAAATTTGTATAGAATAACCCTGAGCTGTGGAGTTACTTTGAACATTGATTAATTTCTACAAAAGTCAGATATTTACTGTGAACATGGGTGACTTCAGACCTTTAAAAAAAAAAAAAAATTGCAAAAAGACACTTTTGTTGAACTCATATATAAGTAAATAAAATATATGATTTAATTGTAATGCTTATCAGACACTTAAAAATGTATTGCTATTTTGTTTCAAAAAGATAATAATAAAAAAATTACTTGTGACTGGTTCAGAAAACTTTTTCAATAAAAAATTTGCTCTTTCCTTCTTTTGATTTCAAATTTTTAATTCTTTTTTTAAATTTAAAATTCTAATTATTTGGTTCTTACTAACTTAATTCTTAACAGGAGGAAAGTCAATTTCAGATTGATTGTCAGAATAAGGCCATAAAAGTTGAACATCAATATGGTGGTTTAATATATCCAACAAAGTCCTTACTGAATTGATTCTTACTTTTAATATAAGGGGACAGGAGACCCCTTTCAGTGAATTTCCTTTTTGTTCATTTCATTATCTAGAATATAGTAAGATTCCTTATTTTAACCATCTTATGGACTCCTGAATTTTGTGGGAATTAATTGCATTTAGACATTGCTCTGAGTGTTATGTTGATCAAAGACTCTCCACACTTTGTAGCTTTTTATGTTAATGGATTGAGAATGAATGTACAACTAGTTGCAGTTTTCCTGCACTATAGTGCATTATTGGATGATGCACCATATTCAAATTCTGGAAATTTGAAGAACATAGTAAAAAATATAGAAACTTGAGAACCTCTGGAAATTCTCCACAAAGAAACAGTGAATTTAAAAAATAAAGTACTTTTTGAAGTGAAAAAAAAGTCACAAGATAAATCTTTATTTTCATAACTGAAAAGTGTGACTAAATAGTTCTGGTTGGTAGCCCTTCCAAAAAAACAAAAAAGGGGGGGGGCGCAGTATGAAAACAGTACAAATGGTACAAAATTATCTAAAGTCAACCCAGTATCCGATCTTATAGTATATTGATTTATCCTTATTTGTACATGGATAACTTTTAGTCAATGTTACACAATAAAAAACTAATAACAAATTTTGAAAATTTTCAGTTGCAGATTAATTTTTGATATTCGGTTACTTGTATTTCTAGAAATGATAACCATAATATACAATAACTTGGGATGATAACCTGAGGATTTGATAATGAATTCTTTAATAGATTACTTAAGTACTTGTAAGAATCTCTTTTGTATATATTTTCACCTTTCTGCATAAAGTTTTGTATTTAAGAGTAATGCTGAATTCTTGATAAAAAATAAAACTCAAATAGCTATCACAAACAAAAAAGTTGTTGAAGTGTCAGTTGATTTAAACATTTTACATTTGTATTCAAATCATTTTCTAGATTTGTAAACATAATTTTTCATTTATTTATAATGTTATCTTCTGTCTGAGGGACATAGGCTGCATCACCAACATTCTAGCCATGGTTTTATGCCTCAGGGCTGATTACAAAAGATGTTGAGGGCTTAGTGAAGTAACAATATGATGGTAACACAACTTACTACGCCACCACCTTAAGACAGCTGACAGCATTTGAATGTCTCTGTCATCAGGAGCCCAAGACTTTGTTTGTTGTTTTCCTTCTTTTCTCTTTTCTTTTAATTTTCTTTCCCTTTCTCCTTCTTTTTGCTCTTCTTCGTTTAATACTGCTCTAATTTTTCAGGGAATGCTGGCCTCTGCAGACAGATTCCACAATCTTCCACACTCCGTGATGTGGAGTGGGCCAGCAATACATGTACACTTACTTTCAACACAGTGGGCATATGGCCTGAAGGTGCAGATGGCACGGATGTAAATTTCTGTGACCGTTCTCATGACCAAAAGCTTATGGCAACTGCTGATGACTTTGGGAAAGTGAAGTTGTACTCGTACCCTGTTACACAACCCAAGGTGAGCACCAAGTCTTTATTGTTTGCAAGATGTATTTGGTTCTTTCCTGAAAGGTGCTATGATGGTCTCTTTCACTCCTTTCACTCTTTTATGTTATTATTTTCAAAATCTATAATTTATTTTAATTATTTTTAAATTACTATTGAACAACATTTTCTTTTATAAATTTCATCACAGAAAATTGTATGTTGATAAATTGATTCACAATCATGTTACATCATGTTCAAGTCACAATCAAGTTGGCATAAAGGGTACTGTGAAATAAAATAAGTGAATTTGGCCCACTGCCAAACTAGAAGATGATGATGTCTTATTCTATTCCCAAAATAACCTAAAAAAACAAAGTTTTATAATTGCTTATCTTGCTGTAGTGACATAACATTAAAAAATGTGTTTTCCCTCTTTTCTTACATTATCACTCTGTCTCAATGGATTTAATATTTTTTTAAATGTAATGTGACAAACTGTATTCTTTAGACATTTTTCTAAGATATATTGTCATTTATTATTATATTTTTGATACTTAAGACCAATCTAAAGGACTGTTTTCACTGAACATTATCAAATTATCTTACCCTTGCCTTGACATCCTTCACCCTTCCTTTGGCAAAGAGGGGCAAAGTTAGTAAAAAAACTTGTAAAAATTAGAAAAAGTACTATTTTCAGTGAAAATAGTCCCTTAGATTGGTCTTAAGGATTAAAAATATGATAAAAATTACTGTAAATCTTATAAAAATGTCTAAAGAATACGGTTTGTCATGTTAGATAGAAAAAAAAAATTAAAATTCGCTGAGATATAGCGTTAAATGTTAGAAAAGGTGGAAAAACACGTTTATCAATATTATGTCTCAAGAGTAAAATAAGCAATTAAAAAAAATTGTTTTTCTACGTTATTTTGGGAGAAGAATAAGATAATATCATCCTCTTCTAGTTAAGTTGTGGCCAAATTCACCTATCTTATTCCATCCAGAGAGTATTCCACCCTACACTTTTTTTTTTTAAATTGAAGTAAGCATTTCTTTATGGAGAATACTTTTCTAATTTTCTTAAGAAATGTTGAATTTGAAAATAAGATTTATGTATGAAGTGTTGTACTTTCCATAGTCCAGAAAAAGGAAAAATACATTTCTGAAACCAACTAGCAATTTTCTTGGACCAAACCCAAACAATATGCGAATTAGTGTAGTGATTTAGTTGTAAAAAAGTTAAATGTGTGTTATTTTAGTGATTTAATGTTTGGCCTTTTCCCACTTACATACAAAATTATTTCTATTCAAGAGATTCTTCCATCTTCAGTCCTTAAACTATTCACTTTACTTTTCCATTCGGAGAAGTCAGATCCAAAATGCTCTCAAAAATATTCATTAAATCATATTGCATTTTATTTCTAATTATAGTTTATGAAATAATGCTGTTATTAAAAATCACATAAATTGTTTAATATTTCTGGAATGTTACATTTGATGAAATACTGCTAAACATACATGCTAGTTTTTCATTGTTCAGTATTTCTTGGTATCTTTTCTTTGCATTTCTCTGTTCAGCCAAGGGTAAGTTTTTTCTCAACCTACTGTAGCTGCTTGCACACAATCAGTGGAACAATCTGAACAAAAAAAATCTGATCACTAACTTATAGAAGAATATCTGCATCTTGAAATTATCTGCTATTATTTTTGCTTGCTATTTTGATTTTGAATTTTGTTTGAAAACTGGAATTCTCAAATGTACTACTTGCCATTAATTAAGAATATATTATATAGATAGACATTTCCTAGGGTTTAAGTTAAATGTGCAAATAGTACTGTCATATTTGCATAACTAATACATTGTTTTCTTAATAAATAGTAGGTAGTGGTTTAATGCTTATCACTGAAAATTCTGGTGTAAATTTAGTTAAAGTGAACATAAGCCTGCATTTTTATAAACTTGCTGATTTTTAACTGCAGCTTTAAGGAAGTAACTGCCCTTTTCAAATCATGTTTTGTTGTATGAATTTTATTTAATTGCATTAAATCTAAAATGGAACAGGTGTCATGGGAAGATTTTAAGTGCTCCACTGTCCGTTGTTGGATGGCCACAAACTGAACAAAGACGACACAACCACAGATATAGCTGCATGTTTTTCTATAATACTTATGTTCCCTCCCCCTCCCCCTTCCCTTCTTTTCCCACACTATCTTTTAATTTTTGCAGAATCCTCTTTCAGAAGGCTTGCTAACATATAATACTGAAATACTGCTTGCACATCCACAAAATATATGAATGTAAATTGTTCTATGCAATTGTTGGTTGCACTTTTCAAGATAAACATGATGGGATATTGATTATCAGAAGGTGAAAGCTAAATTGCGTTCTTTTCTTTTTTATATATATTCTCTTTTATTAACTTTTAACTTCAATAATTAACTTTTCAACATGCAACACATTAGGAGTATTTCATTACAATGCTCTTGTGTGTGTGCTCACTAGAAATAACTAATTAGAGGAATATTGCTAATTTTTCAAATTTTTTGTGTTATTAGGCATGAATGTAATTAGTCATTTTGAACCACATTCTGCATGAATATTTGTTACCATATTTGCTACATGAATGTTGGGACAATTCAGAAGCCACTTTCCATTGGCAATAAATTTTTCCCCATCTTTATTTCCCATAACATGAAGTTAAGGATATCATGCAGCGATGGCATTGTGATAAACGCACACTCCTGAGAGATTGTTATAATAGTTTTTTATATTTTTTATTTATTTATTTATGCCTGTTAACAATACAGTGACAAAGCTTGTACTGTTTGTTTTGGTGTAGTGTATTCATTTCCACATATCACATGTTTCTTCCCTTTGTGTAGTTTAATAGTTAAGTTTACATATTTACGTTAATTAAACTGAACAAAAAGGTTTTTAACATATTTATTTAATAATAATTTATTTATAAAATATTATTTAATAACTATGGTATAAGGGGTATACAGCACAGTACGGTATGTGTGGCACTCTTATAACAATAAAGATGAGTATAAAAATATACAACAAAGATTTACAGACACACTTATAAAAATTCAGTACAAAAATATATCACATAATGTCATAGCATTGACTCATTTTATATGTATTGTACTTTAGCACAATAGCTCTTTACATACTAAGGCCTACCAGCAACATCCTGGCCTGGCAGCCATGGGTTAAGGAGTATGTGTGATTAGCACTTAGCCACCCCAACACCGTACCTCTAGTCTCCTCAATCTGAGAAGTGAGCTTTCTCATTATCACACAGCAAGAAACACTGGGACATTGCAAGGAAAGTTTACCATTAATTTTTGCCCCAATCAGGAACTGAACCCAGGGTTGCGCCATAGAAAGCGAGCACACCAACAAACAGACCACCAGGAGGACTCATTTTATATATCTTGTGTTAATGATAACAATTCTTGTACACAGCTTACAAATTGAAATTTCCTCAGTACAATAAAACCAGTTAAGGAGTTTTTAAATCTTTTATTCTTAAAATTTCGAATATCAGAAGACAGTTTATTGAATAACTTTATTGATGCGTGTATGAAGTTAGGCAGAGTTTTGTTGTAACTACAATAAGTTTCCATAACTTCATTACTTTTAGTCATTGTGTTTATTTGTGTTTTGGTGAAAATTGGCCAGATAGTCCTCACATAAAATATGTTCCACTGCAACTAACAACTTATTTTTATTTCAGTCTCTCTGTCATGCCTATGGGGGACATAGCAGTCACGTTACAAGTGTCATCTTCCTGCATGATGATTCCAGACTCATCTCCAGCGGAGGGAGAGACACCAGCATTATGCAATGGATGTTGGTATGAGTCATACCTTTATTGTTAATATCTGTAAACTCAAAGAATCTGAAGATACTAGTTTTAACCTCATTTTCAGAAATTGGCTTCTTTTGTGATGTAATAGCGAGTTTGTTTCATATCAATGTGAATTTTGGAATATCTTAGAGATTTAGTACCTCAGCGATTCATATGTAGCTTCAAATATTAAAAATGTATTGTTACTGAAGTGAGAACGTGACCTGTATTTACTATTTGCTGCAGGTTTTTGCATTGTTATAAGCAACTTTAAAAAAATGTTCAAATGTTTGCAATTTTTAGAAGTTTCATTACGATTTTTTAAAATGTTGTTCCAGAATACATTCAAGGTAAAAATAATATTCGTTGTACTTTTTGTGACCATGATATTGCTCTTTTCTTCTCAACAAATTCTTAAAACTGTATAAAAATCCATTCCCTCAAGGCCTTGCAGATACACAGGTGTTTGCATTTTACTTGTAACAAATACCATAGAAAATTGTGGTAAAAAAAAAAAAAACAGAAAAAAACTTGCTTTGGTAGATGATCACTGGCTCAATATGAATCCTGAAATGGAAGTGCAAAGAAGTGTATATGAATAATAGTATAAGAAGTCAATCATGAACATGACAAATAAAACAAAGTACCATACGGATTGTTTCTTATAGTGAACAATTGATTATTATACTCTGAAACTAGTCATACTAGGTATCTACCAAACAAAAGAAGCATTTATCTGGAAATTTGGATAGAGCTTGATCTGTAGAAAGAGTATGAGTAGAAGAGAAGAGTATTTTAAGACAAATGTAATTTATTCTTGTATGCTGCATCCTTATTATGAATTGTCTGTTGAAAAAACCTAGAGATTAAAATTGCTTAATGCTCCAAGAAAATAAAAGGGAATTGTTGAA
This sequence comes from Acheta domesticus, assembly GCA_031308135.1. NCBI lineage: Eukaryota > Metazoa > Arthropoda > Insecta > Orthoptera > Gryllidae > Acheta > Acheta domesticus. The sequence goes on along the minus strand of JAHLJT010005437.1, from coordinate 101,314,521 downwards.
TATGAATGTGTCAATTCATAGTCAAAAATGAAATCATTAAGAAACTATGTGAAAAGGAAAAGAAAAAAAAAGTTGAATATGGAGTTAATATTACTTGTGTTTAATCTCGTCATCTCAGTTTTTCTTACTTAAATAGAAATACAATTTCAAAGAAAATTTGCTAGTACATTATGAAATCATAGTTGTATAAGTATTTTATTTTTGTAAGTGTTTTCACAACTGTAAATGAATCTTTGTAATTCTGAATGAAAGATGTGTGTGTAAAGCAAAGTCAAATGAACATGTGTACTGAAATAGATATAAACTTAAGTAAATTTGCTTCTGTAATTCAGAAAGCATTTTTTACTACATGTAAAGTGATAGATGCTTGTACTAAGTGTATGCGGTGTCTACTTGTACCAATAGTTTTGCTTTCATTATGAAAGTTGTGTAAAAATTAAATTTAACTATAATCTGTATTTTAATTTATACACTAAACGAATCTCTTTATAAAATATATATATTCTTTGGCATAACTTTATATGTAAACAAATTGCATGCCAATAAATTTATATTTTATTGAAAATAGGCCTGAAAATGTATGCCTTTGAGAGTCAAACTGAAAGTTTTGTAATCATCTTTGCATGAATACAGTGAAGCAGCTGAAGTAATACAATCATGTTTCATGTACTATTTAGAATTAATATATGTATAAACTTGGTTTTATATAAGATTAACTTGATTATCATCTTAACTCTCCTTCATTTAATTATCATTTGAAAATCAACTATGTCTTGAATTATTTTGTGTGTTTAATCATTAGCATTTCAAGAATAAAGTGAAAGGCAGGGTTCTATCATTACATAAATAAATTAGTAGTAATAAGAAGACTACTTTTCAGCTGCTACACTTTTCCTTTTGTAATGTATTTTTCACAAAGCTAACTTATTAATTCTGTATACACATATTGCCTTCGCTTCCATCCATAGTATGTGATAATACATTTAATAACCTATAAATAATGGTGAATGAAAATGTACTTTTCTGTAAATATGTAGTGAAGAGATCACTTTTATGCCATGCAGTGTAGTCCACAAAGGATTTTTATCATGATTTTCTTGTGGTTTTTGTCAATTCATCATGTTAATATTGAATTGTGCAAAACTTTGAAAATAGAAAATCAGCTGTGAAACAAATTATTGAAGTTTTTAAAGGCTAGTTTCAATTTGCCAATTGTTTGCTTGTCTATAGTTGAAGCAGATGTCACTGCAAAATGGTCTAGTGTTTTTAAATTGTTCAATGCATTTCATACGATTTTTCAAAAAATACTTAATAGTAGTAATCTTTCAGAGCACAGAAACAGCCTGTCATTTTTATCATTGATAATGAATGGTGTAAAACATATGTTTATGCAGACTTACTTGGTCTTTTGTGCCAAGACAAAAATGTTTATGTTCAAGAAATGTACTGGTACTCAAATGATATCTTTTATTTATTTTCTCATTTCAAAACCTACCTGTTCATCTTTTCAGTTGATTGTTTTTTTTTTCCTCATATTGAATAGGAAAAAAAATCTTTTTATTTTACACAAGCTTTACATTAATGAATAAATATGTTTGAAATTTCATACCATAATTATTAAGTCAACTAAACTAATTTACTAAAGGGAGATTTCCACTTTCTTAAATTTCTTTATTTTTTATCGATACATTATTTCTTGTTATTGCCTTCAATATGGAGCTCAACATTTACTGCTTTAACTTACCTGAATCGAGAGGATCATGGTGATGAGGGAAATATGAAAACAGTTGAATGTCGCTACATGTTCTCTTGCAGAGGGAATTATGAAAGTGAATTATGGGAGAGAAACATGAAATGGCAAATTGTGTCCACTACTACTAAATTGGTAAATATGAATAATTAAAATTAGATAAAAAATAAAATCCAGGGTGTGACATCCCCTCCTACGTGAATGCAGTCTGTCGAGTGTAATTCACTTAAGAAAGGTGGTCATAGGAAAATGATCAGAGCGACCGGAAGGGGAAAGGGGTTAAGAGAGGGGAAGAAATACAATTGTAGTAATTGTAAATCAAAGTGTAACTTTAATTATCACCGTATTCTGTTTACACGGCATAGGAGTGAGGAAGGTAAAGAGTCATTAATGAGAGAGGGAGTGAGAGAGAGAGAGAGAGAGAGAGAGAGAGAGAGAGAGAACTCAGTGGAGCAATGAGGGGAGGTCGAGTGCATTTGAGTCGGCTTCTTGCGTCTTACCATCGCCTCGAATCCTCCAGTGGGTATTCCATTGTTGACGGCTGCCATCATGGTCTTCTTTCAAGGGGGTGGCTGTGTCACGGCGTCGTCACACACTGCAGGCGGGAACTGCATATCGGTGTTCGGGAGGTCCCTTTAAATACCATCCTTATCACTGTGGAATCTTCCTGAGAACTTTGTTTAGAGAGGCAGGTACCGAAGCAGATGTAAACATTCTTTCCGGAACTTTCCTGCTCGTTCAGACCGCATGGTGATGGAATATAACTTATAATTTTCCACTGTGATGGCGAAATGCTTAATAATAAATCAAGTGCATTGCTATAAGAAATTTTAATTCATAATATATTGTTATATCCTTTATATTTGAATGTTTTATTTCCACATTCACATTTAAACATTGTGGATAATTAAATTAAAACCTATGTTAAAGAACTCTTCAAAATGTATTCAATTTAAAATTTGAAATAACTCTCTGAAGTTGTTAAGTAAGATTTCACTATTTAAAATTGTGTTGTGAACTGGAGATTTCATTCTATAACATTTTGCTTCTTTTACTTTCCTTTAACAAATATTGTAAGATTAAAAATTTTGTGTTGATAAAAATGGATATATCACAGTTTTTGTGATCAAAGAAAGGAGGAGATTGAATTTACATAATTTCATTTTCTCTTCAGAAATTTTGGAGAGCTTGTTAAAAAGATTCCGATTTTTATTTCAAAAATTGCAATTTTTTCAGTAAATTATTTAAACCGTTGTTACTCGCACATATTTTTGTAACGCATAAGATTTTATCTAACAACTGTTTATGTTGTATTCATTGTTATATTATGAATCAAATTTTTACATTAATATTCCCAGACATTTGTTATTGATTTCTATAACTTGTATAAATAAAATAATGCATAAATATGATATACAGGCTCATAATTTTTGCGTATAATAAGCAATCAAATCAAAATCACAGTCATGAAGTGAAGTGTTATATAAAGTAAATTTATTTAAGAAAGAATACAATTAATGCAATAAACAAGATATTTTTACAACATTGAAACATACAGGAATGTTTAGAAACTAAAATAAGCTTCCTCAGAACTACACTCATTGCGAACAAAAAGTCTTTCTTGTGCGTTCTTTCTGAGGGGTTGGATCAAATATAACAACAATACTATGTGAACCTGATTTGCCTCTTTGGACAAAAAGCACATCTTCTTTTCTCTCTTCGCTGCTCCCCGCTAGCTTAACAATTTGGGCATTTATTTTTCTCAAAAAGTGCAGGCAAGAAAGCATTTTTAGATAGCCACTAATGAAAGTGGCTCTTTCACAATATGCATTGTGCACTAAAAGTTAATTTTTTGGTTGGTTTCAGACAATACTCAAATGTTTAGATAAATCTGTGAATGTAACAAAGAAAAAAAAATACTTTCATCTGAACCTATCAGTTATTACTGAACTCAATGTATCATTAAGTGATTTATATTTTTGAATTAAAATAAAATGCAAGTTAGTTAGGCAGGACTAAAACTTAGTGTACGACTCATGTGGTAAAAGTGATATTATTTTGATAGGATTGTGCTTCTCAGGCCTATTTGCCTTATGATGCAACCTTTCAAAATAAAATTTCACTTTTACCAGTCAAATCATAAATAATTAATATTTTCAATAAAACAGGAGTACAAAAAAACAGGCCCATGTTAACACATGGTCCTAAAGGGCCCAGGCACATGGCCCCCAATAGTTATAGAGGGTTCCAATGGTTCAAGGACCCCTCATAGTTTTCAAAAATACTTAACACTAAATTTTTCAAAAAATAAAATAAAAATTCGCATAAAAAAATATATGATTTAACTATGCACAAAAAATTGGTATTACAGGGTGATGTGTCAGTGCATCAATGGATAAATGTGAAGTGTGGAATGTTGCTGGTTGAGGCAAAAATGTCACTCAGCGATGGGAATTTTTTATTTATTTAGTTTTTAACAAAACTTGTCCATAAATTGGGAGGGATTGGTGAAAGTAAGAATAGAGGGTCCCCAATGCTGTTAAAATGGCCCTGCAAAAAGTTATTTATTCTGACTTAAAATAGGAGCAGTGAAAGGCATGAAAAATATAACAAACTGAACATTAAAAAAATTATATTCACTCAAAATAATGTCAAAAGGTATCAAGGATCATATTTAAGCATGGTATGGGTTTCCTCATGACAAAATAAAGCTTGTTATCATCTGAAAGAAAGCAAGCGTCTTGATAGTTACTATACTTCTTTCTTCACTTTCTGCAGATGCAGAATCAGAGTTCATCTCTATCAGAAATAATGCCTCTTCATGCACAGAAAAGTAAACTGCAGCAGTGCCTACATGTAATTCAGTAGGTTTCCAACTTCATTGAGATTGACACTGAAGAGAAAGGTCAAAATAAGGCAAAAAAAATGCACGCATGGGGATAAAATAAGAAAAAAGACTAAATGAAAATCTCCCAAAAGAGTTTCAGATGCACAGTAATGTGATTTCTATTGTTACATATCCTCATACCAACGTTATTAACCTATTTTGCAAAACTTCCAAGCTCTAGAAATAACTCGTTTTAATATTTCATTTAGACTTAGTCCTGGGTGCAGTTTGTCTCAAATGTATAAAAGTGATGTGCTGAAAGATCTCAACTGAAGATTCTATCCACACTCATTCTGTTTTTGCTAGAGTACTTCAGTACTGTGGATGCAAATGGAGAATGATGATGTTAAATGATCAGTGAAGTAAGGAAAGATGTGCATATATATAAAACAAATATTTTTAAAAAACGTCCAAGTTAAATCACTCATCAATAGCAAATATCATTTGAACTAACTTTTACATTTACAGTACAGAAAAGACAACAAGTACATGAAATATTTATCACGTCAATTGAATTTCATAAAATTTTACTTTCAAATTCCTCCTAGTCTTGAATATTTGTATTCCAAATGTTCACATGTTGTGCTGTTCCTGAGAGAATTCTAGATGTGATACAAAACCAACTCTCATTTTATCACAGAAATGCCCAAAATTACTGAAAGATAATATTTCATTCAGCTGGCTATGCGATATCATTTAAAAGAGTAGCTAAGAATTCTACCTCATTTCTCAGAACAAATTACCTCCATAAATAAATAGTGAAAATCAAAGTACTATGGGAGAACAGTGGGGTAGCATAATGGTTGCATAATGCTTTGGCAAGTGCAAGATACGCAGATCATGAATTTAAGTCGTGTTTAGGGGTGACCTGTGAACCTTTGTTGAGGCATGGTTGGTTTCCCACCAATCATGTCACCTTTGTAATTATCCATTCTTCCTGGTTCATCTGAGTGGTGTAGGAGTAGGTGTGTGAGGCAAGCACACGTGTCACTTGGATCGTTATTTCACATTGCTAGCTTACCTGAAATGTCCCTGTAAGGTACCTCAGCAACTTTCCTCAATCCAGGGGGAGGGAGGGGGAAGAAAAGAAAAGAAAAAAAAGTGAGGAAAAAGAAAAGAAAAGAAAAACAAACAGGCCTATGGACTACCTCCAAAAGCTACTGGAAAGAGGAGGGGGGGGGGTCTTAAACCAATACCAAGTAAAATGTAAAGGAAGGGAGACATTGTACTAGCAAGTTACTCACTACTGAGACTTGCAAAGTGTTTCTCAAGTGCATGGCACTAGAGCCTGAGTAGGCTATGAAGTATCATTTATTTATTTATTTGTGTATTTATTTCTTCAGGCAATCATCCATTTTACAATCAAATACAGAAATAAGTAATAAAGAACAATCGTAGGACTTAAAATTATAAATACATAATATAAATCATAATGCTACTAAATACAATAAAATACATCTAAGCCAGAATTGATCAGGACAAAAAATATTTCTGGTTTAGGGAGGTTTTTGTTTAATGCAAGGTTCCCCATTTTACCACTTTTTTGTGATGTTGGCATATCTGTCCTGAAACTCGTAAATTACATGACTTTATTATAATTATTAAAATACATCAATGTATAATGCATTTATGGAAGAAATCACCAATAAATCAATATTAAACATTCCTTGAGAGCTTCTGAGTTTTGCTTCCTTCCATAAGTTTGACCTTCATCTTATGGTTTTTTTGCAACCATTGTTAAACTGGTTGTTAAATTCATAAAAATACACTTCGCCTCTGCTTAGTGGCTGCAGTCTGCTTGTTGACTCCTTCAACGCAAAATGCGCCACAGCCCAGTAACTTCCTGATACCTTCGTATGGTTTTGAGCAACGCGACTCTGACCGAGGGGTTACGATTTTCAACACGGGGCAGGGTGATGCATGATAAAAGCCATGCCCATACACTTTTCCTCAGTCAGAGAGCCGGGAGGGAAGGTATTCTCCTACGGCATACACTTTGAGAGACAAGTGACCTTAAGGTCGAATTGTACACTGACAGCTGAAGGCCTACCCCCTTCACTGTACGCCTGCCATGACTAAATTGTGTATCACAGGGACAGAAAATTTAAAATAGACTTGCAGATGCATTCCTTTCATTAATTATATCTTGTGTCTATCTGCCAATTGCATTAAATTCACAGGTACTCCATGTCATAAAGGTTTCCTCCCCTGTAGGACTTGAAAAGCGGTTCTGTTTCTGTGTTGAACAAATTCTGTTTTATACTTTGTAAAATGCCATTTAACTTCATGGGCCAGAAACATTTTCCAGTTAAGTCAGGTTTCCCGCTTGTACAGGTTCTGGTTTAGACAGATTTTACTGTATAAAAAATAAAATGAAATGAACAACAATCGATCAACAAAATTCATTCAAAATAAGTTCCTTCACTTCTTTGATAAATTGATAGCATATCAAAGTATTAAGATCAAGTTTGTATTTATTCGCAATAACATATGTTTCATCAGCACCTTCATACTCAAGTTCGTGTACTAAATTTTGGAATACTTCACAACACTTTGCTCAAGAAATTACTATAATTGATCACCTCTTTCAATAATTTATATATAAAAATAATTGTTATACTCATGATGTGACCGAAGCAAGCTAATTCTTAATGTTTTAGCAATCTCGTAATAATCATGTTTTATTTTAAGTAAAGGTACATCCTGTTTTCCCTACAATGTGCATAAAAATTGTATGTTGAGTCATCTCTGTCAAATGATCATGATCCAAAAATGCATGTACATTCTTACTTATGTACACTGCTATGCAGAAATCTTTAACAAATCATTTGGAGCAAATGCATTTTTGAACAAAATGCCTCTTGCCGCTATAGCTCATTATGTCTGCTGACAAATTATATCTCATTTCCTCTTCATTCATTACTAATGATCTTTCTCCCTAAAGTTATATTCTTCTTCACTTTAATATAATTTCCATTCAGTTCTATGCAAAAACACCTCACAATTTTTGCTGTACAAAATTACCTTACTTTTTTGCTGCATTAATTATAGGTTTATATCATTCCCTCATCTCTTCAATTTTCTGTTCAAATGATTTATTGTTGTTCATCTTCTGCTTTTAGCACATAATACCATTAGGAAACTGTATAGTTTTTTGTTTATTTACTTATTAACAAGTGACAGGCAGTAACAAATGTCTTCATAAATATCTAATATAAAATTGTTAAATTATTCCATAATTAATTTTTTTTTAAAAATTGGTTAACAATTTTTCAGTTTCTCAAGAAGACAAGACATCACATTTATCACAGTCAAAGAAAAAGAAACAAGGAGGAAAGAAAAATGTTTTGACTTAGGCATTAGAAATTTTGTAGCAAGATATATTCATAGGTATTCTTGAGGCTTAATCTGAGATACAAATAGTGATGTTCTACGGTACGTGATTCCAAGTCTCTCTGTTTTCCAAGGAATATTTTTGTTGGTTCAGATTGGCTCTACGTGTCTAGGTGTCTGCAATATCCTCCAATGGTTTCTCAAATGGACATTGTTTAAAAACTGAACCTGTCTTGCAGGCTCATTGAGCTTCGAAATGAAGTAATTACTTTTAAGAATCTTGTAAGTTTCTATTGTTTCCATTCTTTGCTGAAATGTAGGTAAAGATAAACTCTCTAATATAATTTGTGAACCAGATATTGAATCACATTTCTCATTTCTCCTTACAGTAATAGTCCTCCACTGGTTTCTTTGAGTTCCGTAATGCTACTTGTGAAGGTGTAAAACAAATAAGGTGAAAAAATTGGGTGCATCTTCACCATACACCTTTCAAATTTCTGCGTCTTTGCTCTCAAACCAATTCTGTACTTCAGGAATAAACAGTTTATGTTCAATCTTTTGCCAAAATTGAACAAATTTCTCCCAATTTCATTATTCTTCCTAGAGATATTGCAAAACAAATCCAAACGAGCTTAGTAACTAATTTAGAAGCACTCAGAACATGTTCATTTTGCTTCAGTCAACAAACACATCTTTAAACTGCTCACTTGAAAAAGATAAACGTGATACAAAATATTTGAACACACTTGTACCAGTTTTCAAACAATAGAGCTCTAGTTATATAGCAACATATATTTCAAGAATGTTTATGGAGGTATTGTAAAATGGGTCCAAAAGACATCAACAAAAAGGTTAGAAGCATTTTAAACATCTGCAATATGACACATTCGACCAAAATATTTTTAATTTCCCCTCCCAAAATTTGTCTCTGGATCCACCCAAGTCAAGCTACATTTCTACTAAAATATGTGGGATGGCGGTGTCCTTATCTCTTTATGAATTTTTTTTTTTTTTTGATGTACTTACATTGTACAAATTACATTCAATTGCTCAAAAAATAAAGAAAGAATCTTGTTCGGATAAAAGTACAATGCTGCCCAGACTATCTCATTTTTAACAACACACTGAGTTTCCAAAAATGATTTGAAACAATAAACTGGACCAAACTTTTTTTAACTTAGGCTCCTCTTTTAAGAGAAACTTCTACTTCAAAAAGGTATGTCCATAATAACTGACTATATAAACTTGTAAATAAAATAATAACTATCTAAATAAATATGTCTATAATAATTAGAATAGAGACTAAAAAATTCAACCAAGAATTAAATTGGTTTTTTTTAATGATTGTCCATGAAGCTCTCATATCTTAAAATTTTTAATGTAAATAGAAATTTCAGATTCATCTTTGCTGTAACCAAACTATCAACAATTCCTCATTCAAATAATCAAACTAAGAATAATAAAAGAAACTCATTTCAAATAAATTCAAGACAAGAAAATTGGTCAATAGTTGCATGAATTATGTATGAAATGTCAAAAAACATAAAGTAGAAGTTCTGGCTACAAATCATTTTTTTATGTAAGTAAAATTTAATTACTAACATCTGTCACACAATAAGTATGTAATAAGTTGCTCAATCAGTTGCATTTTATTTCAGGGAAGTATTTTATACTCCAAATCCTTGATTTTCTTAATCACATGATTTAGTGAACACAATTACACTAAGTAAATGTTCCTTATAAATTGTTCTTGGTTCTTACAATCTTAATGATTTGTGAATACAGGCGTAGATCTTGGATCTGTCTGAGAGTATTTGGAAATTCCACAAGAGCTTTTTACTGTAATTTTAAATTATTTCTTGAATGATATGTACAAATCCTCAAACATATTATATAATACATTAAAAGCCCCTATTAGTTCTTTATTTATCTGTTTATGCCCACTGTTCCACAAGAACTTAACATTCTATTATTCAATTGTACAGATAATATTCTTCTATTATCATTGAAAGGTATGCATCACACATATAAAATGTATCGGAAATTAGTTCAAAAGGTCGGTACGAGAATTTTGGTTAAAATTGACTAGATAATTAAATTTAAAAACAAGTAAAACAACTACAAGGCAAACATAATAAACATTTATTTTTTTTCCAAATATTTCAAATTGTATATTTCCTTCTGTCCTTATACAGAATAAAAAGTTAATAGCACCCTTAAACATGAGCATTTTGTGGGTTCATTAATAATTTTTTTTTTTTTCACTTAATTATTGCATCACTAAATCTGTTGATTAGATTGCTCAATGGCTTTTGATTATGGCTGTTTATACTTTCTTTTAAGTAATTTCTGCAGTGTCCGAGTATATATGTGTATGCATATACACACCCATAGATTGTATTAGATTTTAATTTGATTAATTTAGATTTTAACAGAAAATGTAAATACTTGATTATTCTGTCAATTTTCATACCTGCATTTATTGATCATATGACAAAAGGATGAATAATTTACTTTCGGTTTTGAACTAGATAACAGTTACTGTTAGTACTAAGATCAGAAATTGTTCTTTCAGTGAGCATTTCAAGTGAAATTGTTTCTAGTCATTAATATGTTTCGTCACAGCTGATTTTTCTAATAGAACAATTGAATAATTTTAAGGAATTATTGCTAAGTTGAAACATATTCTTGAATGCTTTGCTTAAAAAAGAACTTGTGTATCTTAAAAATTTCTTGCCTTATCTGTCCATACATATTCTAAAGATTAGCTATAAACTTGTCACTTATGCTTGACAATCATGTCTTCTTGAAATTTTGGACTTCTTTACGTACAAATTTGAAAGCAGAATGTTATTTTAATGGTGTAGCTTAGCATCCAGCAATTTGCTGTCACATGTCAGTTCTTTAGAATAGCTTTGCGCCAATGTAAAATAGGATGTTCTGCTTTACTCATTGTTTCTTGCTCAAATTTAGGATTACAGTTTTATAAATATATTGTAATTATTCTATGGAGTATCATTATAAATAAAACCTTATTTCAGCATTAATGAAGTTTGTTCTTTTTAAGAAGCATGTCACATGAAACAAACTACTTCTTTGTCCTCAGATTACTAACTTCCTTGGCACGAAATGTAGGCCAGTCTCAGGGTCAAGATTTGAGTTATGGAACTGGGTCAAAGACATCTGACAATGAAATGCAAACCCACTTGTCAGAAATTTTTCAATATTCACAAAACTAGTTTTCTTCTAAAGAATGTCTCTAATGCTAATTTCTATATGCAATAATTTTTTTTCTAGTTTATTCAATTAACTGAAATATTTCCTGAGCATGAATGAATTACTAGAGGGAAAATAAATTTAGGAACAGGAGATGTGGGAGTTAAAATTAAAGTACAGGTCTTAAAGAAATGCATTAAGTAGTTTATTAACCAGTATTAAAAATTACATAGGGCAAACAAAGTAGTAAAAGAACATAGAAGGAACACATTTTATTCAAATTTATATGAAATATCCTTCAAAGTAATGAGGCTGTTACAACAAACAACTACATTAAAAGACATTTTTAAACATTTTTTTTTCCAAGGCACAGAATACGATCCACAAAAAGTAATTGAGGTGTTACATAGAGTGCTGTCAAAGCAGTACTCCCACAACCAATTTTAAAATTATTCAAATTATAATAGCCAAAAACTGAATAAAATAGAACAATGAAGGTCTTGCACCATTGCACCATGATAATTTATGCTTCTTACAAAAGTGCAAAAATTTCTGTCAAATCAACAAAACCAACATTTAGGTTCCTAATCGGAAATTACATTTCTCTAAAATCATCAATATCACTCAGATACATTATTACCCCGCATTAAGTGCTCACATTGCTTTCTCTTTGGGAAGTGGGAATTAGTTGGAATACTTACAGATAAATCAGAGTACGAATATCAAAAAAAGGTGAAGCCATTGTCATGCTATTGCTAAAATTTGGCAATTTATTTAATTTGTTGGATTGAACTTCCGCCGTTTCCTATGTTCTGTGAGCATTCCACCATAAACCCACCTTGAGATTCCAGGACAGTGAATTTTGTTATTAAAAGGTCATCGAAAAGAATTATTTTAAAAGCCGTGCACTTTGAGTTGTTCGGGCTTGGCCAAACCAGACTTTGTCAGCCACTGGCAAATATTTTCTCGTTGGTCGCCTTGAAGCTGAAGGACTTCGCCGTACTCGGGATGTTCAATCACAGTGCCATTACAGGCAAACTCCTTTTTACATGCTCGTACAATTTTCTTCAGGTCGTACTCTGCTGATAGACCTTGTACGGTCGTTAGAGTCTTCCGACCGTTTCGTTGCTGAATTCTTATATGCACAAGACCATCTTGTACGTCATCGTCTGCACCCTTGATTGCATCAGCAAACGGGTCGAATGTGTTAAGATTCTGGATGGACATACGACACACAAAAGTTTCCACTGATGGAAAAACACCTACAAATAGCAAAAAATAAAAATTAGATCACGTTATGTGTAGTCCACAATAACACAGCAATCCTCAAAAACTTACCACACACAGAATCAGCAAGAACTTTCTACTAACACACACAAATGGCGTCTGTCTTTGGTTTTGGTCTGGCTTGGTCTATGACCTACTTCAGAAAGACCAAAGAGTATACACGACAATGAATGGGTTGAAGAAAGATAAGTTAGCAAAGAGAGTACATATATAACTGTTTTTATTTTATATCATTATTTAAAAGTTAACATTGCAAAAAATCCAGCTTAACGTAAGAATTTTCAAATTTTTATTTTATCTAGAATGACTTGTGTTGAATTATATTATTTACAAGTCAGTATATCACTAGAAGAGAATGAGAAGTCTCTGCTAGCGCAGTCTAGTAGCAGAAATGTAATGACAGTTCGAATCTGGAAAGTGAGCTTCTCGATTGTCCAATGCAGTAAAGATATCTTTGGAAGATGTAAAAGAAGCGATTAAGATAAAATGTGTTTTATTTAATACTTATGAGAACTGCCTTAACCAATTGTCACTAACATCATGCAATGAAATTCTCATGCATTGACACAAAATATTATTAGTCCGATAATGGCTCATTTTTTAACTACGTAATGAAGAATTGCAACGGATAACTTAGAATAACATTTTTGATAGTAATAAGAACCAAAGAGTATGTATATAAGAACAAGCGTTATCAGTGTCGCCAGGTTAGGAATTTTCCCCCTAAATTTAGTATTTTTGTCTTTTGTGGAAGTTTTTATGGGGCAAATGTATTTGTTTTTATTGATATCGTTGAGTTTTAAATTTCTTTCAACAAATTATTGTGCATCACAAAACCCAAAAATAGTTCCCTATGATTATTGCAGGTGTACTGTATTTATTCAAATATAACTAAGCGTAGTTGAAACACTTATAGGTGTGTAAAATCATTTGAAATTGGGCGGTTATTTGTCACAATCAATGATACAACTTGTATCATACAAGAGGGCAACACATTTGATGAAAGGGAACGAATCTGCAATAAACAAGAAATGGAAAGAATGATTTCGGTTGAAGGAAATTTTTTACAAAGATAGATACCTCTTTTTATGTTTGTTCATGAAAAATCGATGAGTAGAATGCCGAAGATTTTCAATATTAAAACATGAGACAAATCTTGAATTACAGATGTGATATGTTTTCCGGCCACGATGTGGCATTTGTAACTACGATGACTTCGTAATTAATTTTAAATAAAACGTATATCATGTAACCTACTTTCATCTACAAGTTTATCCAAATTTAAATTGTACAAAATTAATTCAATTTCTTAAAATCTTTATAATCGGAAGTTGACAGACACAAAGTCCTCTATTATCCGAATAATATTTCTGTCCACTCAATATACCTATAATACCGGCTACCTATAATAGCGGCTAACAGGCGAGAGGGGGTTCCTTTATTCAATCAGTGGCTTCAAATTGTGATAATGTCACGGCAGAGGTGCCGATGCTTATAAAAAAAATGAAATATTACAGCGCGAAGCTGCTGAAAATTGAAGAGCGTCATTACTTGTTCGGTTATGCGTTTTCCTTTTAAATTGCCTTTACATTTTATTAATTTTGCTTTTCAAAACGCGTCTCACAGTACTTTTCATTTTCTTTGCGCGTGTTGCATAAAAAATGTCGGTATTCCTAACTTTGGCAGGATTTGTGCAAAGGATTGCGGTAAAGTACTTGATGAAATAAATAAGCATCGTTAGTACCATTCCTCATTCTCCTATTAATACAATATATTGGACACTCATGCCTCCATTCTGATATAATGGAAGAATGACCACACGACCACATGTCTGCAGCCCGAGTAAGTGGCAACCCTACCTCAGCTGTCGAATAGACAAATATTATTCAGATAATAAAAGGTTCAGATAAATATTCTGGATCACTTCTGGAAATTTTTATTACAACAGTAAATTCTGAAATAAAAGAAATTTATTTCAGCAAATCATTGCTTTTATTATTAAAAAACTTGCTCTTGAGAAATTGTTTTTTAGAGGAAATTTCATTACTTATGACTCATTCACGACTTTTCGTTATTAAAATTTCATTACTTCATATTTAAATTTAGAGGATGATTCTCTTTAATTCCAGGGATATCCCTAAGAGAAACATTGTCTACATGTAATAGAAAATGGTGAATATTCCCCCAACTTCAAAATTGTTGCTAAACCCAATATTACATAAATGTTCATCTTTTGAACTCATTATTTTATTAATTTCATACCTGTTTTTCTACGTGGTTGTAATCTCTTAATTCGTGCTCAAGTTTCATTTTTTAAATTTAATTCATTATAAAAACACTCAAAATTGTAAGTGACGTTAGGGAGAAAATATAAGATATAGAATAATATATAATATAGTATATAATATAGTATAATATGTATGTAATATATATAGGTATGTATATATATACATAATATACATAATACATATATAGGTATGTAATATATATACATAGGTAATAAGTATGTAATATATATATATATAATATAGTATATAATATATAATATATAGAATAATATATAATATAGATAATAAGATATAGAACTTACTATTCGAAAGCACAGCAAGGGACTAACTAGGGATCAACTAACTATTTACTTAATGGATCAACGCAAACCACAAAAGCCCAATTGAGGAAAGGGTTACTAATCCAGAAGCTGTGAAAAATAATCCTGTTATCTCATGTGATGTGCCGTAATGTTTTGTCTCAATTCTGAAAATTAATAAGCAATACACAGGTCCAAAATATTAATAAGATTTATAAAACAAAAATTTATAATTATAAAAACCAATAAAAGTACGTCGGAAAGATGTGGGCCGAGGTCTTAGATGTCACAAAAATTCTACATTCATGTAAAAATCTGTTATTTGTTCTACTTCAAGGTCGGAGCTAACAATATCGCATAGAGTTCACGTGTTCGGTTCTTCAGACAGTCGAAGCCTTGGCCGGAAGGCTACTTGCTCTGGGAGTCGATCCATGCTGATTCGGGTGATGCCCAGTTCGAATCGGTTTGGCGATTTGAGCCGACGGCTTGCGTCGTCCCAAAGACTTCATGCGTATGGTCTCTTTAATGCGGTCCAACTCGTTCAAATAGCGCTTCTTTTTGTCATCCAAGGAGGTATCTTTACAGTCTCGGAGAGCCGTTTCCAAAGCCCTCACTCTATCCATTGCGGCACTCAACCTTCTTTCTAGTTTAGGCAACTCGCACCTGAGATCTGCGTTGTCACGTACTAGTTGCCTGTTGACTCTCGTCAGTTGATCCAGGTTGCTTTCTAGAAATTTTATGGTTTGCTTTTGAGCCAAACATCCGCTGTAGTCTCCGCTTTCATCGACGTTTGCTGATTGTTCGATTCTGGACTGCAAGTCCTGTACGAATAACTTACGCAGGTTGTGTAACGTTGCAGTTCTCTGGCCACAGTGTCCTCCAAACCTTTCAGATCCCTTCGGGCCGTTTCCCGTCTCTCACTGTTCATGACCAGTTCCTGAAGACTGATGCTCTTTTTACATTCCTCTTGTTTGAAGCGCTCGTAGTCTTGTTGCAGCTGCTGATTGGCGACGCAGTATTTCTGATTTCTATTTCTGAGTTCGTTAATGGTAGCTTGTTTTTCCGTTATTTCCTCGCGTAAATTTGCCACTTGCTTGAGATGAGCGTCGCGTATGAGTTTAATTTGTACTTCGAATTCTTCACGCAATGTGTTTGTTTCTGCATCTCTGTTTGGTTCTTCTTGTACGCACGTTTTCTGGGTGCATTCTGTGCCTTTCTTTTTCACGCATTCGTCTTTGAGCGTGTCAAAATCCTCCTCTAGCACCCGTTTTCTTTCCTCTGCTTCTCGCATCGATTCTTGAAGAATCTTCACTCGACCTTCGTGTTGGTTGATAATCATCCTGCACTCCGTCAGTTCTTTTTCGTATTCGTTTTGCTTTTTATTGCATTTCGCTTGCAAGCCTTCCAACGTGTTGCAGCGCTGAACGAGATTCTGAACTTCGGATTTCATCTTCGAAGTGTACAAGCGAGCCACGGCGAAGTCGTCTTCGATTTTTCTTTCGTTATCCGTCAGCACGTTCATGTTTTTCACCCCACCAATTGCGACGCCGATTTCTCGCAGATCTTTCAAGAGATCAGTAAGCATGACTGCAATCCTCTTTCGTTGGTGGGCTGACATGTCCTTTAACTGTTGTAGTTCTGCAAGTGTGACATTGAAAGCTAATTGTTTTTTCGTCAATTCTTCAGCCAAGTTTTCATACTCTTTGTTTTTGAGTTCGAATTCCTCAGATTTGAGGTCGTAGTTGACGGCGAGCTCTTCAAGAGCTATGAGAACTTCCTTCATCTCCTCTTTGGCATTGTCGTTTTCTCTCTGTACCCGGTTCATCTTCCTTTGCAGAAGATCGTATCTTCTCCGCGCAGAAGCTATGAGGTCCTCCTGTTCCAACATTTCGTCTTTCAAAATATCCACGAGTTGACTCTGCTGGTTGATTTCCTCGTCCTTCTCGTCCAGCTGTTTGTACAAACTGTCTCTTTCCGCATGCAAAAATTCTCTTTCTTTTCGACTGAAAGATGAGAGAGACGGTGCAACAGCTCTAGATACATCTACTACGTGAAGATTAATCTGGTCCTCTGTGGGAACTGTATCTCCAGACCGCCATCTTGTCAGCTCCGATTCCAACTTTCGTAATTTGGCCTTGAGACGAGATGCATTTTCCACTTCTTTGTGATATCGTGACTGCCATTCCTCTGCAGTTACTTCTTCATTTACGCACACTACATTCTTGCACGGTTTTCGCCCTGATTCCAAACTCTAGCGTAGATTTTGTTTCACTCTGATTGAAAGATGCCGGAGAACAACAAATAATGACGGTGGTTCGCGAATTACCACCTAAAGATTCTTGAAGGACTCGAGTGAGTTTAGAATCTCTGTAAGGAATGTACGATTTTCCGTCTGACAACGCTTTGATGACATTCCCCAAAGATGACAACGATTTATTGATATATTTTGCTTCTTCCAACACTGTCCCTTCGGCTCCTGTTTTGCTTACTTTTTCACTACCAGCTAAATCTACCAAATACAGCTTACCTACCAAAATCTTCTGGTTTTCTAAATTCTCTTGTCTCACTGTTAGCGAAAATACACAATGCGAACGTGAACTATGTTCGTTCATGTCTGTTACTGCAAAATGTCTATTAGATTTTCCTTCTGCAATTATATTGAATACGTCGTCTCGATTGGACACAAATCTTTCTGTTAAGCCTTTCACAAAAGGTACACGGTTTCTGTCTTCGTGGATTGTTAAATTAATCTTCGTGATATCTAATAAATCCCTTATCTTCTCCATGTATATTTCAAAATACGATACTTTGATGTGAAACTCGAGATCTTCATCCATATAATAGATATGATGGAAAATATCATCAACTATTCGTGGAATAATGCCACGACCACCAGGGTCATGAAGATCACCTTCCATTGTATGCGTTTTGCCGGATGAGGTTTGCCCATAAGCAAACACCGTACCATTGAATCCTGAAAGCACATCTGTCACAATTGTCCTGGCAGCTTCATCGTAAACTGTTTCTTGATGTGTCTCTGGTTTAAACACTTTGTCAAAAGTAAACAGCTTCTGACCCCAATACACAAAATTAATCGAATCTGCAAATTTACACATCATTGACGAACCATATTCCCTTTCACGATCATTCAAAGGTCTAAATCGACACATCACTTTGATGTTGTCTTCCGCTGCAAGTTCTCGATCACTTTCTTCCTCCGACATTTTGGTGGCAGTGGAAAACATTACAACCAAAAGTAAATATGTTTACAAGTTACATTAATAAATTTGTCAATATTTTCATGAATGTAGTTGACAACTTAACCCACTATGGTTTTCATTTTTCAGTGTGACTACAAACTTGTGACATGACTAAGAAAGTGATGCCAACATGTTGGTGTTGTGTTTTATTGTGGCACCACTTCATGTAAAACCAAACAAAAACAATTATTGATGACCTGGTGATGATTTTAGAACATGGACAGAATAGATAGTTTGCGAGTGGCAGCATTGCGGTACCATTTGTCCAAAAGCTCATCAGCGTTTCGAATGTTTCTTATAGAGACCCATTTTATCGCATTTTTACCATTAAAAATCATACCAATAAAATAAAGAATTACAAAAAAATGTATAACATACTGAAAATAACGAAACACATAACCAAAATGAAAGATTGTTTTCTGCCACGAATCAACATAGAAAAGCAAAAAATACGAGCATGATTCTTCTTCAGATTATAAAAAGAAGTTTAACGGGTATTTGACTAATTATATATGTCTGAGATTTCAAAATAATTGTTTTTATAAGTGCACATAATGTAAAAACACTTTCAATTGTTTTTACAATGTTTGTCCGGGCTGAACTCTGGAACATTTAAAACGATTCGATTTTGATGGAGTTTTCACTGAAATGTGAAGAATTTGTTCGAGCATAATTTAAGATAAATTTAATGTAATTATTTTATTGCATATAAAGGAGAATGTTCGTTTACACAAATATTTACACATTTTTATTCAGATCTTAACGAAAATGTGTACACTTGATAATGTGTACTTCAAAACAAGAGAAACGTTATTACACACACGATTTCGTAAAACGTATCCCCATAACCACCCCACCTCCTAAAGCAAAATTTAAGTGCACCCTCTTCCAGGTTTTCATGAAAGCCCTTATAATTTCCTATTAAATTCATTTAGATTCATTCCAACAGGCAATTAGGCTTAGGGTAATGAAAAGCCAAAACTGAAAATTAATTGGACGGTACCTCGGTCTTCGGTATCGTCCTTTTGTCTACCTGTTTGTCCGTCTGTCCGTTTGTAAACAACACTAGCACTTAAACATTCTTAATTTTTTTTCAAAATGAACATTCCAAGTCCGATTCAAATCCCGACTCAATGATCTGCGATTTTGAAAAACATTCTTTAAATTTTTCATTTTGCATTTTCAAAATGTTCTCTAAAATGCTCCAATTTTTTCTTTAAATAGAGATTAAGAATAGAATGAAATACTGTTAAAAAGATGGCTTAGTTCCAATTTTCACTGTTAAGTTTAATTTTTCGAAAATTATAAAAATTTAAATTGTTTCGGCGTCTTCCTACAATATTGAAGATTGCGATTTTTCTCAAATGAAATTTTTCTCCACAATTAATTTTTATTCAAGTCTTGTACATGTTTTTAACATTTTAGTAGCTTTTAGGGATTTTTAATGAAATATGAGCAATATTAAAAACAAGATTTTCTCTAAAAGCGACTCCAAATTTTTTGTTTAAACTTTTTGTAGGGATAGTGCTAAATGCACTGTTCAAAATGCCATAGATAATATTTTACCGTATTCTTTAGTGTGTTTTTTTTTCAAAAATTACACACAAGTATTGTTTGTATCTCCAACGTCGATAATATTTACATTGCCGTCAATTTGCACATTATTGCATTTGTGAGTGTAAGCGCTTCAAATGATGTCTTAAAAAGATTCTCAAAAACTCAAAACTTTTCTGTGAAAATAAACTCGAAATTCTCCATTTTCAGAAACGCTCAAACACCATTTGCTCTCAAAAGGCCATTTACTCGGTAACAATAATGCTAATTAGACTGCATAATATGACATAATGTAATTTTGATGCATTTATTTATTTGTTTTTCAAGAATTGCACAAACGTATTTTTTTAAATACCTCTCACTTCGTTAATATTTACATTACATGCTATTACAGTATTACAATTGTGTGTATAACTTTAAATGATTCCCATTGAAATTTTTCGAAATCTCTAGTTTTCTATGAAAATGAGCTTAAAATTGAGCAATTTCAGAAACGCTCAAACGAT
The DNA here is from genome assembly GCA_031308135.1 of Acheta domesticus. Taxonomy (NCBI): domain Eukaryota; kingdom Metazoa; phylum Arthropoda; class Insecta; order Orthoptera; family Gryllidae; genus Acheta; species Acheta domesticus. Next base: position 101,294,141 of record JAHLJT010005437.1, on the reverse strand, counting down.
ATTTTCTTAAAAACAGCTCCAAATATTTTCACGAACATGTGCACAAAAAAAAAGTTTTACTCCTCTATATAATTTTTTTGAAGTCATATTTCAATTGTAATGTTAGGGATCCGAAAATATCGAGAAAACCTAAAAAATTGATCTTTTAGAGGCCAATAGATGGCAGCTGAGAAGACGATGGGACAAAATCAAATAGATAGCACAGACAGAAGAGATAAGGAAACTGTGTAATACGATAAAGTCTGAGCTATTCTGTAGCACCACTAGTTTTCCTCAGTGTCCCAGTCAGTATTCACGTCGCATCACGGGGCATGAAAATCATACGCGTCAAGCGGGTTGCGTCAAGGAGGGGCAGCTATCAAATTGCTTAGCTAAATTTATTATTAATATTTTACACCATTAATATAATTAATTTCTTGTTTGACAAATAAATGATTGTAACAAATAAATTTCCGGACTTGCCACATTCTTTTGCCAGCTGCCATTAACCGCCGCCCAAAGTACATTTTTTCACATTTTTAGATTTTTCCGTTTCCAAATAGTAGAACGGAAATATTATTTTAAGAATATTAAAGAACAGTAAAACCTAGTCTTAACGTCAATATTCTTTGAAATATTTGGAGCTGTTTTTAAGAAAATTGGGGTTTAAGTGTTACAGTAAATACGACATTTGAAGCTCTTTTTCACAGAAAATTTTTGAGTTTTCGAAAAACATCATTTGAAGTGATTTTATGTACATCGAATCACAAATAAATCATTTACAAATTGCTGGAAATGTGCATATTAATGTCGTGAGCAATATTTCAAAAAATTACATTTGTGTAATTTTTGAAAAAACGAAAAAATATCTCAAAATGAACTTTGCATCATATTAAAGAGTTCAATTACCACTATCCGTTCGAAAAGTTTGAAGAAAAATTGGGAGTTGTTTATGAGAAAATGGTGTGTGAGCATTTGTGGAATTTTGAGCTAGTTTTCAAGCTAGAGTTTAGTTGAGTTTTCGAGAAAATTTATATTACATAATTTAAAGTACATGTACTCATAAATATAATAGTGTGAACAAATTGTCGCTAATGTAAATATTACTGAAGCGAGAAACAAGTAAAAAAATACATTTTTGTAATTAAAAAAACAAAAGCATAGAGCAATATAGTGTTTATGTAATCTTATAGAGTACAGTTAGGCCCTATCCTTACCAAAAGTTTAATGAAAAAAATTGGAGTCATTTTCTAGAAAATCTTGTTGTTATTTTTTAAAATTGCACATATTGCACACAATATTGCGCGAAAACTACTAATATTTTGAAAAAAATGTGCGTGACCTTAATCAAAGAACTCACTATGGAGAACAAATTTTATTTGAAAGAAAAATTGCTATCTTCAATTTTGTAGTTATAGGAAGACGCTGAAAAAATTCAAACTTTTGCAGTTTTCAAACATTCAGAGTTAACCGTGAAAATTAGACCTATGCCACTTGTATAAATGTATTTTACTGTATTCTTACAAGAAATTTATAGAACAAAGTTAGAGTCGTTTTTGAGAAATGTTTGAAATAATCCGGAGGCTTCACGTAAAGTACCGCTAAATTTTGAAGAAAGTTTTTCGAAATCGCGACACCTTGAGTGAAATCTAATCGACCTGGGAATATCCATTTTGGAAGAAATCGTACGTACAGAAATCGTACAGTGTTTAGGCGCTAGTGTTGTTCACTGAATGACGAATAGACAGACGACAGACGGACGAACGGACGTTTTGAAAAAAAAAAATCGGTATCAAGGGACCCCCAAATGTGTATTTCCGTTGAAATCTCGAAATCGATTTTCCGCAACATTATATAACTTTCCCAATACTACGTGTATTACTCCGTATATACGAACATATACGGGAAAGTAAAAAATAAATTGAACAACTTGCTTGGGAGGATGTAAATGTCAATTTTACTGTCTCACAAAAAAAAATTAACGAAAACATTTTAAACGAAACTTAGTGTGAACACCAATGGAAGTGCGAGCAAATACACTCCTTGTTTGCTAGTCTAAAAAACAACGCTTAAATTTAAAAATCTAATAACAAAACAAATAATTACAAGAAGATCTCAGGTCTATGAATGTTAAGCACAACACCAAATGAAGTGCGAGCGAATGTACACCTTGTCTGCTGGTCTAAATTAAGCGATTGCCGATGTAAAGCCGCGAGAACACCCTGTTCTGGCGGACTGACTGCTTGGCAGGCGTAGCGTGTAGTGTGGGTCAGCAGGTTGTCTAAATGGGACATCGCGGGCCGGGGAAACTTCTCTCTCTGTGAGAGCTGTTGCGACTTTTTTTTCTCGCTGCTTCTCGACGCCCGCTCTTTGCAAAGCGGACGCGGATTAAACCTTGAACGCGTGCGGATACGTTAGAATTGGAGATATCTGCAATTGTCATGTATGACATAGATAGATAGAAACAAGAATAAAATTCTTCAACACAGTAGCTGTGTCCAGTGTTAATGTATGGAGATGAAGCAAGAGTAACATCAAAAAAAGATAACTCTAAAATCCAGGCAGCTGAAATGAAATTTTTGAGAAGCACTCTAGGTTATAATATCCTAGATAAAAAGAAAAGCACAGAGATAAGAAATAAACTGGGAGTCGAACCACTGCTGGAGAAACTGGAAAGAAATTAGAAAAGATGATATGAACATCTTATACGAATGCCCGATAGCAGACTACCAGCACTCGCAGTGGACTACAGATGCAGAGGAAGACGAGATGTAGGAAGGCCCAGAAGGAAGTGGACACCGGTACAGGTTCTTGAACCTAACCCTTGAAGTGCAGAAGAAGAAGAAGACATGGCAATCGTAATCATCAGGTGTCAGTATGGACAATTCACTACAAAAATTCCACACGTAATACTTGTGTTCGTGATTTTACAATATTTTGCCAGATGACATTAAATAATTAAAATCGACTTACGTATTCAAATGCCAAGATGTTTTTTCTTTTGTATAGCCCTTTAAATAAAGTGAGTGACAGTACTGAGTAACGAAAACGAAAATAAATTTTATTGTAATTACGCTATTAATACAATAGTTTCCCACTTATCGTATAATTATAAGAGACCGAATATGACTGAAATAAGTATTATAATCAGATTTGAGGTCAATGACCCCAACTCGATCGGGTTTTTCGTCCAGTGTCCGTTGATACTTTGAGAAAATGCTGAGAACATTCCTTGCTTAGCTTTGGACACAAATCTGGCTTCACTCTCTACGCTCGTTTTCGTGAGCTTTCTAATTGGTAGACGCAAGAGGAGTGGAGGATTTAGTTATCTCGTCAGCGATACCACAAATTCAAATAGCTCGTAGTTCGCTTTGCTGATGCAAATAGTTTCTACTACACAAAAGTGACAATTTATTTGTTATCATTGTTACCAACCACGTTTGATGGTACTTTGATTCATAATTCAAGTACGTGTACAGTAAAAGCAAAGGAAGCGATTTCGCAACTAAAGAAAATACGCGCATATTGTACTTCTCCCTTATTCGTCACACACAGTCGTTCTGCTATTTTTTGTTGTGTCGAAAAATAAGTAAATAAATAAATAAAACTTGACTGCAAATTTCCAGAAACAGAACGTTTGATTTTGTTTTCCCCTACAAACTCTCTAAAACGATCTTCTTTATAACGAAAATTTCCTCATAAAGCTGATATCTTATTGCCTCTGGTCTACAGTATGTAGACAATACTTGAGTTAGGCTGTTTTAACGCATACTGTATCTCCATAACAAAACCACTCTAAAAGTAACGAATGTATTCGATCTCTGAGTTTAGAGATAAAGAGTGGGTCCAAAAGGAGGATAAGGAGGCCACGGTAAAATTCAGCCATCTCCAAAATCCTTATATTACTACGCAAATTCGTTTATTTATTTTTTTAAGTTCAATACAACGACTATCAAAACCCCTTACACACTCACACAAACACGTACACATATACACACATACATTCACATGAGGAACATAGCTCGAGACATACAGCCTCGAAACAAGACAGGAGTCAACGAGGTTCAAGAAGGTTCCATTAATTATAGGCAATCATATCATGTGAAAATAACTTCAACTTCGTTTTTCTTCAACTTTGTATTAAATATATTTTATTTTCACATGATATGATTGTCTATAATTAATGGAACCTTCTTGATACGTTTTAATATTTCTTTTTCATTATTTAATTCATGATATCACATTCTAAATTAATTTGAAATCTTTCTATATTTACGACGATGCGTATTTTTTGCAGTTACAAAGCAGTAGTAGGAGAGTAGCAAAGGGAGAAAAGAACAAACACTATGTGCCAAGAATGCAAAGTAACCCACTGAATGGATCCTCCATTTCCATTTAAAAAAATAAATGTAATTATTATTACTTTTTTATTATTATGTTGTTTTATAATTAAAAGTCGAGTAAAAAGTTCATTTTCTTCTCAGTATTATTGTGTTCCATCATATCAGTAGGGTTCAATGGGACATATATGTCCCACTAACAGTTTCTAAAAAACTAAACATTAACAACAATTTTTAGTAATCAATATTTAAATAGTAACTAAAAAGTAACTTAAATAAAAAGTTTTGTTTGAAAATTCCGAAAAAAAATGAAATCGGTCACGAAAGGGTAAAAGAAAATCTAAGCACATATTTGAAATGAGGGGGTTAAATAAGTAAATCTCATATAATATATTTTCTGATGACTTTTCATTGTTCACTAAGCTAAGTGCTTATTTTGGGGGATAATTGGCTCATTCTCAACATTTCAACCATCTCATCACAAAAATTATACGTGATAGAGAAATTGTGAATACAAACATACATAGTAAATCACACATGTTCTATTTCGGATGATTTTTCATTGTTGACCCGTGTTTCCGGGCGCGCCAACTGCTATGGTGATTAGTCCCGTTAATGTAGTGAATGTTTTATCCTGGGAGATGGTGGTGTTCCTCCCGCCTTTGAAACGTAAGATCCGATGCCGAACTACACGTTAGTTCGCGAGGGTTTCCCCGTCCAGCCATTTCCTTCCTGTAGGGAACCGCCCCAGCCGGAACGCATGTTTTGAATTTGCACTAGACTTGTGCATGGGACCTATTTTAGAGCTCCTTGATTGGACATTGAGGGCAGCGCGCGAAACGCAGACGATACATCTCTCTCAGACACATACTCTATGAGGAGGCAGACAAACAGCTGTGGATAGCTGGTGCATTCGAAAAGAGTAGTGGCAGGGCGCTTGTGAGAATATTAATGAGTAGAGACCGGATTTTTATGTAATTACATATTTTTTGTCTTTCTACTTACCGTTCTCAAAATTGTAATCTTGGCGAATCACCGCCTTACTAACACAATATCGACTTTTTTTGTTACATATTTTTACATATTTGGTACTATATTACATATTTTGCAGTTTTCACCATATATTTTCTTATTTTATCAATTTTCTTCAATTTAATTTCATATTTTTTAATGAAAAGATGTATTTTTTTAAATCAGCATTTTCCCTACATTATTGGGGAAATCTACGTGTCCAAAATATCATTGACACCGCGTTTTGTGATCTATTACCTTAGTTTCTGAGAAAAAATGTGCAATCGCCAACGTGTAACACTTCGATGAAGACGCTTCAGTGTGTGTTTGCTGGTCGTAGATCTGGCCAATTTGTTCGATAGTTTCTATTGCAATTAGTCTGGCTGCTAAACTACGGTCCTGGATTATAATAGATTACGCTTTTACTACTGATGAGAAAGTTGTGTGATGTGAAGTTAGCAGTTTTTCTAAATGTAATTTCTTGCTTTATAAATGGATTTTAATTAGAGAATTTTAATATTACATATTATATCCGATTTTACATATTTATTACATTTTCTGACAGTTTTCATTACATATTTATGTACATATTTTCAAGTTTAATACGACTTTAATTCGTACTACTTATTTTTCCGGTCTCTATTAATGAGGTTTATAAATGTTGATTAATGTAAAAAAGAGTTTGGAGATGAATTTTCAACTGCGAGGTGTGAAATAAATGAGAGATGACTTGCAACCCGTTTTGTAAACATGGAAGTCAAAAGAGAAGAATAAAAGTAATTGCTTGTATTAATATATGTCTAAATTTGTTCCCTTTAGACAGCTACAGAGCTAGTGTCGAAGGTGTGTCACTGTTACTCGAACTCTAGGACCGTTCAGTAACCTGCCGTTCAGCGACTCTGAAAATTTAGCCGCTTTGCTGGCTCTGAGCTCGATCAGACGCTGGTTGTGATTACTGATTAATAAATACCCGTGCAACGCAGGGTACTTCACCTAGTAACGATGAAGTTTTTAAATTAATAGAATAAACGCTTATCTGCCGTCAAATGTTCGTTAAATCGTTTTGTTGTGCGAATTGCAATCGATCTACAAATCAAAATCGATCCACATTCCTTCATGGCTTATTTATTTATTTATTTTACGTCAAAAATAATTAAAAATTGTGTGCGACAGGCTAATGGGAGATTGAATTCTGTACACGTTTTCATAATTCTCCGATCTCTACCTTACGCCATATGCTAGTTGAATTTTGGATACAGAAAGAAATGAGCGTTTTTTGCAAGGATTGTTAACAAAATATTCGCTCGGATGTAATAAAAATATTTTCAAGGGTAAATCAGCTCTTATCCCTCATCATATCCTTCGAGAAGGAATAATACTTCCTGCTGCGACAACATGGAGAACGATAATTTGAATAAATGTGTTATTAAACATTGTCACTTATTTCTTTTATTTGGCCACTTGGTTTTTATGGCCACTTTCTAAGTAAACATTTTTTAGAATGTCTTTAAAAAGTTTATTCATCGTCATAAACTTTCTGTAAACTGTCTGTCCATAAAAGCAAGTGGCCAAATAAAAGAAATATGTAAGATTGATTATGTTACAACAGACAAAATCTTTTCAAAGATTATTAAACATTGATTTACCTTTGTCTCTAAAAACGAAATAGTTTAAAAAGTTCTGCTTTATTTCCGAATTCAGATTCTTGCAGTAGGATTTTAGTATATATTCCCCTGCTGTTTATAATTCAGAATCTGCACTTATCAGAATGTTCATGGACGATATCACGAACACTGGCCACTAATCTGGAAAAGAGATAAACAGCCTGATACGTATTTTCTATCGGATTTTGAACCAGTTTATTTTAACATTTCACGTATTATCGTACTGAAGGATTTCAACAACCTGCATAATGTATTCTTTGTTCCACACTCTAGATCTTCTTATACCTTGTATCCATTACTGCAATGAATGCATACATTATTGGGCTTAATTAATAAAAACAGATACCTAATTAATCCTAGGCGTTCAGTGAAAAATATCGGTTTTATGACAAAATCGTTGAGCAAAATAATAGAGCCTGGTTTGGAAATTCATTAACACAGTTTCTTTCTATTAATTTATCGTGAATAGGTAAAAGAATATACCTAATATCAATTATTCGCCTCTATCATTCTATTCTCATTCGTCAAACATCAACTCTATCATCTTCTCATTCTTCATTTTCAACTTCTACTTCGTGCAAAGCAGCGTTGACGATCATTTTGGCATTCGTAAAGCGAAATCATGTTCGCATTTTATTTATAGAGCTTGGAAATCTAAACTAATCTGAACTGAACTGAAATGATCTCATCTTAATCTGAATTGAAATGTGAATCCCAGCTTTGAAACCTTTCTGTTTTTTGGCGTAAAATAAATAAAAACTATCTGAGCTTTGAAATACGTGGATCTGTGGAAAACATCTTGTTATCTTAACAGTACCAACCACATACTTATTATAATACACACCACCAATCCTTACAATTTGAGCAGGTTTCGTGTAGTAGATATTCAAAGCAATAATTAAGGAACCCCCAAAAATTGAAACGTAAATCATAAATAAGATTACAATTTACATCACAATTTTTATAGTTGAGAAATGCGAACGTGATAACACATCAAAAAGCGAACAGAAAAATATTACTAATAATAATTTTAATAAATAAATAATTTTAAAAAATTGAATGCTTTATTGTTAAAACGTCCAGGAAGCCACTTACGAAATTACTATCGTAATACTGTATTAATATATAAAACGCAACCGAACACCCACTCGGGTATCGCCTCGGTTTACAACTTCAACAGCGTATGTTATTTGTAGGGTTGCCAGATGTTCACTATTTGAGTGAACTGATCACTATTTCTATTTCAGATTCCCTAGTTAAAAAATGAAAATAGTGAACAAATAAAAAGAGTTTATCCTATGACTAAAAAAACAACTTATTTTATGAGTGAACAAGTGTTAGTAGAGTTTTTTAGTGTTTAATATAGCAAGTTTTTAATCTCGATTAGAGCTGACTTCAGTCTGATGCCAATCCTGATTATTGCGCAGGTCCATGAAGTTATCGTCTTAGTTTCGTAACTATTCGTAATACGTATGGCTTTGTTCAAGTGCATAGCACTGCGAACGTAAGCTAAAAGTGTGTTTCGTAAATGTCTTTCATGTACATACTACTTTACCGAACTCCTGATGAGTGCTGGCCCTAATGTACACTGAACATTTTATTTGAAGATTTGAACTAATGTATAAAAGATTTATTCCATTTTATGCAAAAGAAAAGCTCAAATTCACAGTTGGCCGTGTTTTAATTAATAAGGAGAATGTATCATTATTATTATTCAAAGATCTCCCCCCGGTTCAAACATTTCTGCCAACCCTAGTTATTTGCTTTCTAGAAATTTTGGGGGGGGGCGCTTTCAACGGCAACTGTAGGTGAAAATTGCCTAGCCTGAAGTAGCTTCCGATCAGCTTTTGCTTTATCCTACAGTTTATATTGCTTTAGCTAATGACAGTCAACTCCATCTGCTTTTTGTAGATTTAAAGAAAGCTTATGACAGTGTGTCAGTGAAGAAATTGTGGGAGGTAATGGCTGAAAATGACAACGCCGAAGTACTGTTAAACGCTTTTATGATGGAAATATGAGCGGTGTAAAGAGCTGAGAAAATGATTTTTCGGAATTCTTCCCTGTGAATAAGAGGTTAAAACAGGGTTGCTGCTTGCCACTCAATTAAAAAAAAAATTTAAATGCTTTAAGAAATTGTCCAAGAAAGTGTAGAAAATGAGAGTCCAAATCGGATCAGAAAATGTTTTTAATTTACTGCTTCCTGACGACCAAGTTGTGCTCGCTGAACATGAAGAAGATATTACCTATATGACTAGAAATCTCATGGAAGAGTATAAAGAATGGGGTCTAGAAATATTGCAGAAAATACTGAATACACGGTACGAGGATGTTAGGGACGTCATCAATATTGATGGGAACAAAATAAAGAATGCTTCTATAAATACACATATCTTTGGAGTAACATTAACACACGAAAAGAGATGATTGTGATATCATACAAAAAATAACAAAAGGCCAAACTATAGTTTCTAAATTAAATTCTGTAATAAGGGGCCAAAATATAAGAATAGAAACGAAGAAACACATATTTAAATCACTGGATGAAAGTTGTACAGTATATGGAGCAGGAGTCTGGACTTTAAACAAACACATCAAAAACAGAATAAATGCGGTAGCAAGTAGCTTTGGTAGAAGATGCTGCAGGCTCACCCTAACAGATCGAGTAAGAACAGACGTGGTAAAAGCAAATGTAAAAGAAATTGTGACTGATCAGGTTTAAAAAACAGCAACTGCTATGGTATGGACATCTAAGGAGAATGTCGGAAGAAACACTACCTCTGAAAATTTGGGAATAGATTCCAAAAAGAAGAAGAGGAAAGAAAGAAAGAAAAGGGAGACCACCAGGGCTGTTTTGACAACATTGGGGACACTTGGGCCCAGGTAAATTTAAGGGCCTCATGTTCACCCCCATTTCAATGTTGAAATACAAAGAAAATCCTATGAATTCACATTGTGTTTTTTATTATTTTTAAAAATATTTTGAAAGTCTTTTTTAGTGTTCCACTTTAACATTATTATAAAAAAATATTTGAACATATGCGTAGAAGTAAGAAAAACATTTAAAATTACACTGAAAAATACTACAAATTAAATAGTTTTATCATATATATTATTTTCGTTAAAACCGTGAATTTGTTGTCCCTCCTACTCGGCTCATAGTGAACGGATTTTAACAAATGAGGTACCAAAAAAAGATTAAAAAATCAGGAATGGAGGTCACTAAATATTGCAAATCACGAAGCTTTTCGTTATTAATAAAATGCCTAGGAAACTTTTGTTGTTTGACTTTGCGGCTGGGAGCGTGCCCTCCGCGCGCTGCCTGTCAAGATGGCGGTTATGCGCACACCATCCGCCACAGGACAACTCACGTGGTTGTCGCATGTGAATCGAAGCGGCGGGAAGCGGAAATCTGTTGTGCGTTCCGTTAAGACAAACATGTGTGCGACTATTTATCAATTGTGTTGTAAGTGTTCAATGTAAAATTTTGTGTATGTTCTTATATATCTTTTATGTGATGATCTACGGATTTATGTAATTCGTCTAGCATACGCCAGCTGGCAAGAAGCCTTTGCACGCGGTATTACCCACGTGGCCCACGTGGCGTACAACAAATGAAATGAAACTAAATTTTGGAGTTTCAACATTTCATATGTTCTAACGTCCTACAGGTTTCCCTTCAGTGCGATGTAATCGCACGGGTTCAGCTAGTTTTTTTATTAATTGTACAACATAAAACTGAACTGCATCAACCAGCAACATTCCATTTTATAAATATATCTAATGACCAACGACACATAATTCTTTTATTCCCAAATTTTAGCGTTTAGTTTAATCATCCATCACTTTTTACACGTTTGTATTTTACTTTTTGAGAAAATTAGTTTGAAATATTTTTTTTAAACAACTATCGGGGGTACTTGAACATTTGGGGGCCCTGGGCCTGAGCACTTCAGACCCGTGCGTTAACTGGAGACCACGCGTAAAATGGAAAGATCGGATATTTGAATCCATGAGAGCGAGAACCATGGATTAAGAAGCGTGGAGAGACAAGAAAACATAGTGGAAGAAGTTGTGATAAACAGCATAAGCTGTAAAATGTCGCTAATATACATTTAGAGAGCGTTTGTTGGTTACTTCAGGCTTATACCACCCACTGAGAAGTGCGTTTTTCGCTTCAGATCTCTATACTTGTATGTACAGCTCTTTACGAGCTAAGGGTAAACAGCATAAACTCTAAAGTGTCGCTAATATACATTTAGAGAGCGTTTACTGGTTACTTCAGGCTCATACCACCCACTGAGAAGTGCGTTATTCGATTCAGATCTCTATACTCGAATGTACTTTGGCACAACAGCTCTATACGAGCTAAGGACTACCAGCCGCGTCCAGGCCTTACGGCCATGGGTGAAGGGGTACATGATGTTAGCACATAGCCATTTCAGATCTCTGCGAAATTTTCATAGAAATACATTAATTATTATTGCAGTTCCTCAGAAGTGTCTTGACCTAGGACTTCCGATTTATGATTCATTGTTCCGAAATGTTTGAAACGGTATAAGATCGTACGTCAGTTCACAAGTCATGTCAGGATTGCGTAAATCATCACAAAATCCTCGAATGACGAAGTTAGTAATTGCCACGAGCGCTACCTCAGCGTTTGAAAAACCCAAACAGTCTTATCTTTCATTGTTTTAATTACCTACAGCATTTCTTCTAAATGCTCTGTCTATAGTGTTATCACACACAAGTCGTAAACAAGTTTGGGTCAGTTCTATCAGCCGTTCATTCTATTACACAACTGCAGTTCTATTCACAATTTTGCAATGGGAGAAATATTAGTTATTTTACGAAATAAGTATCGATTACCATAATTTTCGTGTAATTTTTTCAAAAGAATTATCCTTTTGTATAACTCCTTATCGATAGTTTAAAAATTCCAATATAGGCTACTATAATTTTCATTTATATTTTACAACATCCTGCAAAATATGACAAGACTGATGCTGATATTATTTGAAAGGTGGCCGTGGTTTATTAGAACACTTGTGAAGTAATTATTATTTTTACGACTGATTTCGATTTCGTAAAGTATGATTTTAGATGCCTAATGAAATACGATAAAACTGCTTAGTTCACTTATACATTATAAAAAAGACGTTAATGTCCATAAAACGAAATAAACAATGATTCGTCTGCTTCCGCGATCTAAACAAACGATGATTCACAATCTTTACGTGAGCTCTCATAAAAGATTCGAGACTGATTAGAGAGAAAGAGATGACAGAAGAAAGTATTTTTGTATTCCAGCATTGTAAACAACCTTTGTCGATGTAAATAGTTCATAATATGGTATATTATTGCACGAAACATTAGATCATTGATTTTTCTGCACAAAAAAATGAGTCAATGCTGAGTAATATTTGCAGACCCCCTTCAATATCTAGCTTTGAAGCGTAAGGAAGGGAGAGGTAGCATGTAAATAGATTCCAGCTTTCGCAGTGCAATCAGCAATATTTTAAAAGAATTACTCTATTAGAGAACATTGTTTTAAAAATTTATGTTCTCTTCTGAAATATCGTATACTCTGTTTTGTTATACTTTTTGTACACGTAAGATTCCGCGGCTCGAGTTCATAGCTTCTCGTTCATAACGTCACCCGGACAGCCGAGAAGCTTGTTATACTTTTTGTATGTGTTGCTTTTCATTCGAGAAATACTATTACAAACATAAGAAGAAAGAACACATATAATCTAATTTTATGCTCGTGAATATTTAATATTCCAATTACTTATTTTTTAATTTTTAATTTGTTGCATCTTTTTACAAACAGGTCTCTTAGCCTTTCTTGGGCATGGAAGCGTATAATCTATGGAGTAATTCCTCCCCCCCTTTTTTTGTCTCGTCACGACGTAGTCAGTGTGTTTTATCCCTTCGGGCAGGAGCTCGGCTTACGTTAGCAACCACAGGGAGAGGTGGCTCAGAGGTACTGCAGACCTCTGACCGGGAGGTCCTAGGTTCGAGTCCGGACGGTGGCAGGATTTTCCTCACTAGCTTGTCAGCTACGTCGAATTCAGTCTGGAGGAGAATTCTAGCGGCCGGCTGCTCTGATCGGGATTTTTCCGTGGTTTCTCCGATCGACACCTGGTGAAAGCCGGAGCAGTACCCTAACAAACGGGCCACGGACCACACGCGATCTTTCCTTCCTCTTCCTTGTCCTATCCTCATCCCTTGCACTAACATGCACTACACTACCCCAAATGTGGGAGACCGGTCGGGGGCTTAGAGCTTGTCTCGGCTGGGGCGGTGCCCCGCTGGGGAGAGATACCTCGTTGAGGGAAACACCGCTAGCCGACGGTAGGTCTGCGCCGGATCTCGCCATCCAGCTGGGGAAGAACACCGTCGACACCCGAGGACAACATGCACTACACTTACGGGAATATTTGCCTTATCAGCTGGACGCGTAAGGAATCAGTTTACGATTAATCAACCTGTTAGTAACCAGGGTTCCCAGACGATCATCCGTCTGGGTACCCGTGGTGCCTCGAGTTGCTTAACTTTCATGCGTAGTTAAGCAAGTGGGCTAATGACGCCGGCATTTAAGTTTCTCGATGCTTTAAATACTAGGGGCTTAATAGTTAAAGAAGCATATATTACAATAACTACTGCCTTTATTCTAACATGTCTGATTTACCAAAATGTTCTGACAGATGCGCAAAGACAACAACCTGGCAAATAAAATTCGCTTGTTTTACACCCACCCAATTCTTAAACATTAAATATTCCTTTTCATAAAGTTTACTACACTTCTCTGGAATTAATGAATGGTCGTGGCAACGAATCATCGCTTGTATAAATCGTAATTACCATGTGTAAATAAATTTGTTGATTACTAGGTAGCACTCACGATGTAATAAAATTGGACCGAGATTACAAATAAACATCCAAATTAACTTCGCTTCTTTAAATTATTATAAAACGGTTATACAAAAGTATGTCTCCTAACTCACTCCTAGCGTCGTTCGTTCCGTAATGTTCTTGTTCTTGTAAAAAAGGCCGACAATGTAATGAGTTGTATTATTAATTTCCGATTACGCGAGAAGTATTCCAAATAATCCAAGAAGAGATATTTGTCAAATGTTATTTTCTGAATTGTTGTACTGCATAGATGCGTGTGGTGAATAATTGAAAAGGATGTTTCATTAGAAAAGTGAATATGGAAAAAATGCTGCAAATACGAATAGACTGAAAAAAGTAAGTAATAAAACTATTCTCAGAAGAATGGAAGAAACAAGAAACTTATTGGAATAATAAAGCAGGAAGACAAATTTGAGTAGGTCATATTTTGCATCGGAATTTTATTACTAAGTCAAAGTAGAAGGGGGAAATGGAAGAGGGAGTAGAAAAGACCGGCATACATCGTGTGAGAAATGGAAGAAACTAAACAAATGAAAGAAGAAGCACCCGATAGAAGATAAAAAAAACCCTAACATGAAACCTAATGTAAGACATACGTAGAAGAAAATAGAAATATTGTATGTATGCTCCAACATAACACGCTGACGTTTCTCACGTTTTCACTGAAAAATGAAACTATTTCATTGTATTATTCAGCCTATTCTCACACTGCGCGTACCGATTTCATTATTCAAACTCGGTATGTCGCTGCCACGAGAAAGTCCACGTCATGCGACTAGCTAGGCTCCAAGGAAGGGTCCTCCGCCATTAAATATGTTTTTTTGGAGGGGGTGGCTAGGACAGCAACTTTTCTGACTATTCTTGGTATGTAAAGACCTGTTGGACTACTATACGAATATTATGTTATTGCAGTATTCGCTGTAGAAGAATTGAGTTAAAATATGTACGGCAATTTACTGCGGTGCTATGCGAAGGTTATTTATTTCTTGTTCTTGAGCAGAGTGCACGCTTCTATTTGGAAAACCTTTTTGTGTGGGTTTTGTTCTGCAGACCACTACCTGAGTACCCATAAAATGTGGTTAACGAGATGTGCAACGCAACAAAGCCGTCTCTAAATAGCTACTAGAGACCAGAGGCCATGAGATTGCTAAATTACTAGAGATGGCCGTGGACATACGCATCTGCACAGCCACGCCAATAAGTTAATGGTAGTCCGCAGGAGTTCTAACGCCTCACTCTTGGCTGCGCCACTGTTCGTGACAGCACTTATTACGCGCAACATGGGCATAAAGTACCACCGTGTCAACGAACCTGTACATACTAAGCCTGGACAGTTGGTAACAATTGATGCAGTTGGCATCTTGGCATCATCTCTGTATCAGAAAATGAGGCTATAAGCCCGCTTAAATTAGAGAGTATTATATCCCGCTAGTATCAGGTAACAAAATACAAATAAATAATTGAAAATGTGCTGTAAAATTCCATGAGTGCTATAAACAGTGCCAAAAACCTGCAAAGAAATTAAATGGGGATGCGAACCTTAAGTTAGGTGAAATAAAATAACTATAGTAATAAATACTCGATGGGGATTGAGAAGGCACACGGTTACCAGAGACCTAGTTAAAAAATCAGGATCATTGGATCAAAAAATAAGAATATTATTTTTTATAATGACCCACGAGTACGAAGTTCTTGTACTACTACAGAAAAGACATCAATTTTTATGTCAATGTTACACTTTATGGTAAATTATGACTGACAGCTTTATTAAGGATTCTGCCTTTCTGTTTCAATATTCCATGTAAAAATATAAGAACAAGACACGTTTATTTTTGTTATAATTAGAAATAATAAATTTGTTATAAATAATAAATTCTCCTAATATCCCTTTTTGTCCAAGAAAATATTTTTTACATATTTTATATTTAAAAAATAAAATTAAATAGATGATACATATTAAAAAATCAGGACATCTGATTAACCCTAAATAGCTATATCAACAGTGATTAATAAAAATGTGTGGTGGAAATGCAGTGTTAAGGAAGGTATGATAAATAGTGACATTGCAGCCCTGCTTTAGAAATAGCTCAGTTTCTGCAGCTGGAACATTGGCCAGTAGACAATACTTTAACTGACCTGTATCTCAAGATCCACAACCCAATTTAAATACAAGAGATCAAAACACAATATTGTGCATAGAAATTGTTCAATGGCCAATATGCAATTTCCTAAGGACAAATGTTAGCAAAGTGATATTGAACTCTATTAGAAACCATGCGTAATTTTGCATTTAAACAGGTTTAATCTCAATTTATCTTCATGACATTTTCTTCATTTACTTAACATCAGAGGCTTGGTTAAGGTTGAACAAGCTTAGTTTAAGACTTCTCATGTTTCTCTAATTGGATCTCTTTTTCAATTTCTCTCATTACTGACAAACTTCAACAATATAGTTACAATGCTAGAAATAAAATTTATTTTACTAATTTTAATAGATTGGTGTTTTAAAAAAATGTATATCAAAACCAACAAGTTTTTTTTATAATACTTTACTAAACTCTTAATTTACAAATCTTATAACATTTTTTCATTCATGAAAAATCACAATCTCTTGGGAGAGCAACATAAAAGGAACATAGAAAATAAATATTGCACAAAATAAACAAACAAAATTTTTAAAAAATACTTCCTGTAGTAATCATACTACCTTCTTCTCTGGCTGCTTCAAAATGTATAACAATAATTATGTTTTGTCTTTCTGATACTGAAAAATAACCCAAAGAATTGGACTTTAAGAAAGCCTTCGAACTGTTGAAGATCATGATGGCATTATGTAAGTAGCTTCAAAAATTTAAAAAGATACGTTGTTTTTAAATCACACTGATATTTGACATAAATCTATAGTTTGTACTCTGGAATTGCAAGAATACTTCAAAAAATCTCTAAGCAAGGATAGCCAATAAGTTTGATCTTCCTGCATACTTCTCGCACAGTTCCATAATTACCATGAACACAAACAATCCATTTCTAACACAAAAAAAAATTGAAAGTCCTGACTCACAAGTCACTTTACAGATATAGGTACATGATAAACCTAATACTTCCATAGCCTTGAAATAAGACAGAGAAAGGTCTTCAGCATTTTTTTTCAATTTGTACACCAAATACTTTTCTTAAAATACTCTTATCCCGTTAATGGCCAATTCTTACAGAAGGCAGTACTAAATCTATTGTTAATCAATGGCAATTAACGCTGTTTTCGTAATATGTTAAGATATTTTCCTCGTGTCATCTCTTTAGCTTCTTCCAGGCCAAGTTGATAGGCAAGGTCATGGAGTTTCTTGACTTCAGCAATCAGCCCTGCAGCAGTCAGGCTTCCAAACTCTGGGGGAGAAAAAAGTCCTATAAAGAAGATGGACCCTTTCACACAGTTTTCCTGAGTCTTTGAAAAATCTAAAAAATTTGCAGTAACAAGACATTTCATTGGATTCTAGCTGTGAATATTGGAAACTAGGGTTGCGACATCGATGTCTGTTGATGTTCTCAACATCGATTTTTTGAAGCCAATGTTTTTTAACATTGATGTTTTGAGTTCAATGTTTTTTAAATGAAAAAAAATCCATCATAACAAAACTCTTTAATAATTTTCAGGTATCCATAAACTGAATATTCTTCAGGCCAAGAAACTGCGGGTGAAAAATAAATAAAAATAACATCAATAAAGAAGTCGTATATTATTTTTGAATTATCAAACCATACAATACAAGTTTTGTTAATGTCCTAATGATTTTTTTATTAGTTAAATCTTAATAAGAAAGTAATAAACAATACTATTTTCAAATTAAATCCTCCCTGCGTGAATTTCAATGGTTACTAATCCAGTTTTAAGGCTGCTCCACACATTCGTTATTTGTCAAACAGCAAGCAACTGCTCACCAAATCTCGAGTCCATGTGTGGATGAGTTGCTTGCTATTTGCCAAGTGATGAACATTTAGCTCTTGCCTTACGCTGTGTGTCTGTCGTTTGGACACATCAAAGGAAGTGAACCCTTGCCGAACACATCAGCTGTTCGGGATGGGTGAGCAGTAGTTCACTGCTCAGCGAATGCCAAATGTGTGAAGCCACCTTTAAAAACATCCGTGGTTTTTGGTCGAGGTTTTATACACATCAATGTTAGAATTTTGAGCTTCGATGTTTTGTTGCCTAAGTCGCATCCCTACTGGGAACCACTAAATACCGAGGATAATTTCTGGGGCAAAATGTTACAAGACACTTTTTAAAAACTTTTCATGACAGCTATTATAAGATTCAAGATGCCTTGAAAAATAAATCTGTGACTTTTGTCTCATTGCAATTTGCTTTCTTATTGGTTTTTTCACAAACTACAAGAGAAATGCACTTTTACCTCCTTCTCAACATGAACAAACAAGAGTGACTTGACTGGTCATTTGGAAATTATGTCATGACAATGTGACTAATTTCATTTTGCTATCTAAGTACAGATTTTTCCCATGGTAAATATATAACACACTTCATAACAAAAACCATCAATTTAAAAAGTGAAACAGACACCAAAACATATGAAGATTTTAAAATTATTACTAGTGCACCAGGATTATTATGCTGTATATTGGGCTGATCCGCAATTATCTCAAAAGTATTTTGCACTTGTAAAATACTTACGATGCAGTAAGTTGATGTCCTCACTATCTAGCTCCTTAGTCCATGGCTGATCGTTGACACTTGGCAATGGAGAGTTCATAAGAAAGTCCGAAACACCAGGTACTGAAAAAACATTCACATCAGCATGAAAAGAAACAAACACAATACAAATGTACATTCATAAATTAAGGAAAACATAGATATTTCATATATAATATAACATTTAATAGTACTGGAAAAAAGGCGGACTGTAATATGATATGCTTTACTTTGTTCAGGCCAGAGCTCTGGTGAGGTCCTGTCCAATTTCTCCATGCTCAATAAACTTTCATCAAACATTGCAAGATCAGCTGAAAAGGTATCCTGGGAAGCTGTGTAAAATAATACAAATATATTTAATTCGCGGGTCACAATGAATGAGGTTACACAATGTTTATGTCACAGCATCGGTAAGTACTTGTTTGAAGAGTCCCGGGCGATGTTCCAGTCAGATCCACTTCCATATTCATGGTACTCGTATTCATGGTACTAGATCCCTGATTGTCACGAGTTTCCTCAAACTGTTGCTGCTGAAAATACGCCAGGTCGGAAAATAATGCGAACAAAACTCCACAAAATACAAACTTGCCGCAGGTTACAAACAACGTACAGCGCTTATGCGTCAAGGCAAAACAAAACAGGGCGCCTCCCGCGTACAATATCGACATTTACAGTCGATTCGAGATGGCGGTACGGTTGAAAGTCACTTTTAGTTATGGGCGAATAAAAATGTTAGAAGAATGAACCAACCTCGGAATTTCTTTTTTCGCACACTTCCCGGCCAAAATTCATAAACATCTTTTTGTAGGTACTCCTAATTTAGAATCTTGGCTTTTTGAGGGAGGTTAAAGACAGTTGCACAATTCGACCGCCCTGTTGCATGGAGGCGTGGCAATCAGAAGTACGTCTACAACGTGGAAAACAAGTGGATGCTGTCATCGAACCGTCCAGGAACCGTCTGACCGCGTGCGGCATACTGTCCATGAGAACGTGTGCTCTCGGTTAAATCAATATGGTTTTAGATATAGATCTTTTTCGCCCAGAAAAGGGTGGAGATGTAGGGAAAATGCGTAAAAACCAGTTGAATCGCTTCAAAGATGTGAAGTTGATTGATCAAATCGTGTCCAAAGACGGCGAATGGCGCAAACTTCGCTTTCAGATGGATAACCTCAACAAGCAGCGTAATTTATGTAATAAAGTGACAGGAGAAAAGTATAAAAAACAAGGAAACAATAAGGCGTGTGAGAGTGCGTCGAACAAAGGTCGCGGGGAAGGCCCCCTCACCAAATTCGGTGATTTAAACACTTTAGAAGGTTTGAATGCTTTGAACACACATTTGGAAAGTGCCAGTTACATTTTGGGTTATTCTCCCTCTCAAGCAGATGCTGACCTTTTCGAACTTCTGAAGTCCAAACCTCCAGAAAACTTTCCTCATGTTTTGCGTTGGTTTACACATATTCAAAGTTTTGGCAGTGATATAAAATCGTTCCCCAAAACTTCAGGCGAAACCTCTCTTCCCAAAACGCTCTTGGAGGGAATCGATGCTCTGACGGTAGAAGATTTCAGAGCTCTTGATTTAGAACATCTTAAAAAACTGAGGCAGATTTATGATAAAGAGATTGCAGCTAAATTAGAAGCAATGAAGGTGGTAGAAAATGAAAGATTCGAAGCATTGAGAGAAGTAGGAAACCTCTTGCACAAATCAGTGCCAATTAGTGATGATGAAGATAATAATGCAGTTGAAAGAACCTTTGGAGACTGTTCACAAAAGAAGCTTTATTCTCATGTGGATTTAATTACAATGATAGGAGGTATGGATGCTGACAGAGGTGTTAGTGTTGCTGGAGGAAGAGCTTATTTTTTGAAAGGCCCAGGAGTATTTCTGCAGCATGGACTAATACAGTTAGCCCTACGCACCCTTCTTCATAAGGGTTACAAACCATTATATACTCCTTTCTTCATGAGGAAAGAAGTAATGCAAGAAGTTGCACAGTTATCTCAGTTTGATGAGGAGCTTTACAAAGTTGTTGGGAAGGGCTCTGAGAAAACAGATGCCAAGGAAATTGATGAAAAGTATCTTATTGCCACATCAGAGCAACCAATTGCTGCATTTCACCGTGACGAGTGGCTGTCTGAGCAAGATCTACCCATCCGTTATGCCGGTCTCTCCACTTGTTTCAGACAAGAAGTTGGTGCCCATGGGCGTGACACCAGAGGTATATTCCGTGTTCACCAGTTTGAGAAGGTAGAACAATTTTGTATTACATCGCCTCATGATGATAAATCATGGGCAATGATGGATGAAATGATACAAAACGCTGAAGAGTTTTGTCAGTCTCTGGAGATACCTTATCGCGTTGTTAACATAGTCTCAGGGGCCCTTAATCACGCTGCTGCGAAGAAATTGGATCTAGAAGCTTGGTTCCCAGGCTCTGGGGCATTTCGTGAACTTGTCTCTTGCAGCAATTGCTTGGACTATCAAGCTCGACGATTGCGTGTACGATTCGGCAAGACAAAGAAAAAGGACTCCTCTACAATGTTTGTGCACATGCTGAATGCAACCATGTGTGCTACTACACGTGTTATATGTGCCTTGTTAGAAGTTCATCAAACAGAAACTGGAATCAAAGTGCCAAAAGCTTTGAGAGAATTCATGCCACTGAAATATCAAGAGGAAATTCCTTTTGTTTGTCCTGCACCTATTGAAAACCAGAAAATAGAAATGAAGAACAAAAAATAAACATATTGGTGATCTTCTCTGGTTGTCTTATATTGTAAAAAATGGTCATGTAGCTTAGAAGGATTTATTTTGATATTGGGTTATTTTGTGGTTTGTGTTACAGAATCCTGAAATTTTATGGGATGATTGTAGATTTGATGTGTTGACCCTAAATTGTGTAAAGAAATTAGATTCGCATCTCTTTGGGAACAAAAGATGTGTCAACATGTCAACAATCTATTTTTGTTTTATCCTTTAGCAGTTTTAAACTAAAAGTAATTGATCTTGAACATTTTTTGAAGAATCAAGAATTGTAACACATTCAAATGTATTCAAAACAATTTCATCATGATTACAAGAATTTTTGTTTCAGCCACTTTTATTCATATTTACGTTTTGTGATAACTAAGTTCTGATTTAAGTGATTCTTCAATATTCTTTGTGTGTGTGTGCTGCTTGCTGAAATACCTGTATTTAAGTGTGTATGGAGTACACTAGTCAATCTATGGAAAATTCTTGTTTCCATATTTTTTAAAGATATTGTCACATAAGTTAATACAGTAACAGAAAGCTGCTGTTATTGTGGGATTTTATTTATTAGAAACTTTAATGGATGAGGTCACTTATTACAAAAGTTAGAAAATGTTTAGCCGCGAAAGTTGCATGAACAAGATGGGAATTCTGATTAGGTATTTGTTTATTAATGGGAGACTGAATTGAAAAATAATAATGAAGCTACTCAGCTTGTTAGTTGTAATGGCAATTAAATTGCTTCAATCATTGGGTGATCACTTCTTTCCCTCTTGTAATTTTGGTATAATGACAGATGTTCTGATCAAAGAGTTCTAAGTGAGGTATTGTCTGTGGAAATAAATTGATGTTATATTACTGAGTGTATTGAAGAGCAGAAAGCTTGAAGAATTCAAAGCTTCTATAAATTGCATTGTTTTATTGCAATGAATTGTATGTTCTATGAAGTGTAATAAAAACATTAACATATACTTCCACATAGAAGTGTGTAGTTTATTTCCTTGTCTCATTTTTGTGAAATAAAGGGGTTATGTTGGTACCCGTGCGTGGCATAAAATTGTATTGCTCTTGGTGGCCTAAACATCAATGCAATTTAATCTCAAACCTGTTTTTCACAGAAAATAGGGTTGTAATAAAGCTCAAAGACTGTAAAAAAGTAAATACAGAAAAGTTCCTTAGTACCAGAATGTGATTGAACAAATCGTATTTGGTATTTGGAATGTGAGAACCTTTGGAATATATGAATGACAAAATTAATAAAAAAGAAATGGAGGTAAAAACGGAATATCTTTAGAATTGTCGAACTAAAGGAGGGCAACAATAATTGAATTTGTGATTTATATTATTTAGTTAAAGGCAAATAATAAGATACTTGTTGAAATCTGCTCCCATTACATCAAGATGATAGACCTGTTCTTACATGTGGTAGCAGTGTCTCAAAAAAATTATTTTTGTTAAAAACATCATTCTTCGTGTTTTCCCATTTTTCTTGGTCCCAATAGAGAGAATACAATGTTTCAGCTCTTGAGGATAACAGGAAAAATTACCTATAAAGTAATAATGACCTATATTACCTTAAATTTTTTTAAAAGTAGGGAAAATGTAAAATTTTTGGAATATTTTTGAAAAATTATGTGCTTAACTGTGTTTTTATGGGGGTATTTATTTAGAAGATAAACATTGTACATATCAGTCCTTTTACCCACTTATGACTAGAGACCGGAAAAATATGTAGTACGAAAGGTCAAAATATGTATATTAATATGTAATGAAAATAGGAAAAATATGTAATAAAAATGTAAAATCAGATATAATATGTAATATTAAAATACACTAATTATAAAACAACCATTTACATAATATGAAATTATATTTATAAAAATATTCCTAAACAAATGTTAAAAACAATTAAAATTAAAAGTCCTGAAGCAGCATCAGTGATACTTTTCACACTTAAAAGTGAAACTGATATCAGTCACTGACGCACACTTCCTGTCACTGTGAACTGAAGTAGGCGGGCCGGACTGTGTGAACACCCTACACCAAGGTCTTCATGCAGCGTACCTTGAGTAGACAGCACACAGGGCACACAATGTAGGGGAAAGTGCTGACTGTTTTGAAAATACTTCTTTTCATAAAAATACCTAATAAACTTGAAGAAAATTGATAGAATAAAAAGAATATTTTGTGAAAATAGCAAAATATGTAACATGATACTAAATATGTAAGGAAAAAGTTTGATATTGTGTTAGAAAAATGATGATTTGCCAAGATTACAATTTTTAGAGCAGTGAGTAGAAAGACAAAAAAATATTTAAAAAAAAAAAATCCGGCCTCTACTTATGACTGCGGGTAAAGAAGCATAAAATGATAAAAATTGGCACGAATACTCTGCTTGGTGGTTTGTTGATGATACCATACAAAAGTAATATATTTTAATGATACTGTACAATATGATATGTTCACAATAATGACTTCAAAATTACTTAAAATGATGAAAAACAATAAAAAAATAATGTAGTGATAAGATAATTGTACAATTTTATTTTACAGCTTATGTCTTAAGATTAGTGTGTCTCAAACTTTTTAAATTGGCACAAACATTTGCTTCAAAAATATGTGTTTTGAAAAAAAACCTTCAAAACTGTAATATTTAAAAATATTTTTTACTTTCTTTAATGGGTAACAAATGTTTTAAAACTGTTTTAATCATAGGCTTGTGAGCATGTTTGCTAATATGAGTACAAATTTAAATTACACAATGCTTAAACTAATATATAAAAATCAGTGTTTGTTGGTTCGTTTTTAATGCTTATCATTCATCCAATTGCAGTAAAACCATGGATTAATACATGTATTCATCCATGGTAAAACTTTGTCAAATTATTGCTTGCACTTGGGCAAAGGATATAGGCATATTAAAATTATTGTAATGATGGCGCTGCAGCACAAGATAACATTTCAGTTGCAAATCCCAATCCACCTGAATATCATTGTTGTGGGGCATTGTCGTGTGACATGGGTCGAGGTCAGGAGGAATGGGCAGCGCGAGATGGAGGGAGGAGAGGAAAAAAGAGAGAGAGCAGGATGTCTGCCGGGTTCTACTAGATATATTAAAAAGCATAGACAGCGACAATGTTATTTTAATGATTAAAATTGGAAATGTGAAGGCTAAAACTAAATATATTTAAATAGAAAATGGTTTTTATATTAATGAAACCATTCAAGAATACAACATTGCTTTGAATCATATTTCATCAGAAGATATGAAGGCTGATTTTTAAGAATGGTAATGGAAAGTAATAAATTGTTGAAATGTTTGGAAAATAGTTTAGATCAAGTGTAAATACCATTTAAAATTCAGGGTGAGAAGTTAACAAAATGGAATAAATATTATTTATATTTCTCCTTTATGTATTATTCAATTTCAGAGAATCTGGTCATTATCATGAAGAAAATACATATAATTCTTTCTATCATTTCTAATTACGATAACTCTTTCAAATTTCAAATGATATTTCCAAAATTATTTGTTCAGCAGCAATGCACTAGGTACCAGTTAGTATGTTATATAATATTAAAAAGTGTAAATGCTTAGTTAGAAAATGAGTGACTGCATTTAAAGAGTTTAAAAAGAAAGTTGCCCACATTCAAAAACTGCATGGGGCAATTTAAAATAAAGGACTGAAAAGAAATAAATTTAAAGGAAGATGCAGTCTCCATTCCATAAACTGGTTCGCAATATATAGAGAAAAATCTGCTTCCTGTAGGTGACTAAAGGTAACTGTGCCGAGTTTATCCTAATAAACACAGTTGAAAGTTTGTTGGCAAAAGCCCAGAGAATTTCGCAAAGCCAAGTGGATGTTTGCAATAATTTACTTGACAAATATATATGCTGGAAAAAACCTCAGTGAAGCACAATGACTGAAATACAAATGCAGCACCAAATATGAATGCCTTGAATTTTACAAGGTTTAGTTCAGAGATTCCCAACCTTTTTCTTTTTATGACCTCTTTTAAATTAATAGTTTGCTGCCTTGATCCCTGTACATTTTCTCTATAATATCCATCATAAGAAAGAAACATCCATAATCAAGACACAAAGATTTGCACATAAATGCCTTAAAAACTATTTCATACACTAATATTCTTGTAAATATCTCAGTTTTTCAATAATGTAAGACACTTCTGCTTCTGAGTAGGTAATCAAGTTTCTAATCTTTATTGAAATGCAATGGTTCCAAAATGTTGAGATTTTAAGAACTGCCTATTACATTTTTCCAGTGAGTCTTGTGGATAGTTTTTTCTTGCATATTAGAGTATCATTGTGAATGCCTGATTATAATTTCAGGATTTATCTAAACATTCTAAATCCTAAGGATGAATGATGGATACAAAAGAAGAGGACCAAATTTGTAATTTATTATAGTATATTTTGTTGCTTAATATCAGGAAACAGTTAATTAAGTTCATTAATATTTTTTGTAATCAAGGAGATCTTTTGATTAACCTGATAAGACACCAGCTCATATTTAGCTATTGACCCCCAATTGACTACTTAATTATCATTGACCTCTTTCATAATTTCATTATACACTACCAACGCTGTTGGAAACTCCTGGTGTAATTAACACTACATATGCTGCAGATGTCTCTATAAATGAATTCTGTGGTCAAGGGATACAAGTTCTTAAGTCAGTTTTTGGCAAAATTGGGTTAAGTACTGAAACAATAAGTTAAGTATCTCTATTTTATTTTAGTAAAACGGCCGAATTCACATGTTCCCTCCTTGATGAAAAAAAGCGTTGGAAAATAGCGTTCAGTGTAGGAAAAAGTGTTGGCATAATAATCTAACCCGTGTTTCCTCCAAACTAATATTTTTTGACTTAAGAACTTTTTCCCCGTGACCACAAAACTGATACTATGAGAGTTCCTGAGCATATAGGAAAATACAACAATGCAGTTTCCCAAGCTGCAACTGGCTAAGGTGGCTCAGGGCATCAACTGATGTCACTGCAGTGCCTCTGACTTTTCCTCCCTCTTCCTTGTTCGAGCCTCACCCTTTATGTACACACTCACACGTACTACCCTATTACACTTGTCAGGAGCTTAAAGTTTATCTCAGTTGGGATGATGAACCGCTGTTGGGTTCCACCTGGTTGGGGAAAACCCCTTCTAGCCAACGGGTAGGTTGGTGCCAGATCTCACCATCAGAGAGGAAGACATCCATCACCACCCATGATAATAAACCAACATTGACAAGACTAATGACCTTAGCAGTTGATGCACCTGAAATCATCAATCAATCAAGTCAACATTTACAGTGACAGAGAAAGCAATTTATTAGTTTCTTAAAAAAAGTGTCTGATTCTGAAATGATGATTGTGACTTCTTTAATAAAATACAGAGCTTATGAAAAAGAACTTCTTACTTATCGAGTCTCGAGTTTTCCATGTTAAAAGAAACCATTGCATCAACTAGTGGGATGAAAGTCATGGTTAAATGCTTAATTGTTGAACCAAAATGGAGCCTGGTTGAAAAACAATCCTCATGCCTGAGAAGATGTAGGATTCAAAGAAATGAAAACTTTTTCCAATAACTTACTAGTAAATAATATAAATGAGGCAAATTTATGGAAAACTTCAGTCACTCGATAAACAAAATTTAAGAATCAATCAAAATCTACTTCAGTATTGTGAATAAAGTAGGTATAACTCCCTTGCACTCAGAAGTTGGTTTACAATAACATTTTATAAACAATGTGGTTCAATTATATTTTCTTCCCAGTCTTGGAATATTCTGATCTCCCTCTACACTTGCTGACAATTCTGTTATCTAACTTTGTCTAGTTTTCCCAATTTATTTTCATTTTTCTGGAGTTCTTCCATTGGGAAACTTTCCCAATGCAGCTTTCCCAATGTTTACTTCTGTACAAACTTCTTCAACCTCCACCTCTTCCTTCTCTGCTTCTCTCACTAGAAGTCTTGCACTCAACAGGTTAGATTTGCTATCTTTCTCACCCCAATTTCCCAATGGTGTGGCAAATGTGTTAATCTCAAAGTTTGCAGAATCTCAGCGTGTATAGTCCTGAAGTAGTTATCTGAATTCCAAATGCTTCTCGCTGTTTACCCCTCAGTCTTTCAACTATTTGCCTCAGTGGATTCTTATTTTTGTGGCATTTTTCCCATTTTATAAAAAATGCAATTTGTTTTATTTTTTAATATCTTTTTTTCCAAACCCTGATTTTGATCCAAAAGTGGTGATTTGAAAATAAAATTTTGGTAATGCTAAGATACATGAATCAGAAATGGCCAATCAGTATTCTACTCTTTGAAAGTGTTTGTGACATTTTAAGTCCAAAAAAGAAACATGTAGTCCTAATTTCAAACATGTAGCTATATTGCAATACCAATATAAATAAGTTATTTTCAATTTATTCTTTAAAAATAAAAGAATGTAAAGAAAATAAATTATTTTTGTTTGACACCTTTGCACTAGCAAAGCATAAGCATGAGCTTTGTGTTCTCTAAGTTTAAAGCCGGTGGGAAGCCATCAATTCTTATTTTTCAAATGTTGTGCCTAAAAAAATTCTGTTACATTTTTTCATAACAATGTTGTCTTATCCATTTAGTGGTGCCAAACATGGAGAAATCCTCCGTTACATGAGTCACCATTGTCAGTCATTTCCTTTTTCATTCCTTCAGCCAGGGGCTTGGCTTCACTAGATCCCCAGGGTTCCCAGACAGTCTTCCAACCAGAAACCTGTGGTGTCTCGAATTGCTTAATCTCCATGAATTCACAGAACATAGTTAATCAATTCAGCTACTAATACCAGGTGCTTGAAGTGGTCACTATCGATGTCTATGTGATTTTTATTGAGTGTAGATCCAGCACAAACTACCATCCCAAGCTCTAAGAGTCACCTTGGTTATGGGGTACTCCAGTCATGCGATCATTGCCTCTAATCTGCATGTCCACAAACTGTCCTCCTATACATCACCTAGTGGTCCCTCCCAGTGGCAGAGCCTACCTTGACCATTATGTTTCAAAATCACTATTTCTTGGCAAAATAGTGACATTAGATTAGATTTATTACTAATTCTGCAATTAAGTTTGAGGACTTGGTGGTAGAACACACTAATTTAACATTACATAACTTAACAATTTTACAAAATTTACAAACTTTACACTTTACTTAGTTTGACATTGGGTTGTGTATTCTTAATTCAGTTCCCTGAATTATGAATTTACCAATTTTTTTTAAAGTAATTTGTGGAATGTGTATTACATACTCCATATAACAGTCTGATGTCAGTGATATCAGACTATTTTTGTATCTTTTTTTCAAATAATTATTATTTAAATTTTTATATAAAATGTTATCTGTTTTAAATTTTCATTCAGTCTTTTTAACAAACCTGGACTAAAGAGTTTTTTAAGGTCAAAATGCCATGTTAGTTAATTATTTGAAAAAATAATATTGTAGTGGCGGTTTTTAGCAAATATTAGAATACTTTTATAACTTGAGATAACAAACTTTAACTTATTCCTTAAACATCAATTGATGTTAGAAAGGGCCAAGTAAGTTTGATCTACTTTTCTGTAATGTGCATTGAGTACGAATTGCTTGAAAAAAATGCAACACAAATTATTTTATGATGATTTTCACTGAACTACATTAGGTTAGTTTCACTGATTTTAAGATGATTTTCACAAATTATTGTTAGTACTAATATATGCTATTAACTGTATTATTTATTAATTTGACATAATATTCTAGCTTTCAGGAGGTCAATTTGTAATTGACAAAACATAAGCAATGTGAAAATAAAAATATTCAATAGATTAAAAATATGATTGATCAATCAATCCACCAGGTCATTCCTTCGTATCAATTATCATGAATGTAGTTTGGGCACAACTATTTAGCAGGGTTTTAGCCTCACAGACTCTGTTGATAGTCTATTGGCCCAACAGACAGTATTCAGTGCATGTTATTTAACCATGATATACAAACAAAAATACTAAAATTATTATGATTTTCAATAGACCGATATTTCTAGGGTTCCAATATCGCCGCCGTATGGTAATGATCTTGTCCGACATAACATCGTGCTCCAAGCTTTTTGTTGTTGTTATCGCCACAGTTGTTGTAGAGTTGTGTGTTTGTGCTGTTTCTTTTTAAAGAAATTCCAAGAGAACTTGCCTGATCTCCTTCATAAAATCTTTTCCCTTTGGTCCTTTGACATACACACACTTCAAGAGATTTTCATCCTTACTTCCACATCTTAGACATTCTAGCCGGGATATTTATTTTTCATAAAATCCAGTGGGAACTACATTACAGTATTATTTACTTACTCTCTTGTGTTGATGAGCATGAGCGTAGCAAGGAAGGGAGGAAACTAATCCCCCCCCCCGTCGTTGACTTTCTATCCCCTTTGATATAAAACGTACCATTAAGTTTACTTAACACATTTTAAAAATATTAAATCTTGTAAAATTAATTCAAAGGCAACTTTTTTCTTGCTTAACCATGCTCTTCTTGTAGTGTACTAGATTCTAGTAGTTGTTCTTCAGCTTGCTTGTGGTAAAACCTGATTAAGATCATTTTTTTAAACGGTTTTTCGATATCCAAAGAAATGAAGCATTTTCTTCATTAAAAGATAGACTCAACATTCGCGGATTTGACATTCGCTTTTTGGGGGGAACCTAACTATCGTGAATGTTGAAGGATTACTGTATATTCAATGAATATTTTAATTATTATTTTATAATAATTCATTTTATATTTGATTTTTAAATGTTTACATTTCTTGCACTCCCTAGATAGCTAGAATAAATGCTTTTGTGCCTGCGTATTTTGAGTAAAATAAATGCTTGAACTTCCCGACTCTATAAATGAAAATATACGCCTATTAGGGTAAATAATATACTGGATGTCTCGGAATAAGTTACAAACTTCTAGGACATGTAAAATAATCACAAATAATCATCCCTTCGCCAATGAACATGTGGAGCAAAAACGAAGTTACACTTAGGAAATTTGCCCCTGATTAGCAGGCAACCCTTCATGCATTGATGTATGGCAAGTACACGAAACCCCTTTGATTGCATCACGACGTGACCCGCCAAACACCAGCGAAGGAAGCCTTGCCTAAGAATGAGGAGGCAAGTGCCACGTGTACTTTCGCATATTACAGTTACCATATATCACGTAAAAATGATTAGCGATCGCGGACGCATCAAATGCTATGGTCATTAGTCCCGTAAGTGTAGTGTATTTGTTATCGGCTGAAATGGCGGTGACCTTGCCCCCCTATCTGACGAAATCTGGAGGCGACTACGCACGTCGACTTGCGAGAATTTCCTAAACCAGCCGTCTCCCTCCAGCGAGACACCGCTCCAGCCGGGACAATCTCTTTGCTCCCGACTGATCTCCCGCCATGTGTAGTAGTGCAGTGAGGCATGTACGTGTAAATGTGTGAAAGTAAGCGTTGAGGATAGTGTAAGGAATGGGAAGGAAAGATCGCGTGCAGCCTTCGGCCTGATTTTTAGGGTACTGCTCCGGCATTCGCCTGGTCGGAGATAGCATTGAAAACTACCAGTTCAAAGCAGTCAGGCCGCTAGAATTCTCCTCCAGACAGTGGGTTTATTCGACCTAGCTTAAAGCCAGTCTCGAAAATCCTGCCACAGTCGGGTCTGAAACTCGAGGACCTCCCGGTCAGAGGCACTACATTGACATCAGTTGATGTTCCGAGCCATTTTTGCCGGTTCACATAAAATAATTACATGAATGTAAAATAACCATTGTGTTATTTTATACGTGCTGTAAATATAATGTTATTTTTCTATAAGGTGAATTTCCAGAAAATTCTTCATTCCCTAGTGCGATGTTGAAAATTTTGATGCTAAAGTAACTTGTTTGCATTGTTGCTAAGGACACAAATGTAGAAGTTATTCATTATTCCAAAGTTCATTAAAAGCTTCGTTTGCATAAAAACGACAGTTTTAGTTATATTGTCATTTGTATCAAATTATGTTACAAATTCGCAACAAATTTACAATTCGTATAGTGGATGGCCAGATTCGGTGCCGACCTACCGCCGACTAGCGGGGTTTCCCTCAACCAGGTATCTCCCACCAGCGGGGCACCGCCCCAGCCAGGACAAGCTCTAAGCTCCCGACCGGTCTCCCGGCATGTGTGGTAGTGTAGTGCATGTTAGTGTAAGTGTGTGTGTGTAAGAGGACAAGGAAGAGGAAGGAAAGATCGCGCGCGGTCCGTGGCCCATTTGTTAAGGTCCGGCATTCGCCTAGTGTTGATCGGAGAAACCACGGAAAACTACCGATCAGAGCAGCCGGCCGCTAGAATTCTCCTCCAGACAGCGACAGAATTCGACCTAGCTGACAAGCTATCGTCGAAAATCCTGCCGCCGTCGGGACTCGAACCTAGGACCTCCCGGTTAGAGGAACTGCTGTGACATCAGTTGATGCACTGAGCCATCCCCCTGTCATCAAAACAGCCAACCCTCCTCCCACTCCTACCGCATGCAGCGAAATGAGGGTTCAAGAAAACATGCGCGGATGATACAAGCACCGACGTGAGGTCAAGGAATACCGCGGGCAAACATGTAAAGGTACAGGACCGAGAGAGGTCTTTGCAATGTTCGGGTTGCTCTCCACTACACCTCAGCGAAGCCGCTATCAGGAGAGACCCTCGTATTTTCTACCATTCCAAAGTGCCGTGTTAACGCAAGGGCCCAGGACCCCCGATAGTTCTTTAAAATCATATTTAATACTAATTTTTTCAAACAATATAATAAAATTTTGTTGCCGTGTTAACGCAAGGGCCCAGGACCCCCGATAGTTCTTTAAAATCATATTTAATACTAATTTTTTCAAACAATATAATAAAATTTTGTTGCCGTGTTAACGCAAGGGCCCAGGACCCCCGATAGTTCTTTAAAATCATATTTAATACTAATTTTTTCAAACAATATAATAAAATTTTGTTGCCGTGTTAACGCAAGGGCCCAGGACCCCCGATAGTTCTTTAAAATCATATTTAATACTAATTTTTTCAAACAATATAATAAAATTTTGTTGCCGTGTTAACGCAAGGGCCCAGGACCCCCGATAGTTCTTTAAAATCATATTTAATACTAATTTTTTTCAAACAATATAATAAAAGTTGTATAAAAAGTTATGTATGATTAAACAATACGCAAAAAAATTGCATAACGGAGTGTTGTGTCCCGCATCATTGTATAATATTTAAAATCTTCTTGGTACAGAGTAATTCCAAATTTAATTATTCGAAGAACTTAAAATCATTTTTAAAAAGGCGGGTTGAATAAAAATTGATTAATAAAAGTTGATATATGTGTGTCTGACTGAAAATTATTGGACCTTCAAAGAACTTAAGATAATGTTTATAATATGGAATGTTGCTGGTTGATGCGAGAATGTCACTCAGTGACGAGAAGTTTTTAAAGAAAACTTGTCTTTTTTTAATTTGTAGTATTTTTCAATGTCATTATAAATCTGTTATTCTTACTGGTACATGTGACATACGTTTAATTTTTTTGTTTGAATAATTTTAAATTGAAATACTAAGAAATACTTTTATAATATTTTTTAAGAAAACACAAAATACAATGTAAATTGACAGGATTTTCTTTATATTTCAGCATCGAAATTGGCAGAGGGGGGAAAGTCAGAATAGGGGGTCTCCAAATTAGCCTTCGGGCCCCAATGACGTTTAAACGGCCTTGGCATTCTGTAGCACCAATAGTTACTGTCTCGTATACGTATGTATGTATGGATTAATATACGTAGTAGGCATGTGGAGAACGTTATGCATTGCTGCGAAAAATCGATTTCTAGTTTTTAAGGAAAATGGAACGATGGAATAAAAAATCCCGAAACTTCGGCAAACTATATTTTAATGTCTTAATTAACTCCGAACAAATCTATTGATCTACATTTCACAAAATAAATATTTCCCAATCGATAAATATTTCACAGTTTCTCAAAGCCCTGCGATTTTCAAATGAATTCGGAAAATTTTGGGGATTTTTACATTGAAGCATCTGGGAAATTTTTAAAATTTTCTTAAAAATTACTGAATTTTTTTCTTGGGTAAAATGCACTAATGGAAATGGGTAGGTTCGTTTTTCACTGCCAACTCTTTTACAAAATTACAAATGTTTGAAATTGTTTATATCCCCTCCTACAACTATGCTATTGAAGACAGATTTGTTTTTCAAATAAAATGTGTTCTTCACAATTAGTTCATTAATTAATGGCATGTAAGTTTAAAAAAAGTCATAATAATTTTCAAGGAATTTTCAGCGAAATACGGGCAATTTTAAAAACTCTCAAAAGCGGTTGCATTTTTTAAAAACGTTTTTATACGTGTAGTGGTAAATGCACTGAATAACCTGACTTAAAGGTCTTTGTGATGTAATCCCCCATCTCGATCAGGTTTTTCGTCCAGTTTCCCTGATCCTTGAGCAAATACTGAGATGGTCCCTTGTTTTGCTTTTGGACATAAATGGACTTCATTATCTGTACACGTCTTCTGAATTTCAGTGGGAAATATAGTTATTCAAATTATCGTTTTCCATATTATCGCGGCAAAAAGTATTATTCTTTCATGAAGAACATGAGGGTTCAGGGCAGGAATTTATAGCTAATTTACTTTTGAAAATATATTTTATTATATAGGAGCGAATATTTTGTCAACAAAACTTGAAAAAAAACGCTCTTTCTGTATTCAAAATTCGACTAGAATATGGTTTAAGGTAGAGTTCACAGAATTATGAAAACGTGCATAAAATTCACTTTTCCCCATAGCTCGTCACACACAGTTTTTAAATGTTTTTGACGTAAATAAATAAAACTAGAATCTTTTCGATTTTTCAAACACCTATGTCAACACATTATTTTTATTATTTAATTTTACTAACGAACAGAGAGGTACTCCCGTGCAACTCAGGCGCGTACAATATAAAGTAATTACTGTCATTTCACATACAGATGCAGAATATGCACATCTTTGAACAGGTGGGGTAGTATCAAAAAGCGCCGAACCAGCAAAAATGTAATAAAATGTCTAAGAACTCATCCTGAAGATTATGGTGTGAGAAACGTTTCGTTGCGACCTTTGGCCTTCATATTCCAGGTTTTACGGCATTAGAATTCTTCGTTCGTTTTGGAGCTGGAACTACATAGGTTTTCAAACAAAAGCGTTTAGAGTGTTGCGGGTTGCATTCGACATGATTGTTTAGATGCGTTTTTTTTTTCAACAAATCCAACATATTTTTAAAAGTTAAAGTGCAATTCATTAAGTCACCGTGAAATTCTCTTTCTCTAGAGACCTCGTTTATAAAGATTGGTTACGTGTGAGAGCCACAAAACCTAACTATACTACTGAAATAATGTAGGAGAGGATAGAGACTCCATTAAATGTTCAAAAATTGTTTTGTTCATGCGTATGAAAGACAATGTTTAACTAGTTTACTATTTGTACAGCCTTTTAAATATATTTATTTCATTTAGATTTTAAAATATTTGGATAACTAGAATATTATAAATATTCCAAAACAAAATCACATAACAAACACAATTGCTAGCGCCAGGCAATAAAAGATCTCCCAGGGCAGTGTGTAAAGGAAACTCATTTCCTTCTCCTAAACCTCCGCATATCGACGTAAAACAAAGCCGATCTCGAGAGCGGGTCATTCTCCCAAAACGTACGAAAGCCGTTCCCCATGCGCATTTTTTGAGTTTTGTTCCATGACTAAAAAGTAGGGATTTCAATATTTTGACTGACTTGGGACCCTAGGGATAGAAGTCCGGCACAGATGAACACTAATCTGTGGGTTCGAAATAAGTCATGATTGTTTTCATCTGTGTTTGAGGCGTGGTGGGAATTCCGAATCCCACGTGTACTTCATCTATCCTATGTGTATTACATATATACCATAATCCTCCCTTAATCTCTTGGACTTGACAAGCAACTGTGCATTCGTGTGTTTAATTGTGTAACTGTATTGTACTCCCAAAACAATGGCACAAACTCCGATATGGGGTCAATGATTGATTTAGTGATTAGTGATTCTGAGCGCGTCAACGGCTAAATCATTAGTCCCATAAGTGCAGTGAATGTTTATTTTCTCGGGTGGTGTTCTTTCACCGCTAGATAACGAGATCCGTCGGCGTGCGGGCTTTCCCCAACCAGGCATCTCCCAACAACGGGACACCGCCCCAGCCGGGACAAGTTGTAAGCTCCCGATTGGTCGTCTAATAATGCGTGGTAGTGTAGTGTATGTAAGTGTGAGAGGAGACGCGAACAACAATAAAGGTGGGAAGATCGCGCTAGGTCTATGGCGCGATTGTCAAGATATATTTCTCCGGCGTTCGCCTGAACGTAGAAACCACGAAAAACTGCGGATCAGAGGAGCCGGCTGATAGAATTCTCCTCCAGACAGCTCCTGAATTCGACCTATCTTGCTACTAGTGTCCAAAACCATTGACAAATATTCGAAGTAAAGAACCGAGAGAGGTCTCAGCAATGTTTGGGGTGCACGAAGGTAGTCTTCAGCTCACTCCAGAGTATTGATATAATGCGAGAAACCCTGGTAGTCTTTTAGATGCCGAAGAGAATAGGAAACCAACTGGGTCGAGAAAGTCTGTACCATGGCCGTCTCTATGTATGTATAGAGACGTATGTATAGAGATAGGCCGTATGTATAGAGACGGCCATGTCTGTACCATTCTACAGGATCACTCGTTTATGTAGTATACATGATTTTGTGTTATGTGGTTACCGGGAACACTTTGGAAATTATTAAGAGAATACTGGTTAAATAAAAGGAACAAATCAACAGTCTTAATTCTTATATTCATGATTACAGATAGCCAAACGCTGAAAAGATGAGCAATTGTAAGTTTGACGCTCGGTGCAGTATATTTCTGGCTCAGTGCATTAACCTGATGTCACTGCAGTCCCTGTGACCGGGAAGTCCTAGGTTCGAGTCCCGACGGCGGCAGGATTTTCGACACTAGCTTGTCAGCTAGGTCGAATTCAGTCGCTGTCTGGAGGAGAATTCAAGCGGCCGGCTGCTCTGATTAGTAGTTTTCCGTGGTTTCTCCGATCAACACCGGGGGAATGCCAGAGCAGTACCCTATCAAACGGACCACGGACCGCGCGCGATCTTTCCTTCCTCGTCCTATCCTCTCCTCTTACACACACACACACACACACACACACACACACACACTAACATGCACTACACTACCACACATGCTGGGAGACCAGTCGGGAGCTTACAGTTTGTCCCGGCTGGAGCGGTGCCCCGCTGGTGGGAGATACCTCGTTGAGGGAAAACCCGATAGTCGACGGAAGGTCGGCGCCAGATCTCGCCATCCAGCGGGGAAAAGTTCATCGCCACTTCCCGACGAAAAACACGCACTACACTTACGGGACTAATGACCTAAGTAGTTGACGCGCCCGGAAACACGAATCAATCAATCAATAAGGGCCATCTCAAGGGGTCTCAGCTTCCTCATTTCGCTATACAGGGGAGATGTAAGGGAGAAGAGTAAAAGCAGAGTAAAGCCCTATGCCTACGGCGCACGCGTTCTTACGCCTGCTGTTGTTGCTCACAAATCGCGAAATATAAAATTAGTTTCCCTGATTTCCTGATTTTAATGCGAAAATCTAAAAAGCATCAAAATAATGTTATCTCAAAGAGTCCTCCCATAATAATAATTATTTTCTCAAACAATGCTATAAAACGTCAAATCTTAATTTTCATAATTCCATAGCATTGTTTTCAAAATTTGATTTAAAAAACTTTAAAGACCTACATTCCACCATCACTATTCATAACGAATGATGATGTATACAAGAGATTTTATTAGCATAGTGAAAATTGATTAGGAATTGTTAGCCTATCAAGAAATGTGTCCAATAAATAAATAAAAAGAAAGAAAGAAAACAACAACAACAACAACAACTTCCGCATTTCAGTCAATATCCATCAATCTGCTACATAACTTAATAGACCTTACATTATTGGTCATGAAGCATACTACTATTTCTTTATTTAACTATCACTGTACATGGTGAAATCTTGAAATATAAACTGTTTGTATTTCTAGTTCCAAATTTCTTCAAATAATTAAAGTCACTTTAGATTCTCAAGAGCTCTCAGTCATTTCTCATGGAGAAAGCTATTAGCGTCCTTGGCCAAGAATATTTGACATGAATGCCATAGAAAACTTTAAAGATTCATGACAGATAAGCAGAAAAATAACAACTTTTCAACCCAACATCAGAAAATTGTGGAAATCAATACTATGGTACACTTGCATTGCTTTGAAGTCTAGGAGCATTAAACTTAGGACTGCCATAAGAAGAATGCGAGCCTTGATAAATGATAAAAGATCCACAGGAAATTTTAATTTTTCTGATAACATTTCATTTGATGATGATAATTTCTTACTTTTCTTGTAAAACATAATTACATTTATGGTACGTTATAAAGGCCTACTAACTTCATTTTAACGTGTATTATATAATTTATTGAATTTGAGAAATTTACTTTACAATCATTATTCATGCATGAGGAAATTTTTTATATGGTACGTAATTTGATGTAGTTACATACACATTTTCAGTAAGTAATTTACATGCATTTTGTGAGTGTTACCTATGTGTTTCATTCAAAATGTTTGTACTACATATTTAAGAAGTCACATTATAACACTTAAATTTACATAATTTTTAAGACGTATGTATTATGTTTATGCAAATTATGTATCTGGAATGACTGAATTGTTTCACACGCTTTCAGTTAGTTGGTAGCTGAGACCCCTTTAGACGACACGCTTTCAGTTAGTTGGTAAAAATATTCTCAATAATTTCTTATCTGACACTTTGACATTTTTATCTCTTCATTTCTTCCAAGAAACTGGAATGGACTAATTGTTTCTTTGATGTTTTGATAGCATTATAACACAAGAATTTCAACACAATCCTCCTCTTTACATTTACGAATTATACAGAAGAAAACAAAGAAGTGTTTTTCTTCTTAAACAATGAATGCAGAATTAATTGGAGTTCTTTCTACCAATAAAGGGTTTGGAACACCTTTGATTTGGAAGTTGGAGGGTTGAGATAGTAGTCAACAAAGGTACTTGAAATCTTATCAACTCCTAGAATTGTCAACTTGAAATAACAATTTATGTATGTGTTGCCTTGATGATTTACTTTGTCTAGAAGAATGTGTGATGCAGTCTTCATGTTGTGATGTGAAAGAAAGTGGGAATGAAAGAAGTTTGGTGGCATTCAATAGAACTTCCACCCCCGTGATTTTATTAGCTTCTCTAGAAATGTTTGAGCAGAAAATCCTGATACCTTTTTTTGTCGTAATACTTCTCTTCAGTTATTGAGTAATAAGCATGGAAGCATACCGTTATTCACAAAATCAGAAACTCGGACGATCTAAACATCCGAAATCAAGAGGTCATCGGTTGTGCCTTTCAACTAAAACAGATTTTGTTCCTTCTATCCATAAAAATGGTGACCTTCTGGTCAAAATTGCGAAAATCTGTGGTTAGTTATAGGCTAATGACTGTAGACCTATCAATTCGAACATGAGGTGAAAAAACGTTCAATTCATTAATACTCATTGAATAGGTACCACCCGAATGAATGCTCGTAATAATAAATCTTTGTGGCATACGAATCGTGGTTGATCTTTTTGATGTAGAATACAGTTCACTAGTTTTCCCATGCCAAGGGTGAATTGTAAAGTAAACGTCGACGAAAGATATCTTTCCTCTATAGTGTATGGTATGCCCAACCTTGCATCACGGTTTAACATAATATTAATTGCCAGAGACTTGCTTAATACTACATATGCAAATTTCGTCGAGCAGCTATTCTTTGGCATAAATGCAGGGCATTTGCATGCTAGCCGTGAAGGATGACCGCACATGACCCAGGCGTATTGTGTTTCCATAATTAAAATACTTGCTGGATTTGTTTCAGAACGTTAATGCTTTGGAAATTAATCTAACTTGATATATTTTGGTAAATGAACTTTGTACGTTTTCAAAAGCAGACATGATTGCTCGAAAATTGTGAAGACAAAAACATATTTCAGAGAATAAAAGAAAGTCCAAGAAAGTCAAGGAAAATCCAAAAAGTAATGAAAATAAAAATAAAACAGCGAGATGAAGACACAGCTGATCAGAAAGATAGGCCGGATAATAAATGAATCGAACTTAAATCGTAGAACAACACCCATGTCTATATCTACGAGTGTAAAGACAGCTTACGCAATTTTCAGAAAAGTCTATCGAAAAAACAGAAATAGTTTCGTAATGATTCGAAAAATAAATTCTTTACACAAAGATGTAACGTATTACCTATGTAAAATTTTTAAGGGAGAGAAACATGTCTGACAGGTTAATTTTATCCAGTCTGTAACCGCGTGAGCCGCAAGCAAATTCTACACCTTTTTTTCCATTTACGTCACGTTAAGGGAGGTAGTGTCACTCTACACCAATGCATCCCAAGTAGGCTTTATGTTCACTAACGTACGTGTGAAGGAACAGGAATTGCTTTTGTATACCTGTAAGACATGTTTTTCACTGGACGGGGTTTTTAATTTTTAAATGATAAAGGGATATCGAAAGTAAGAAGGTTGGCAAACGAAGCTACAACCCTAATACTATTGAAATGCTCGATTAAAGATGCAATTTTGTTCTATTGCCATGATATACCGAAGGACGAAAATAACTATTTTGCATCACAGGGGCGTGCATAAAAAAAAAAGAAAAGAAAATATTAGTATTGGATTCACGTAACGTGAATTGTACGCACTGTGGTATCACAATCGCAAACATTGGAACCTCTCCCAATGCGTAACAAATATTTGAGACTTGCTCCGGTATTGTTTCATTGTAATCATCAAATCAGTTTCCCGTATGAAGCGAAAAATAAACGGCATGTTTCAGGATCAATGGTGCATTGTTGTCTTGGTTGACTGCAACTCGCGGATTATCAATTCATTTCCTTTCTCGTGATTTTTTTAATTTATATTTTGGGTTACATTCAACCAGCAGCCTTAAATAATTTTTATAAATGAGATCTACTTTTTGAGAATTCAAGTCGGTATGTTAGGTACGCATTCTAGAATTATATTTAACATAACTTTAATAGGTTACACAACAAATCAATGTCCCTGTACAGACATATTGAAAATGTTTTTAATTCTGTTTTCATTAATATTACAAATTTAAGAACATCTTTTTTAATATCTCAATTATTTATTATGATCATTTTCTTATGGGGCAGAAGTGTTTTATCGAGCTATGACCTCACCTGCATTTTTTCCACTACAAAACCCGAGAAAAGTTTAAGAAACCACACCCCATGGTGTGGATAAGAAATAATACCTAATACTACACATGATAAATAAACAATATGTTGATCTAGAAATGAGTACCTTAAGAAGTGTTGAAGCCAAGTGTAAAAATTCGCAATAAAAAGTCTTTCAGCCTTTTTTTTTTTTATGAAGATTATACACAACTGTGCTTACATTTGAAATCTAATAGTAATAAAAAAGGATATTTCAAAATGTCAAACACACAAAAGAGACATTAAATTATGTGTGATTTGCAAGCGTAATACTCATAAATTACACTGTGTAATGGAATGGTTTCGAAATTGAACGCTGATATTTTGGTAATGGCAAGCGTAATACTCATAAATTACACTGTGTAATGGAATGGTTTCGAAATTGAACGCTGATGTCAGGTGAGGGTTAGGCACAGTGTCTTGTGCATGACCAGTTTTTATAATAAAAAAATATACATACAAATATACTATGAATCAAGGTTTCGTGTTCTTTATTTGTTACATCAGAACTCCAAATGTCATCAACTCTCAAAAAACAAAATCTAATTATTTATTTTAATTAGTGGCTCATACATATTTGTGATTGTTGTTAAACTCCTATTTTTATTTACAATTACAACTGTATGCATTTGGAAAAAATTCAAACATTTGTCTACATAAAATGCATTTAAAAAATGTGTGCTTTGCCGCAATTTCCCAATAATGAGCTGACAATTTTTTGTAAGTTTCTTTCCTGATACCCAGACCTTAACAAAGATTTCATGTGATGTTTGCAGACTAGTTGTGATAATAATGACCTCAACTTTCTTTATCATATGAAGTCATGAAAATCATATTAATGATTACTAATTGAAGGTAGAGAGAGTGCAAAGTATTTCACTATACTGCAACTACTAGAAATATATGGTGTAGATGCAACTAATTCAGAATGCATTTAATTTCAAATACAAATGGGTGTAAACCAATAAACCAAAATGATTTAAAAAGGAAGTTTTCTTTATTTCATACTTCATGAAGAGTACAATTATTTTGTATCATTTACTCTAATACAACATTAATAACACAATAATCTATATTATCTACAAATTCAGAACATTGTACATCTGAAATTCTCATGACCAAGATAAATAATATTATTAGAATCCTTTACTCTTAACCCAATCTAAGCAGAGAAGCACATAATCACCTCTAAATACTACATAACCACACATTTCATTGACTTGCGTAACAATAATTTTTCCAGTTTTTTCAACCAGATACTCTTTTAGGTCCTTTTCAAGAGCCTGCAACAAAAATTCAATGTTTTTAATTAAACAAAGAAATTAAAAGGAATATTATGCACATTAGAAAGAAATGCTTACTTATTTTAACAGGGCTACCTAGTATAACAACAAAAACAAGAATTTCTATTTTATGCTAACATGAAAGAGTTCTGGGAAACATTTTGAATTATACAGAACTACAAAATAATTTCATTTATTAATACTGTTCTCACAGGTAAAATGATTCAGAAATAAGAAAATCTGTTGTGCATCGACATGTGTGAATAGATTATAATTACTCATACAAACGTAAGCAAATAATTACAGAAACAGTGTTAACTTCCAAAACCATATATTTTTTTCACTTTGTACTGCACTTAGCACAAACAATTTAAAGTAAACTCTTTTTAAAATTCTGGAGCCCAGATACAATATTTGAAAATGGCCCCAAAAAGAGTTGAAACAATAAAAAAATTATTGAAAAATAGTATTAATGAATCTGTTCTGAAAATAGGTCAGGATATTTTTAACAGAATTAACGAGAACACGACAACATTTTTTAATACAATATTAATTTCAAGAAAATGACATGTGTAACCTTTTACACATATGTATACACTTATTTGGATCAGTGCACCTCTTAGTCTAGGGGGCCCACTCCTTTCCTGGAACAAATTTCCTTGAATTTTCCTGGCTTTTCAGTGCACTTTATTCTGTCTCTCTCACTGATAAAATTTCATAAAGTACTTCACACTGTTTAAAAAAAAATATTGAAGCAACTAATTTTTTTAAGGAATAAAATCTTGTCATATAACTGTCTCAAAAATTTTCCCGTCTTTCTCAAGACTCTTCAATAAATTCCCTGACACCCCCCTCCTCGCC
Source organism: Acheta domesticus (assembly GCA_031308135.1). NCBI lineage: Eukaryota > Metazoa > Arthropoda > Insecta > Orthoptera > Gryllidae > Acheta > Acheta domesticus. Next base: position 101,251,199 of record JAHLJT010005437.1, on the reverse strand, counting down.
TTTTCCAGAGCAATGAAATTCATTGATTTTTCCTGGTCCTCCAGAAAGTGGCCACCCTGTAGTCTCACGGGCGTTGCTGTGAATCGCCCTTCCCAACATGTTCATAGTGTCCTACTACATGGGCAGATGTCAGGGATAGTGGCTATCCCCCTTCCTTTACTTTATCCATTCAGCTTTGTGAGAGGTTGGAACCCCTTCCTTCAGCTGAGGGTAGCAGCCTACAGGTCCACCTCCATTTTTATTTTCTTGTTGGAGGGTGCTGCCAATGTCCCCATAGGGCTCATCTCTGTTACAGGTGAAAGTATTAGGGTGGTAGGGGAGAACGAAGGTCATTAACGCGAGAAACATGATGGATGGACTTGTCCCACCATGTCACAACATACAGGATCATAGAATGACACTGCCTACATGCAACGTGGACTTGTCTCCTTTGTCACCCAGGAGGGGGCCAAGTCTGAATGGATATGGTTTGACATGTAAGTGGGGCTTGTGCCTGCAAATCTTCACTCCATGGCTGCCTAGAGCTTTCAATTCATTTATTTATTTATTTATTTATGTCAAAAAAACAGTTAAAAAAACTGCGTATGACGAGCTATGGGGAGAAGTGAATTTTGTGCACGTTTTCATAATTCTGTGGTCTCTATCCTAAACCATATTTTAGTCGAATTTTGAATACAGAAAAAAGAGAGGCTTTTTCGAGTTTTGTTGACAAAATATTCGCTCCTATATAATAAAATATATTTTCAAAGGTAAAGTAGCTATAAATTCCTGCCCTGAACCCTCATGTTTTTCATGAAAGAATAATACTTTTTGCCGCGATAATATGAAAAACGATAATTTGAATAACTATATTTCCCACTGAAATTCAGAAGACGTGCACAAATAATGAAGTTGGCGTAACATTCAGGCCCGCAATGCGGGTAGGACTAGGTAAACGAGGACCTATTGTTAGGGGATATTTTTATTATTTAAGGTACAAACACTACTTGTGTTTGCTATACACCTTTGTAATGGATGCCCGGATAAAAGTTTTGCAAGTGGGTCCACATCACTTTCGTTATGGTACTGTCTTAACTGTCTGGTCAGCATGTTATTGTTTTATATTTTATGCAGCTTGTTACAGCTTGTAACCAATATTATTATGTTTTTGGGGGTTTGTGATCATCACATCATTGGCTTTCTTATTAAGATTCCCTCAATTCAGTGAGCAAATGCTGAAATGGTTGTTCTTGTTTCTCCACACTGAATGTAGTCCCCCCTCTCTTCCAAAAAATAATCAAGTTACTTTTAGTAGTTTACTGAAGTTACATTAAGAAATAAAGAATTTGGAGTACTTAAATAACTTATCTTATAGTAAGAGCTTAGAATTAGTTATGAATAGTCAGAAGTTGATTAGGCTTTATTTATACCACAATTTTACAACAACAAAACTGTTGGTTTTATAATAGTGACCTTCTTCCATACAATTTTGATGAATTTATCATTTCACCCATGAGACAAGTATGTTACACATGATTACTTTTGATTTCATAATTTAGGTTAATATGTCCCAATAAATGTACAAAATTAGACATGACCTTTTTTCTCCTTGGAAGGGTTTTACTTTTGTACCTTCTATTAATATTTTATAACAAATTTTTATCCACTAATAGTAAATCCACAATTAAACATGCAATTATAAACTTTCTACCAATACTTCTCAATTAATGAAACAAATTATGGTTTTTCACAATATCAACGTGTTAGTAAATGAGAAATAAATGTTCAATACTAACCCAAATATCCCCTTTAATCTTCCTGATAAATGTACGTTTACCAATTCCACGGTGGCCTATTCTTAGATACACAGAAGGCATGTGATTTTTACTTCTTCCAATAAAGTAAGGATGTTTCAAAGCTTCATCTGAAACAAAGCATTATATTTATTAAGTGAGGAACAAAACCATACCTACATTAAAAAAAGTGCTTTTTTTCCCAAAGCTATTGAGTATTGCATGAAATGGGTAATTATTCAAAACAATTAGTTTATCAACAAGAATTTGGAGGAATGATAAAAAGACTGAAGGAACATGCCACATTAATAAAGCACTGCGGTGCAATTGTGTTCTCAAGTTGCCTTTAAGTATGATAATGTTGAAATACATTTTAACAAAGTAACGTTACATATTGTTTTACACTAAAATTCAGTTACTCAGAATTATTTTAGTGGAACTTTAAATATAGTTCTGTCAGTCATTTTACAGATTCTGTCATTTCCCTGACTCGCACCTACAATGTGTACAAATTACATTCCTTTGTTTAATTATTCTATTTTTCTTACAAAAGTGGAATGTGGGAAATAATTTGTGAGAAGGAATGGTCCTGAAAAACTATTAAAATATCTCACCTGTTGGTGGTGTCCATCCTGAAGGATAGCTGTCATGGGGCAAAGGATCTGGAACTAATGCAGGAGGAATAAGCCTCTCCACACATTTCCATTCTTCAGGGTCCTGTGACTCAATGAACTCTCTGCCTGAAAATGCCGATTTTTCTCTGTCACCCTCTGCTGCACTAATATTCGTACTATGAGATGCTGCAACCTGATAATCATTGAAGGAAATAAATATGAGTAGTAAATACTTCATAACCTTAAAAAGTCAACATGCTTGTTTTCGGCAAGTTTTCAAGTTACCGTCGCAATAGGAATAGGATGAGCGTGTTCTACTGTGCGGAAGGGCACACAGGCAGTAAATCGTCCAGGTTTCAGCGCATTTATCCGGAACCCAGAACTTATGGCTAACCTAAATGCTGCCATGTTTGTGCGATACGCTTCGCGCCCTCCGAATTCGGACTTTTTTCAACATGGACGCATAGCGTCCGAGGATTATGCATTGTAAAATTTGGATGTCAATGATGAAGTTGTTTTTGTACAATGATAGTTTTTATTTCTCAGCAGTTCCAAGGGGAAAAGTCACGGTAGAATTTATAAACGAGAGTATTTCAGGTATATTGGACATGAATTTTAACACTTTGATACGCGAGATGACTACGTGCCTATCACTGCATAGGTGGCGCTAACTACCGCGCTGCGAAGGAAGATGGTACTGCTTACTGCGATGCGAGAATCACGGTTTTGGAAGGATTGTTGAACTGTGTAGAAGATATTTTCTAGTGAATTTTATTGTTCTGAATGTGCCAAAAGGTATGTTGTTTCTTCTGGGAGTGAAGTTTTAATGATAAGGCTCGTTGAAGAAGATCTATGGGACAGCAAAATTTCACTGCAAATCTGCGTTCGTCGTTGATCGTCTTTTGTTTATTTATGCCCTAAAGTTTTTGTAAAGCCGTGCCTCGTCCCATTCGCTTTGTTGACAGCATGTAATAATGTAAAAAGCAGGGAGTTACTCGGTAGCTGCGTTTTTGTGGCGATGCGTGGTCATGCTGCCGGCTGTAGTAAGTCCTAAATGAGTGCAATCTGTGTTTTGTACCATATGATTTTTCGTAATGTCTGTGTAAATTTCGCCTGCTACTTTGTCCGCAAACGGAACCTAGTTTCGGGCGTGTACTAGTTGCGCACAATGTGTATTTATGTATGAAGTTGCTAATGTAGTGTTTTTTACACAGTATTTTATATTTATTTTTCTTTGTTTTCCAGGTACAGAAGCTACAAATGCTGGTTGTCACTTGCAATGGCTTCCAGGGAGACGAGAAGTAGTGTCGGTAAGCAGGTGGGTGATTCTAAAGCACTTGATAAAGCAACAGATGTACCTGATGTGAAGAAAGAAAATCGCAAAAATAGCGATTCAGCATCTGACATAGAGCTGAAAAAGCCAATTGGTCGAGCACGGACAAGGAAAACCACAGAAACAACAGACGACTCCTCTCAGGAAAGAAATCCACTAGTTTCAAGAAGTGCTCGCTTTCGATCTGCTAGTTTGCCCCCAGTGTCACGTGAACCTCACAGTCCCAAGGCCCAGCGAAAACTTCGCAACGTGAAGGTGAACCCCCAACCAAATGGTGTAAAGAACCATGTCTCTCCCTACCGTACTCGTTCTGACACACCTATTCATGTATTAAGAAGTGGAAAACAACGCTCCTCAATTATAGGATGGGTTTTTGATGATGCCCAAATTCCACTGGAATATCGCCTTGGCCGTCGACGCACAACCAGTACTCCCAAAGAGAAAACAGAAGACGATGCTGTGAGCTTGAGCAGTAAAGTGAATAGTCCTGGACCTGTTGAAAGTGATATTAGCACCTGTGAATCACCGGTTGCAGAATTGAACAGAATCAGTGTTGGTGAGTTAGACAACGATATCAAAATGCCAGGGTTGTGCTCTACTGATGTCAAGAGTGAAGAAAGTTTCCTGCAGGAAACCCGCAGTGAAGGTGACCCTTCTGAAATGAATAGTGACTCGAATCTAGGAAAAACAATCTCACACAAAATATCTGCACTAATGAAACGGGGACAGGTTAGCCAAATCTTGCAGCAAATTTCACGAGCAAGAGAAGAGCGCCGGGCCCAGGCAGTGGAGGGGGACAGAGGGAGTAGTGATAGAAAAAATGTGAAGGATACAAACTCAAACTTTTGTGGTGGGTTGGAAACTTCGAACAGTGGTGTAAGCTACACTGGACAGATGAGATTCAATCCTCTGAATCCGGATGCAAATCCTTCTAAAGCCAAAGATCGTGTGCAGAGTGTTCCGATGAGAGACGTTTTCATACCGACAATTTTTTACAAAAGAGAAATGAATAAGGAAAGGGATGACAAATCCAAAGTTGTCAAGCCTGCTGCTATTAAATCCCGAGTCAACTCCATTAAAGAGGTGGGGCAAGATGGGAAAGAAAGCAGTAAAAATGATGCCCCTAAAGTGGAAACAGATGACACAAATGGTGAAGCAAATAGAAAGGTAGACAAGGCAACATCAACATCTGATGAATTGGAGGTGGGAAAAGGTGACACGTTTGAGGATGCGCTGCATCGATTAGAACAAGAACTTTCAGATGTTGAAAACTCGTCGATGAATAATTCTCGTAGAAGTAGTGTATCAAGTTCTACAGGGAGTCATGAGAAGAAAGTAAAAAGTGAATTGCATGTTAAAGAGGAGATGAATGACAATGTGAGTTCAAGGGCAAAGTCAGTGAAAAGAGAACCAAAGAAAATTGTGACAGAGTCAACTAACAGTACTACTTGTGTTAAAGCTTCTTCGGAAACTGGGACTGCAGAAAGAGAAGATAAAACCAGCAATCCAAGTGATAATGTTCCTAATGTGTTTGTTTCGGAGGTTGAATCAACATCGGAACTACCTGGTGGTGAGTCTGAAATGAGCGATTCGATGGATGAATCAAAGTTGAATGTGAGACGTTCAGTTCGTTCATCTGCCCAGAAGGCTACAGCTTTAATCTCTGCAGGTACTACCAAGCCAAAACCAAAACTTCCAACTCCACAGTGTTCTGATGATGAAGCATCAATAGCAGTTTTGTGTCAGAGGGTGATTCCGTGAGCACGTCGGAAAGTGGCTTGAAAAATTTGAAACCGAAGACGAAGACTGCTTTAAAAAGTCAGCAAAAATCTTCAGAGAGCGAAGACTTGACTATTGGCAATGAAAATTCATCAGGAAAGAAGAACATTTCAACATCTAAAGCAATTACGATAGCAGACAAATCCTGTAAAAGTACCTTGAATCCTAAAGATGTTAGGGTAGAAAATGCCAATACACCATGTGTAAAGGCAGTTGAAAAATTAGTTCCTATAGAAAACGTTGATAAATCTGTCTCTCCATTTACCACTGTAAAACCAATTGGTAACAGAGGTTTGTCTAAATTTCCCAAGACTGTGTGTGATGTGGCTGCGATTAAGAAAGCCTAGAGACCAAACTAAGTGTCCTTGAAAATAAAAAGTCTGTTGAAAATGAAGCTTCAACAACTGATGGTGCTAAGAGTGTAGAGGCTCAGACTGAAGACACTGTAAGTATTAAAAATAAGGCTGACAAGACTGAGGAAGGAAAGGAAGGCAGGAGAGTGTCAATGGCAGAAGATACAGAGCAAGATGCTGAAAAACGAATGAAAGATGGAAAGAAGTTGGAACAAGTAGTTGGAAACAAATCAGTTTCGAAGACAGATGTTCCAGGTAATCCAAAAGGTGTGAAGAAGGAGATGGAGACAGAAAAGACTGATGACAAATGTACAGGAAGTGAGAAAGGACTAAAGAGAGAGGAAAGTATGGTTGAAGGGGCCACTGAGAAAAAGCTTGATATGAAGGGGAAGTGTATGGAAAGAAAAGTAAAGTTGGGAGCAAGGTGACTGAGGAAGGAAAAAATCAGAATACTGAGAAAGATCGTGGCAAGAAAAATAAGTCAGAGGAGGGAAAGAAGGATGAGGGAAAAAATTGAGAATTGTAAGGAAAAGAATAAAAAGGAAGAAAGTAGAGCGAAGAAAAATGAGAATAGTAAGGAAGAGAAAAAAATTGAAAAATCTGAACAGAGTATTAAGGAAAAGAAGAAACCTGAAGAAGGAAATAAAGAAGGGAAGGTAGATACTAGAAATAAGGGAAAAACAAAAAAGGAAAATGAGGGAAGTGATAATGAAAAAGTCGAGGAGTAGTAGAAACCAGAAGATAAAAATTGAGGAAGAAACAGTAGAAAAGCTGGAGCAGGTTAGTGAAGTGAGAAAGATGGATACAAGAAGAAGCAAGGAAGAAAAAGTCAAAGCAGATAATGATAAAAAAGTCAGTAATCAGGAATTAAACAGTGATAAAATGAAAGATGTTGAAGAATCTAAGAAGAAAGTGCCTGAAGAAGAGCAGAGAAAGGTGACTAGAGCTTCTGTTCAGAAGAAACGATTGGATGAACAAAGCTCTAAAAAAGATGAAGGTGGATCACAGAATGTGGCTGTCTTAAAGACTCAGAAGACACAAGATAAAGTGTGCAAGGAAGCAGTCAATGCTGTTGAAGAAAATACAGAAAAGAAAGATGTGCCTGTGAAAGAGGAGACAAATGGTGAAAATCAAGATGAAGAAGGAGCATTGAATATTTCAAAAGAAATCTCTGAAAAATCTTGTGTAGATAATGTAGTGAAAGGTGAGTCAAAGAAAGATATTGACTTAAAAATGCCAGAAGAAAATGTGATTGAAGAGCAGAAAGACACCAAAGTGGAAGGAGAAAGTAAAGACAAAGTAAAAAGGAAAGTGGAAGGAGGAGTGAAAATGGAAGTAGTAGAGAAAACGAAGGTGGAAGGAAAGTGGATGAAGTAAGGAAAGCAGAACAAGTAAAGAAAGTGGAAGAAGGAAGAAAAGGTGAAGAAGAAAGGAAAGCAGAAGGAAGGAAGGTGGAGGAAATAAAGAAGGTGGATGAAGGAAAGAAGGTAGAAGAAGAAAAGAAGGTAGAAGAAAAGAAGGTAGAAGAAGAAAAGAAGGAAGAAGGAAAGAAAGTTGAAGAAGAAAAGAAGGTGGAAGAAGGAAAGAAAGTTGAAGAAGAAAGGAAGGTGGGAGGAGGAAAGAAAGTTGAAGAAGAAAGGAAGGTGGAAGAAGGAAAGAAAGTTGAAGAAGGAATTAAGTTGGAAGAAGGAAAGAAAGTTGAAGAAAGAAGGAAGCAGAAGAAGGAAGGAAGGTGGACGAAGGAAAGAAAGTTGAAGAAGGAAGGAAGATTGAGCTAAGGAAAAGGAAGAGAGATGCAGAGAGTGAAGACATTAAGTGTCAAGCCTTGGAAGGTATGGGACAAATTAAGAAATCTAAACCAGAAAAGGAAAGCAGTGATGTACCACAATTGACAGGGAGCATATCCAGTGATGAGTTGAAAATCAAATCGTCTTTGGAAAATGGTGTATCTTCTGTGACCACAAACCAAACTGTCTCCTCCGAATCCTCTGACATTACAAACAAGACTATTTCCACGGAAACCTCAGAAAACAGTGAACCAGACTATTTCCATTGAATCTTCTGAGACTGCAAACCAGATTATTTCCACCAAAATCTCTGAGACAGCAATCCAAAATATTTCCACCCAAGAAAGTGTGTCAGAAAGTGAGATAATGGCAGTAGAAACTTCCGAGGAACGGAAAATTGTAGAAGGTGGGGAGAAAATGGCAGTAGAATCTTCTGAGAAACAGGAGATTGGTGTTGAGGAATCTTCCAAAATTGAAATGAAAGACACAATCGGTCCGCCTACAGCTGTTGAAAATACTGAAACCACCATCAGCAATATAGCTCATATTGAATCTGAACAGAAAGAGAGTAAAGGACAAAATATAGGTAAAACTGTAGTTGAAGGTGATGTATCTTGTAATAAATCATCGGAGAGTAATATCGTGGAAGAAAAAGTAACTTTTAATGACAAAAGCGATGAAAATGATAAAAATGAAACTGTCATTTTAACTGTGAAATCTGATGAGAATCGAGATGAAACTTCTGATGCATTCACAACTAAGAAAAGAAAACATTCTGAGAGTTCTGTGGAAGGTGGTTCTTCTAAAATGTTGCATAGTGACAACGCTGTGGATCTCTTGAAGACTGATGGCTCAGAAGATGCTGTGAAGGCAGTTGAAGTTGATGCTGACAAGTCACTCTGTGTTGAAAGTGCAGAAGATAGCCTCATCACAGAGGAATATCATATTTCTGAAGAGCCAGTGCAAGAAACAACACAAGAAAGCACAACCGACATATCTGTTGTGGAGGAGATTGATATTTCAGAAGAACAAAAGAGTTGTAATGGTGATGTTGAACATTATCCTGACAGCCAACCACTCGCTGTCGAGGAAGATGCTTTGTCTTTAGACCTTGAACATTTAGGTGCTGAGACTTCACCTTCGGATTTTAACAAAGACTGCGCTGCGCTGCTCCAACAACCTGACAGAGGAGACGAGAATATCGAGAATGAGCCAGAATTTGTGGAATTGGATAAGATATGCGAGAACGGCACGTTAATTCCAGATGCGAGTGTTTCCAAACCAGCATCCAAATCCTCGGAGAGCTCGGTGTCCTCCGACAAGCAAAGCGATGACGAGAGTGAAGCTGCGATGCCGGATGGTATCGAGTCAGAAGATTCTTCTAAAGAGTCCCTTGACATGAGGGTTGACTTGAAGGATATGGTGCTGGGAGGCGTTGGAGAAGAGCTTTTGCCGAAGGCTGTCATCAAGGAGAAGTCGTTTTCGGAGGACGGCAATGACTTCCTAATGTTGGAGAAGGAAGACGACGATGAAGAGGTTGAGGAAGATATAGATGTTTCCCCGGAGGTGAAGCAGACTGAAACAACAGAAACGACTGCTCTTAAGGAGGAGGAAATGCGCATCGAGAAGGCCCAGAGTTCTTCAGGTGTATCTACAGATGAGGTGGGTCATTTTGTGTTATTTTCAATTTAAGGAGTCTGGACAACACAGAGTTAATTCACATTTCTGTACTTTTCGTCAGCCAGAGGAAAACCGAAGTTTGTATAAATCCAGACATGTCTCCGTTGTATATACTCCTGGGGGTTGCCCAGAGAAAAAAGAGGCCTAGGTCAGTGGATCCATTGGGGGCCCCTTTTTTCAATCTGAATCACTATACATAAACAGATTTCATTTCTCCGTGTAGCAGAAATAACTTAGTGGTTAATTTGAAGTAGAAGTAAGTACTTATTTATTTATTTTGAATGAAAATTAATTTTTTCAGGGCCCAAAGTTCAGATGGAGTCTTGAGCAATTTGGCCTACCTTCTGGGCACCCCTGGTATACATTTCCTGCTGCTTTCTATGCACATAGTTCATGGATTATATCAAAAGTTAATACAGCGTTTGGATCATAATGTTTGGTTTTGTACAAATTCTAAGATCTTTATTTTGGGTACATGAAATGTGGTGTGCACTTGTTGTCTTGATACCCCCTTTAATTGTCAGTTTGTTCCATTAATTGTTCAATCGTTTATAATTCATTTGCTTTTCCCCTCATTGATTGTAGTGACACAGAATATTCATAATATTTCTTAACTTTTTACATAGAAGATTGGTCAATATTCATATGTAAATGTTTTATTCTAAAAATCTATTTTCTTTTTGATCTTAAAAAAATTCAAATAAGAGAATTCCTTCCCTGCAAACTGCTTTTTTTTGTAGTTGCAAAAGATGTAAATGAAACAGGAGACTCATTTTTTTTGCATATTTTAAACAGTTGGTTAACTTAACTTTATCTTAAATTAAAAATTTAGCAAAAGATTAATTTTATTAAAAACAATTTAAAGAAATGTGCTTTGTTTAAGTAGTTTTTTAATGACTGTGGAGAATTATTCCTATTGTAATGTACACTTTTGGAAACATCATCTCAAAGTTAAAACTGGTTTTTATATCTGTGGTACTAAGGCGGAACCTGATGTGACAAAAAGTTGATTTTCATTTCATAATTGATATTTTCATTATCCAATAAAAGTTCAGAGTGCCTGAGAAAGGAAGAGGGTGTTATTAATTGTGAAACACTTCAGTGGACTTGTCAAATTATTGTAAATAAAATAACAATTTCAGCGAACCCAGAAGCTTTGGAAAGCATCTCGTGAAAAGACAGCAAGCAATCCTGACATACTGGGTTCTACATTCATACCACAGATATAATGTTTGATTTTAAGAGTGGTTGTAATACTTCCAATTTATATATTAGGTTTTACCTTTAAAGAGTGCAATATTGATATCAGGGTTTTAAGTGACAATATATATTTTTCGTGGTTAGTGTGGTAAGAAATTGTGTACTAATGTTCAAATTTGTAATTGATAAAATTTGTTAAATATGGGTACATATTTTCTGAATTTAATTTTCAGTCTCAGTAAATTAACACATTTGTTGTATAGGAACAGGTAATGGGAGAAATCTTGTAGTAATTTTGGGAGAAACGGATTTGTTCGACAGGATTTTAATAATTCAATTTTTAGCTTTAAAAAAACGATTTTTTTTGTTCTGTCGTGCTGCGTCAACTGCCATAATCGTTAGTCGTAAGTTTAGTGCATGCTATCTTGGGAGGCGGCGGTGTTTTCCCCCCTCGCCAGAACGTGAGATCCGGTGCCGACCTATGGGATTGCGAGGGAATTTCCTTCCCAGGTATCTCCCACCAGCGGGACACCACCCAGCCTGCCAAGCTCTAGGCACCCAACTGGTCTCTTCATATTGTGTGATAGTGGAGTGCATGTAAGTGTGAGAGGAGAAAGTGACAAAGACGGAAGGAAAAATCGCGCGCGGCCCGTGGCCCGTTTGTTAGGGTACTGCTCCGGCATTCGCCTGGTCGGAGGACCGTGGAAAACTACGGATGAGAGGAGCAGACCGCTAGAATTCTCCTCCAGACAGCGGATGAATTCGACGTAGCTATGTGTATCTAGCGTCAAAAATTCGCTACCGTTGAGAGACGAACCCTGGGATCTCCGGTCAGAAACGCTGCAGTTGTTGTCCTGAGCTATTTTAGACGGAACGATCAGTGTTTCTGTGTAATCCTTTTTTACATCCTTACCTCTGTATCGAAATCAGTTTCCTTCCTAGGATTGGTAACAGTGAATTGATTTTTATCCCAATTTATGGTTTGCAGGAAGGCATGAGTTCTGTGCGTGTGTTATTCTGAATTATATTGTTCGTAAGATTGTTTCAAACTGACAATATTTTAAATTATTTGCTGATTTAAGTAAAAAATGGCTCTCATGCGTTTTCCCCTATTCTCTTCCTCTTCTTCCATTTTTTTCTTCTCTTTCTTCGTAGTTCATTTACCAGTACAAATAAGTTTTGTAAAACTCGGGAGCGAAAAGATCTAATTTTCAAATGTAGCTAACCTCGCGTTGTTGGTTCATCATTCAATTACGTGTAAAAAAAGGGTAGGGGAAGAGATTCAGAAGATTAAGAAAACGTCCGCAGATTTATACTTCTCCCCCACACGTCACATAGTTTCTTTTCTCGAAAATCAAATCAAATTCTTCTTTCCCTTCTCTTCTTTTTCTTTCTCCTTTTTTTATTTGTCTCCTTTTTCATCATCATCATCATCATCTTCTTCTTCTTCAAAAGTAAACTTAATGGCTTATTCTTTCCCGAAGATTTCATTAGGTATCAGTCGATACCCCCCAAATTAAGTCAAATGTTTTCTCCCCCTCCATTGCTATTTTCATTGCACCCCTGTTTCCAACTTCGGACACGTCAGAAGAAATCCTCTTGTCTCATTGTCCCTCTGTCGTATGGCTCTTTGGATCAATCACATACTACGAATCTTCGCGATGTTGACGGACATTAAACGTCGCCTTCTTTATTTATTCCTGTGTTTGGAGCGTGAATATTAAAACGGTTTGTTCAGCTATCTTTGTCCAAAACAGACGAACGTCGACAAAGACTGTCGCGTGTTTTATTGAAAAACTGGCGTGTCAAATATTTGAGGTTGATACTGCCTTGTCCCTTGTTTGTCAAGAAATGAAATGCGAGTCTAGGAATGACGAAGAAGAAGAAGAATCTTGGCTAATAGTTTTTCCAAACCTTTATGGACTGATATGTGATTTGAGTAAACAATCTTCTTTTTACGTTGCAGCTATTTGATTGATTTGTGTTTTAAGATACGATATTTTATTAGTTTGCTGTCCTGTTAACTTTTAAATCGTGGTTAGTATTGCATTCTTGTCTTAATATATTGTTATGTAGGCACCAGTGCAGTAGGTTTGCCTGATTCCTAAAAAATTCAGTTCAGCCCTCAAGTCGAAGAAGTTTTGAGACCCCAGCCTATTTTCCCTCCCTTAAACCCTCATCCTATTTTCTGTTTATTCATTGGATTGTGTCCGAGTAGTAATCCATTCGGTATTCGGCTTAATTTGATTGGATTCTCCCACATTTTATTTTTATCTCTGTCCGATATGTTGGTAGTTTGCCTTAGAACTCTCACCTCCGCGACATCGAGTTGCGTGCGTTTTGTTTCACTTTTTTTCTTGTGCGTATGGTAGTATCGGTCTTATTTCTACTGATATTTTCTAGCTTTGATATCCATTTGGTATCCCTTTTCTTGCTTTGGTATCGCAGATATATTGTACGATATCGAAAAATTGTGGGAACGAGTAATTCAATTCCTTATATTCATTTACTTCCTCCGGATAAAAAAAAAAGTTGTTTTGCGTATCTTACTTCACGAATTTTTACCCCATATTAGAATCTGACATCGGCGATCCCCGGGGGCCGAGACCGCTAAGGCAATAGTGTCGTAGCGATCTCGGACCGAAAATTGCGGGGTCGAGTCCCTCTTCGTCCGTGGTTGTATTTGTGTTCGTCCTTTCACCTGTATCATCTCCATATCATCTTCACAGCTATAACGTTAAACCCAATAGTGGTCGCTAATGATCTAGATGTTGACGCAACCGTAAATATTTTTTAAAGGACATCAGCTGAAAAGTACGCAGTACGTAATTCTACACCATAGTTTGAAACTTTTGTTGTTGTTATAGAGAGATTACTCAGGGACCGCTTTGACAGCTGCTGCTTGGCTTGTGCTGGCAACATAACTGCAGTTTAAGACCAAGTGCTCAATTCATCAACGCGTTCGTTCGGAATTGGCTCACTGGTAAATGTGTTTGACACCACCTCTTGCGATCTCATAGTCCGAGATTACTTTCATGTGTTTCCTGACCTGTCAAATCGGTCCCTTATAGACGAACATCTCAATAAATATGGTTAGCGCAGTGCCGCGGTGAAGTCCTGCAACAGAAACTCCCCGTTCGCTTGCAAGTTGCGGGGGAGGGGTCTCCTTGACCTTTCGTTTTTGCATTGTGCTCTCTTCGACCACATTTTGCATATGCTTCTCGGGCACCGCGCTGTGTAAAGAAGGAAATTGCCTTTGCTTTGACTTGCCGTGTAACGAGCATTCTTCATGGCGTTCGGAAGCGTAAACGAATGGGAAGACAATTTGTTGCGGTCTCGTTTTCTGAGCCGTATGCAGCCGCGAGGAAAATCTCGTATGTCGGCGTTTGTTCTTGTGCGTGTTAAATATATTCCGTTCTCTTTCAAAAGTGGGCGTGGTTTTATCCCCTCCGTTCCTCGCTGTAGTGGGACGACAATAGAACAAAGCCTTTTCATTATTTCGATGGAAAATGAGTTGAATTAATGTGTTGGTATATTTTCCGTGAATTATTTCACACATTCACGTCTTATTGATAGGTCTGGTAGTTTGTGAGAGAATCGGGGATTTATTATTAGTTACATCTTCAATCGTTGCGTTGATATTTAGTTCATAGTTTTCTGCCTTCACACCAGATCAGGTTCTGCGAGCCTTATAAGGGTTCGATAATAACGGCCTATGAAGCCAGTGCGGTGCTGTCATTTGGCAAAAAACAGAAGGGGATGGTCAGTGGGGTGCGGTAGTGGTTAGGTACAGGCACGCTAAGAATAAAAAAAAATCATAGCATTAAAAGAAGAGCTGTCTTTCAAAGTTCATGTAATTATAATAATTTAATGGTAATTATAGTCATTTGAATAATAATATTTTAAATAAACATTCAGTGCTTGTAATTTTCTGTCGCCTAGAGTTTGATCTGGTGATATAAATGAAAAGCCAGGTTTCAGAGCCAACCCGAGACCCAACTATTGGGGCGGGGGGGGGGGTCAAATAAAAATAAATAATAGGTTATCAGATTATAGTAAATGCGTTTATTAAAGAAATAATATTATTTCATTTCTACATTACGTAATTTTACTTTGTTGGTCAGGCGTGGCTGAGGCGTGGTTCTATTCGCTCGCAACGTTGTTCTCCGTAAGCGCTGTACTGCAATCAAATGCTTGGACGCTCTATTGAGGATGTTGATCTCTTATTACTGCTGCGACGCACATGAATGTCGTGCATTAACAAAAGACGTTCTGTCGAACAATAGCGCTCGTATTACCAGCACAAATATGTTGGAAAATATGGGCCTTTTCCCGTATCGGCTGCCAATCCCTTATAGTTCAACATTTGCGGACACCACGTCGAACACAACTTCGGATCCCGGTCAGCCTGGGGCTCATTGCGAACGTACGGTAACCCTCAAGCCGGCTCCGAACTATCGTAGTCGTGGCCCTGAAGGAAGTTGCATATCGTAAGGAAAGATGAATATTTCAAGATTTTCCTGGGGGTGGAGGAGGTCCTTGGATGCATCATATAATATGTACTTGCAATACTGACTTTATTTCGGTTTGGCCGTTCGAATAATGAATAAGCGCCGTCCATATGTAACGCATATTTCAAGTGTTTTGAATCCCCTCTCTCCTTCCTTTAAAGCGCCCTTAGACCACCCCCCAAATTATTAAGTAACACTTGCAACAACCGCCATATACACAATAAATAACAATTAATAAAAGCAGTAAAAAGTTGTATTAATTAAATATGTATTATATATTAAAATGTATGATAATTAAAGTCACAATAAGTTGGCGATGCGGATGGCACATAACAAGATTGGGGACAAATTTTGATTGAAGGAAGGGCGCATCGTGGACCGTTATTTACGAAAAATTAATGGGTTTTGAGTTATTTTGAAAAACCGATAAAAGGCGTGATTTTGACTTATTTTATGGTTAAAGAAACGTGTCTCCGGGCAAAATTCTTGTTGGCGAACCTCACATCCGTGTTCAGCGACCGAAGAAAAATCTATATTCCTATAGGAACCGAATTTCAAAACTACCCCAAAACTTTGCCTTATTTTCTATCATTTAACTGGACTATGAACCAACTCTGCGAGGATAGGATACTCTGAGTTGCGTAGAGCGAAGAGGTCTCACTAAAGTACCTGCAACTGCATCGTGAATCATGTAATAATGTTAATACTTGTGGCAGTGGGACTCGAACCCCAGACCTCTCGCCTCTGATTCGAATGCGGCGGCCGTCTGGCCAACTGGAGGCCCGGGGAGTTTTATTTATAGACTAGGCTTTACTGCGGAGCTTGACGGTTCACTGATTTTTTTGGCTTGTCCGTTTGGAGCATAGACAATTCATCAGGCGCCATTAAGAACAAAAATAATGGATATGAAGTTGTAGAATAGGGAGGGAACTAATTTCCAAGTTTGACCTTCATACGAATGGAGTCTATTTGCTCTATCGCAATGACTGAATATGTTTTTCAGTAAGGAAATGATATGGGCTTTGAGAAAATCAACAGATTCACCGTCAGGTCCTTTGTGTTTTCGAGATATTCGCGAAGAAAACGAATGCTTATATGTTGCTTAAGGGATGATACAGGGGTATGGGGTAGTGTTTTCGAAATCCCACAGGCACTTAATTTGAAGGCCTAGTGAGCAAAATTTCGTTGAAGTCTGAATAAAACTGGAAATATAAAGGTATACAAAGAGCGTAAACCAGTGATATTAATGCCATAACCATGAAAGCCTCTCCTCATTTCATTATTTATTTATTTTTGATCTTTATTTGTTTTTGATCTTAAAAATGTTTGTACTGACTTACTTTCTGTGACATGTTATGGAGTTTTGGATGGATCAACGATCTTCAACCCCTGTGAATATGTTGCAAACTCGTGAAAATTAAATTTTTTAGTAGTGATTTTTCTTACCCTTTTGTACCAAAATTCAAAATCTTCAAACGTAAATTAATGCCAATTCAACTTATTTGATGTCTGAATCAATTATTGAAAGAATGAAACGAAGAAAAATCGAGATATAAAAGAACTCGTGTAAACGAGAATCTACCCTGTTCATTCGTAGCCATCGAGAAAAATTAATTTTTGGGATTATCAAATATTCCGTCTGCAATCGGATTGTCAAATTGCTTCAGTACGACGAAACCAAAGGAACGAAGAAAATTCGAGATATTAAAATTTTTCAACGTTTTCGAAGTTCACTATAGTAGGGAATATAAGAGGATAACGGGGGGGGGACTTCTATAACAATGAAATAGCAACAATGAAATTATAAGAATGAAGTATGTGAGGATATTTGGAATTAAGCCATGAATTATTACTCAACAAATACAGAGCGTGTTTCTTAAATTAATAAGTTAATTATTGTAATTATTATAACGTCATTGTTTTTAATTAATTTTATTTTATGTACATATTATATTGTACACATTATTTTAATAAACAATTCGAATTATTGATTTTGGACAGAAATCATCTAGAATGATCTCTCTTTTAAGGTCAGATGCCATGCGAATTGAGATTCTATATAATGGATAATAATTGTTCTAAAGAATTATTAACGAAATAGATCACTAAATATAAGGTAACAAGTATCCAATTTCTCATATGTAGGATAAAACGAACAAAACTGCTGTATTACGAAAAAAATTTAAATTTCAAAGTAATTGTTATGTAGGAAATCAACAATGCTCAAACCGTTGGAAACAATGTATCAACACATCTCTGCCGAAGCGAAACGGGAGCGACGGCCAAAGAAGGTCGAATGAACGCAGAAATGCCTTTCTTGAGGTATGTTTTGGGCTTTACTGGATGAAATCAGGAAGGAATTAATGAGAAAATTATTGGGAATAGCAGTGTACATATTTCCGATTCATTTTTTCGGGATTTGATTAATAATGTTTTTATAATTCAAAAGCCGATTCACCTCCTGGTACTCTCAACTTTAATACATACGTGTGCTGGGTACCTCTTGAGATTGTCTATGAAAGGTAAGGCTCGAAACACTTTTGGGAAATCGTTTAGTCCGGGAATTCCTTATATGGTTGAGATAGTGAAGAATGACGCAACACAATTCAACGTAATATAAAAAATAGTGTAATAATAGTATTCAGGACCACCTGAAAGCATGTAAAGCAAGCACGAACTCTCAGAAAGGATGAACGAGAGATTTTCCTAGCAGGCCTAAGACTACAGACGGCATGGGAAAAAATTATAATTTATTTTCATCAAAAAACAATGTATAAGTATGTGACGTGTGTGAGAAATAAAATTTGCATATTTTCTTGAGGTCCAGAATCCGAACCCCGCCCTTTTTCTATGCGTAGTTGAATAATGAAAAAAAAAAGAGTATGAACAAAAAATGATTAGCGACATTTAAATAAAAATTGTAGCTCCCGAGTAATAGAAAACTTTGAAGAGAAGAGAAATATAAAGTCGGAAGAATAACGATCCTTGCATTTGTCAGAACTGGCTAGATAAACACAATCCAGACCGCAGGCAGTAACAGCAATTAATTAAAATTGGGATAACACATTTAGAAGGAAACTATTTAACAAGGTAATGGTCAGATAATACTCTCTGAGTCAGATATGGCATCCCCAACCCGGAATAGGGCCAATGAGTCACACGACAGGGCGACAATGAATCATACGTCAGGGGGATTTGTGACAACGGGGGAAAGAGGATGTATTCCGATGTAAGTTGAAGTTTGGAACCGAGGTACAAACGAAACTAAAGGGAGAAAAGAATTGGCAGAGGAGAATACGGAAAGACACTACCTAATAAAATATTGGTGAAAGAACAAGCCCCTTAGTTTACTTTCGAAGAAAAGAAGAAACCTTTTTTTCTCTCTCAAATCTGAAGAAAAGCATGACAAAAAAGACCAGATTTTCATTCTTCAAATCTGAAGAAAAGCATGACAAAAAAGACCAGATTTTCATTTCCAATTTTTTGGGATTTCGGAGCCTAGCAATTTCTTTTCTTTCTTTCTTTCGGAATGAATATTTATTTCTGATCGCGAGGACCTCTAGTGAAAGGCATACGTTTGGCACTCGAAATTAAAGTTCAGATAAGGGGTGCGTGAGTTATTATTTGTGCCCTTTCAACCATTTTTTCCTCGTCTCCTCTGCCATCTCAGATAAGATAGCAGTTCAGCGAGAGGTGGTATGGGGATACTTTTCGAGCGTTGTCCAGCTCGCTGTACTCCGCACCGACAATTATTCGGATAGATGTGAATGTTTTTTTGTAACTTTGTTCCCGCAGCGAGAATCTTGTGTGGAACGCATGTGATCTTAACTAATCACAGAAAGCGGGTTTCCCCATGACAAGCCATTCAAGGCGGGTTTCCCCATGACAAACCTGACCATTCCTTTTGGGAGGAAATTGTTATGTATTTTGAATTCTCAAATTGGTTTCGCAGAAATTAATGACCCTCCCGTATGTTCTCGAATAAAAGAAGAAATTAAGGAAAGTTATGGTGTTATCTGTACTGTAATAGAATTATGAAACATCAGGAAGCTCAGCGCCAAGCAAGAAAAATAAAGTTATTTTCAAAACAGAATTCAAGAAAAGGAGTGAGGTCAGCGCATGGTTCGCGCTTACGTTTGGGTGAAGCGGCAGGATGAGAAAGGAAGTATCGCCCGCGGTCCGTGGTCCATTGTTGAAGGCACTGTTTCGGCGGGTGCGTGGAGTTGGTCGAGAGAAAACACGAAAACGACCGATCGGAGCAACCGGCTTCTATATATTTGCAGTTGCGTAGTCAACGATCCGACCGAGAGAGTTGGATCAGGGCATCAACTCATGTCACTGCAGTGCCTCTGACCGGGAGGTCCTACGGTTCCACTCCCAGTGGTGGGAGGATTTTCGATACTAGTTAGATAACTAGGTCGAATTCAGTCGCTGTCTGGAGGAGAATTCGAGTTCCCGTCTGATCGGTTGGTGGTTGCTCCGATCAACACCAGGCGAATGCCGGAGCACTACCCTAACAAACGGACCGCGCGCGATTTTTCCTTCCTCTTCCTTGTCCTACCCTCACCCCTTACTTACACTACTCTACCACACATGCCGGGAGACCGGTCGGGAGCTAGGAGCTTGTTCCGGCTGGGGCGGTGCCCCGCTGGGAGAGACACCTGGCTGGGGAACTCAGCAATGCGACGTGTAGATCGGCACCGGATCTCAGGACCCAGCGGGGGAAGAATACCGTCACCTCCCATGATAAATACATGCACTACACTTACCGGACTAATGACTGTAGCAGTTGACGCACCAGGAAGGAGGAAATAACCAATCGAACGTTTAGGAAGTAGGTTTGCTCTCCAAAAAATATAACATTGTCCGAAAAGTAATTTTGGAAAATTTGCTGAATTAGAAATAGAACACGCGTCTCGAACTCTAAAAGGTTTCAGGGTTGGCTATATTTTCCCCTGCCGCAAAAATCCACCCCCTCTGAAGTACCCACGTAAAGAACCTTTAGAAAACCCGTAAAAACATTGATTTTTAAAAAAATATTTCAATTGAAATAGCAAAATCTTACAGTTTTGTATATTATATATTCATTGCAAACTCAAATTTAATAAATTAATAAAACAAGCTCGCAAACAATCACGAAAAGTCTCCGCCAGGCAGCGAGATCTATGAAGAAAAGTTACGCCATATGGCCAGCTCTCTGACAAAAAGAGTTTATATGGTCCGATTAAAAGAAGCTGGTGATTGAGAGTTGCGAATGGAAGAGAGCGACGTTGACAGTTTGCGTACTACTGATTACGCAATAAATACTTATGAAAGTAACCAAATCATACACTCGTATTGTATGAAGCTACAGCTTCAGAAGCACGACTTCCAGTCACCAACTTATTTTAATCGGACCAAATAGTGCAATTTTTCTAATTCTACCACTCAAGCCCCATGTGGCTGCGATGGAATATCACTCGTCATTTCGCGTCTTTCTCTGTCTTGCATGATCGCAAGCACTGCTTGATACGGTGGCGATCATGCGAAATCTAGCGTCACGACCGAGAAGGATGCGAAATACCGCGACATATTCCATGGCGAAGACGGGCCTAGAAAAATCTGTTTGGTTTGAAGTTGGTGACGTGTGTGTGTGTGTGGTTGCGCAGCTGAGCCCCGAGGACTCGTCCATCAAGGAGCCGTTCCTGAGCGCGCTGGGGCTGGGCCCGCGGGCCAAGGTGCTGGACGGGCGCGAGCACGGCTACACGGGCACGCTCAAGACCGTCATCAAGGTGCACCGCTCGCCCGAGAAGCGCGGCGCCAAGTTCCGCTTCATGGTGAAGAGCGGCGCGGGCGGCGGCCCCGCGCCCAACGCGCCGGCCAATGCGGCGAATGCGGCGGCGGCTGGCGGCGGAGGGGTGGGCGCCGCGGCCAACGGCCACGCGGCGGGGCTCGCCGCCGACGGCGCCGCTGCGGAGCGCGTCGAGTACCGCATCCACCGGGAGGTGAGTCCGCCCCCCCCCCGCTCCCTCTTCTTCCCTTCCTCTTTCCCTCCTTCCTCTCTCCCTACCTCTGTTCCTCCCTCCCTCCCTTACCCTTCCCTCCTTCTCCCCCCTCTTTTCCCCTCCCTCCCTTTTCTCCTCCCTTCTCTTGCTCCCTCCTCTTTTCCTCTTCTTTCTCCTTCTCTCCCTCTTTCATTCTTACTCCCTTTCTTCTTCCCTCCTAGTCCTACTCCCTCTTTCTACCTTTTTTGTTTTTCCCTCTCTTCCCTCCCCTCTTTCTCCCTCCCTTTTCCCTCTCTCCGTCCCTTTCCCCCTCCCTTTCCCGTCTCTCCCTCCCCTTTCCCCTCTCTCCCTCCCCTTTCCCCTCTCTCCCTTTTCCCGTCTCTCCCTCCCTTTTCCCGTCTCTCCCTCCCCTTTCCCCTCTCTCCCTCCCCTTTCCCCTCTCTCCCTCCCTTCCCCCCTCTCTCTCTCCCTTTTCTCCCTTCCCCTTTCTTTCTCCTGCCCCCATTTCCCCCTCTTATCCCTCAGTGTTCGCTCTGACCCCTTCGTTATCTTCTTACTGTTCCTGTCTCTCGCTTTCCTTATTTACCCCTTCCTTACTTCACTCTCATTCCCTAATTTCTTTCATTTTGTCCCTGTTTTTTCTTCAATACCTTCCTTTCGGTTTACCTTTCTTGTTCCCTTCCGGTTTCTCGTTCGTTTGCCTGTGCCCTCTTTGCTCCTTCCTAATTCTCTCGCTCCTTCCTCGTCCATTCTTTCTTTTCTTCCTTTCTGTCTCACTTTTTCTCACGATCTCCACATTCTTTCGTAAGGTCTCTCTCCCTTACTTTCTTTTCTTCTCCCCAACTTTTTCCTTATATCTCTTTTTTCTTCCTCCCTTTCTCTTTGCCTTTCTCCCTTCCTTCCGGATTCTCGTTCGTCTCCATCTGTGCCCAAATTACTCCTTCCTAACACCGTCGCTCCCTCTTCTCCCATTCCTTTTTTTCTTCCTTCTTCCCCCTCCCCCTCATTTTGTCACTCTCATCCTTCTGGTACTTTCAGAACCTCTCACTCAATCGCTTTATTTCCTTCTCCCCAATTTTCTTCTGTCTATCCCTCTCGGTTCTATTCTTCAACCCTTCCCGTTCTACCTACATCTTTCCCTCCCTTCCGTTCTCGTTCATTTCCATATGTGCCCTCTTTACTCCTTCCTAACCCTCTCACTCCCGCCTCCATTCTTTCTTTTGTTCCTTTCTTTCCCTCTCTTTTTCTAACGCTTGCTCTTCAGGTTCTCCCTCCCCCACGTACTAATATCTCCGTGCCCACTTCCCTCTTGTTCTCTCCTCTCGCCCCGTCGAATGAACATTGTTAGCAGCCATTCTTTTTATTCAGATTGAAATCACTGAAATGGCAACGAGTTGTAGAATTACTTAGAGAAGTCATTAAAATTTCGGGGAGTTGTATGTATAGTATGTACACGCATGCAGAATACATTCGTACATGTTCCCACAATGCTTCAAAGAAAGTAACCACAAAATAGTTACATTCTTCTTTCACGAGTTACATCAGCGAGTTTTTTTTTTCCAATACCAGTAGTTAAGCCAACGCCAGTTTTCCATCGTTACAACTTCTGCAACTACGCATTCGTCAGTTGTTACGTGTACTATAAAAGTGGACGCTGTAAAACGGGTTGCATTAGCAGAAGTTTGAAGAAGAAAAAAAGGAGGGGGGAAAAAGTACTATATCTTTTTGCAGATAATTTATTTTCCCCTCAGAACATTTTGTTTCAAGTTATTTATACACCAAATTAATGAAAAACGACCTAACAGCAACAAACAAATGGAACAAAAGCGACGCAAACTAATCTTAAATATAAACAAGACGAAACTTCGGAATTCTGGTTACTTTTTTTGAAGTATCTTTTTTAATAAATTAAGCAATTATTTTAGAATTGGATATATCGAATTGTATTGTCTGGTTGAATACTCTAAAAATATATCATAATTCATTCTGTTTGTCCCCTGGCTTGGAATCTGTGGAAAGGTGAATACGCACGAGTGTGGCGGGTTGCATACCTTCGCGTTTCTCTTCGACTTCTTCCGATACTTGATAATGTTCATTTTCCCTAACTAAATTTCTGTCGTAAACACTTTTCAAAACGTGACATTTTTTTTCTGAATTTTGAAATGTTTACAACAATAATAAAAAAATATTAACAACTTTTGAGAGATGTGGGGAAGTACTATATTGACCAACCAACATCTTGCTTTGTATATCTGTTAATAATAATGATCTAGATTAATTTATAAACATTCTAAAATACTGGTACATTATAAGTGATATTTTGTAAACATTTTGAATTTGAGATATTTTTGTAAATAATGAAGAGTTACGTGAAGCTTGCAATACGTACAAAATTACTAAAAGATAGTCAAGATTCAGATACTGCCCAGTAAAGGCTTCTCTGTTATTGACAAAATTTGATTTCTCGCCTCTGGACTTCCAAGACAAGTAAAAAATTAGCCACAAATTTATTAGATGAGATATTCCAATCATTGAATATTTTTTACTAAACAAATTACCAAAATCTATGTTGAAATGTTACAGAAATACATTTTAATTGTTTTTTTGAAAGTCAGGACTTCCAACTAATAGTTGTAATTAAGTTGCCTTTCCTAAAAGTGTGGATTAAATCCCTTGTGTGTGAGAGAGATGTACAGTTTACTTTCTAATGGAGTTTGTGTGTTTGTAGGTGCCTGCTGCATTGGACCCAACTGCAGCTGATCTCACCAACTTCGGACTTGGCAACCGCAAGTGTCTGAAGCCATTTACTTTCCGATCTTACTTCGGTTTGTTAACCCACTAATCACTCTCACGTTTCTCTTTGGTGTGTTGTCGGAAGTCCTCACTTAAGGTTACTGCTGGGTGGTTCTTGGACTTAATAACACCGTCTTGATGTGGACAAATAACTTGTAGAATGTTTTAAATTATGTTTTATTGATTTGGAGAAGGGCTAACTTTGGTATTGGGACACTTGTGAATTTGCGCTTCTTAATTTATGAATGAATTGTGACAAATTCATTTGGCTACTGGACTCTTTGAGTTGCTTGTTGAATACTCAAGGAATTGATTCCCTTTTTGGATTGTGTAGGATAGTTTGAATTTAATATTTTAGCTTTAAAATTAATTAGTCAATGCCAAGATTTTTAAAACTGAGTGAGTGATGTGTTGTGAAACTTGTGGGAGTGATTTGTTTTAACTTTTGTCGATAAGCATTCACTTCCTGATAATTAAAATTGAGAAAACAAAAGAAGTATCATATCAAAGATTGAAAAGATGTAATGTTAAGTAAGGACTTACATAATGTTTTTTTAAATATGATATTTGGTGTTTGTTTTCTGTTTTTTAAATTTTATTTATTTATATATTTTATTTTGAGGGGAGACAATTTATATTCATTTTCTGTCCTTTTTCTGCTGTAATTTAATTATCTTTGAAATGAGTTTTAAATTAAGTATGTCTGAACATAAGCAAATTATCTTTTATCGAAATTCTGATAGGTATTATTTTCATTTTAATTTGTAATTTTTTAAATTTCTGGTTTGAAATATTATGGTTTTGATGTACATTTAAACGTCTGACTATTTCTTCATTTACATTTTGTTGCCTAAATTTTTGCAATTTTCTTTTCAATTCCTGATTCTCAGTGATTCACTTAAGTTACCATTTTATTTTTTTATTTTTTTTACTAAAATAGCACAAAAAGTGTGAAAGTTAATATCATGAGATTCATAAAGGAACACATTACTGGAATTAAATTTTAAAAACCAAACTTAAAAGTATGGACTCTTGATGCATGTGATTTGTGCAAAGAATGGTTTATTTTTGCCAAATACAAAATTTTGCCATATATTCAGTTGCTTTGGTATGCTGTAATAGCTTTACATATTCTGCCACAGATTTGAAAAGTCAAAGTAAATCTGTTGAGTGTGGGGTAAGTCAGCCACTCGGGCAAGAAAAGCATTTGTGTAGTACAATGCTTAAAGGATTAAAAGGACTGAGGTTTAAATATTTTTATAAATACCTTCTTGCATGTTGTGGATAAGCTGGGACATATTTGAAAGATTCCTGTTCATGAGATTTGTATTTATATCTCGTGCATGGTGAGTGCTGTAGGGTGATGGCATTGAGCAAATCAAGTGATGCAGCAAGAGCTCAAAGCATGGACTAAACTCAAGACCTCTTTTCAGCACTACTGGTATTGTGAATTATTAAGAGTTTTCAAACAAATTCAATACTTTTTATTATAAAACTCTTTCCTTTTAATTGGATTTTCCCCCCCTTGCGTTTGTGGATGCAAACTTATTATTGAACATTATTATCAAACATTACTTGGTGTTCACAAAGAAAATGCCCAGTTATTCTGTGGATGAAGTTTAGCTGAAAATTTACATATGTATGATCAGCAATGAATACATTGTGAATTTCCAAAGATTTGTGAAAGAATATTTGCTTCAGAAAGCAACAATTAATTATAATTTTGAGAGGAATTGAGCTTATGTAAAGACAGCTCAGTTGAATGATGTTCCTTTTTGTGAAACTGTACTTTTTAGATTCTCTTAAAGAGGTTTATCTCATGAAAATATTGATTAAAAAATGTTTTATTACTGTTTGAGTTGTGTTAAAAAGAGGTTAGAGGAATTTCCCTGAATAAACATTTTTTTAACATGGTTTTAATACATGGTGACTTGATATAAATTATTTCAGAAATGAATGCTCCTTTATCTTATATGGTGTTGGTTAAATATTTTGCTTAACTTACGCATGAAGTCCAATGAAAAATATTAGTAGTAATGAAACAATTACCTTTTCAGATCTTAGCACCAACTCTCCATTTCTCAAGGAGAATGCCCCAACCTCTGAGAATGCCGAAAACAAATCCAGCAATAAAGATGATTCAAAAGGTCACAGGTCAGTTTTTGTTATTTTATGTAAAAGGCCTTTGCTGTGAAATAAGAAAAAATTAAAGTGTTAATTTTTACAGAACATTTTGAATTCAACTACAAAAATACCATGTGTTTACCATTTGTATGAAATCAAAATTTTCTTATACAATATTGAATTGTCTAATGAATGCCTCGCTTCATGCTAGTTTATAATAAAATTGCTATATTAACATTCAAAATTGCTTTAATAATAATTGTGTATTAATAAGTAACAAGAAATAATGAAAATAAGTTAGAAAGTCCAAAAAGTTAAGAATCACTATTAGATTGTGAATAAGAGGGTTCTTAAAAAAAAAGATTGATTATATATCTGTTTTCAAAATGGAGTAATCATATAGTAATTATTGGAAGGTATTTGGCATTGCACTGTAATTGTATGCAAAAATTTATTAGTGTTTATTTGAGTTGACTCAGCATTTTATTTAACTTTTCTCATTTTCAAATACTGTTTGTTTTAATTGTTGCAGCAACAAGGCTGGTGAAAATTTGGTCATCCCTGAGAAGAGTTCGTCGTTCTCTATTCACCCGGGCAGACTCTGCTCAGATGTGTGCAGCTACTGCTTCGGCAAATTTGGCTCGTTGGACACACCATGTCACATTGCGCAGCTCAAAAATGTGGAGAGACAACAGAAGATCCTTCAAAGTACGTGGCCTTATTGATTCTAATACGATGTTTGCATGTTTGGTCAGGTCTGTGACAAGTTAAAAAAGTCAACATGCAGACCACTTCATTAATAGTTCTGTGAACATAAAATAATTCCCTTCCATCTTTCACAAAAAGGTTAAAGCTGAATACTACCTTTTTAAGCAGATTCATTACAATTCTCTCTGTACTAATTACTAAGAAAAGTGAAAGTTGTTCTTGTAGTTGTATTTTTGTGTTATTGAACATAATATGAAAAGAATCAAATATACTTTTTCTGTGTTAATTTATGAATGGTTACCTATGGTCACCATAACTCATGGTATCTGTTAAATCCTGCTCATTACTTCAAAGATTCTGCAATGGCAAAAAAATGGAGTAATTTTTGGAAATATATTTTATGCAAAATTTGTAATTTTATGTTTATTTCTGTCATTGATGGAGTGAAAGATAAGGAAAAGAAGTAACCTAGAGATTAACTTGAACAAGGAGAAAAAATTGACGGGCTCAGTAGAACAAGGGGCTATCCCACATGTTTTGTGAAATTGAGTTATTAGCATTATACAAAAATTAAAATATTATTCTTTTAGTGGAATGTGTTACTTAAATCCAGTACAGACTTACATGTAAATGTACTGTGTTTAAAATTTTAAAAATGAACTGAGTTACTTGAGGGAAGTTGAGGTAAAACCCTCATTATCTCAGAGCTATGTCAGTGTTGGACCTACAGTTGTTACCACCAACCTTGTTCTATTGAGCCCTTCAATTGATATTATTACCACTTACACATTCATTGTCATTTCTTTTCTTTCACTTATTAGTTTGGATCTTCCTTTCCTTTTATGCTTGGTTTCTTTTTCCTCTGTGCTTTTTCTTGTTTACATTTTCAATTTTTCTGGTTCATTTAATTATATCAATAGAAATATTGATAGGATTGTTTCTTTGGGTTTTATTAATTGTCTATTTAAGGACAACTTTGTTTATAATTTTAATTTGCTATTTTTGGAGAATTTGCAATTGCAAGAGTTAATGAACATAAATATCATTTATCTTTCAGCTGAGACTCATCTGACGGCTGACTCATGTCTGTGCGATGCCTGTTACCGGCACGTCGATCGCAAAGCCAACTGCCCATCGTACAATCCATCGGGAAACAGGAAAAAGTGCCAGCGAACCGGCTCCACCTCCCACAACCAGTGTGTGTCAACTGGCTGCACGCAGCCTGCGGTGCACATAGTGCGGCGCAAGTGGATGGTGAAATTGAAACGGTGTATCGGCAAAAAGGTAGGCCCATAAGTGGGATTATGATTTGTATTGTGTGGGTCCCATAACAAAATTATTAATGCATTTATTTAGAACTAATGAATGCATTAAATAATTATTTATTTGTGAGATATCTATGTTTCAAAACAAATTTGTTTGTGCTTGATGTTACACCTGGTTGAAGGCAGTTGCCACACTTTACCATATTTGCCACGTGTTTGAACCAAACATTTTATGATCAACGAAATGTTTATAGATAAATAAAACACGTGTTATAATCACAAGGCAACGTTGACAACTGACTGTTATAAGGGAAGGTATTCACTCCACATACCACTAGCCAAAAAGAGATTAAAGAAAGCAAATTTGTAAAAGCAACAAAAAGCTGATAGATAAATACAAAACACTTAGAGGCAAAACAAGGCATGTAGTTTGCAAATATGGCAACAGTTAATAAACCACCATTAAATTATTTTTGTACTTAACTCAAGAAGTGTGGAAGTGTCAACTTGTGAGTGAAATTGTTGACTCACGATCACCCATTATTTTTGTAGTTAACTTACCATTTGTTACTTGAACTATGCTGTTGCAGTTGATGACTTGACAAAATTTTAGAACTAGTCTGCACATTTCTATTTGGAGTGTACTTTGCTTCTCGTAACTGAAAAGAGTAGTGATTGACTCACCAATTTTTTAAACATACTACCTACAAGGAAACATATTTTTAAATGACAATAAATAATCTCTTGTGAAACACTTGTAAAAGTGAGCCTGCTAAAATATATTATGCAACGCTATTACATTTTTAATATAAATTTACATGCTATGTTGTACTTCTTTTGATAAATTTACATCTGTGTCTGCAGTTTATTTATTTATTAGAAACTGAAAATCAGATAAATTCTTTGTAAGAAGTCTCAATGAATCCTTTGAATAATATGAGTGTGCTTAAAGAAATCTGGAAGATGTGTCGTGTTTATTAATTACATTGAGTCATCATGAATGGTAACTTTTCACTTAAGTACAAAATAATGTGTAATAATGTTATTTTACTACAGTGAAATCAGTGTACAATAAGGAATAGATGGGATTTCAATGATTAACGAATATATATCCTCCATTCAACTAGTCGATTTGAATCATCTTATTGCTCACAACTCTTTCAGAAAATTCAAGTGTACCTTTTGAAGCTTTGGCTTGCTGGATTCTGTGAAAATAATTCTTTCACAAAAGTAGCGGATTAAATGGTCCAAATAATTTATCGGGATGTTTGACTTGCAGAATAGGTAACATTTGAAGAGCATAGGGGTCATATTCCAATATTTATGTTAATGAAGGTAACCATAATGACAATGGTCATAATCAGTTCCACATTTATAAACATAGGTTTTGCTATGTGTTATTTCACAAAAATATTGTGAATAAGTGAATGACTTCATCAATGGAGGGGGTATTTTACTGATTTAGCGGTAGCAATGCAGTCGATGGATCTGCTATTAATAGTGGTTTAGTGGTTGCTGGAAAATCTCTGGCTGTACCCTCAAGGAAATCAGAGATGTCAAGCTCAAAAAAATTTGGAGTGGTTAGACTCTATGCAAGTTGGTCAGTTTTTCTTCCCAAATATGCATGAGTGTATTGAGGCTGAAAGGTTTCAAATCCGTTCACACATACATTTACAAAATTGGAGATGCCTATCCATATCGTCCTCATTTAATGCGTGAAGCAACCTGAGAATGTAGGATTTCCACTTTTCTTGGGTAAAATGCAGTAGATTCTTGAGTTGCCTTGCCTACACCTGACTCATGCAAACCTTGCCTTATGGACTTCTTTGGGGGTCTTAAGAAACTTCGTTCCACTGGTTCAATCCTCTCGTTGATACTGATTTCTTCCTGCCACACTGCCCCTTCACATCACCACACACAGTTCCATCCCTCTCAAACTCGTTGCATAATTTCGTAATTGTTACACGTGATGGTGGCACAGCATTAAATTCTGCCTGCTATCATCTTTGCACTTCTTTCATGTTCTCACATTTCCAATAGCACTTTATAATCCACTTCCATTGCACAAAGGAAAGGTTTCCAGCCATCTTGTCAGTTACTTCTCACTGTTGGTAAGTGAGCCGAAACAAAAGAATCGATAAAAAATGATAAGTGAAACAAGAGAAACAAATGATTTCTAACAATCACTAATCTTGACCAGTCTAGACAATAATTTCAGTCAAGTTATCTGCGATATAATATCTGTTATTAACGTTCAAAGAGTGTAAACCCCTTTCTGGGACAGTCTGTATGAACAAGTAGTCTAATAATTTGGCCATTACTGTATGTATGCAGCATTTGTGCTGCTTTGTAAAAGCATTGAAAATTGCCCATTATCTGGTGAATGTTCTTCCATACTACTGTTAAATTAATCAGTATTTTGTTTATTGTATGTTTGATAAGGAAGGTTAGCATTTTTTTATATTTATTGATAATTCATTTGTTTAGGTATAAATTAACATTTACTTTTTTAATAATATAACAAGCATATTAAGGTCCAATCTTTTTATTGAAAATTACCTTTTAATTACTTTATTCTACTATACATCATTATATTTCAGAGAGAAATATTATCTCTTCTTCAGACAACTGAAAATTATACTTTATGCATTATTGTACTTAGTTCATTACATAAGTATTATCATCACTGGTATATATGCGCATTCATTATTAATAATTCATCATTCATAGTTAATGCTTATGACCTCCCACTTGTTGACCCTTATATTATTTACAACTGAACATTTCAAGTTGAAAGTCAGTGGTGATGTACATCGTCTCTAAATCTAAACTGATTACGTACATTTACATCCTCATAAAACAATATAACAACACTAAATTATTTACAGTTTATTATCTTTATCTTTTGACCTTTCCAGTAATCCAAATTTTGCACTTTTTGACATTGATAAATTTACACATCTTTTTACTATATAATATAATCAATTGGATACTTATATTGTGTTTGTTTTTTAAAATTTGACACCTTGTACTTATTGTCCATTACTTTAGTTGCATGGGAACATTCTTTATTTGACAGTAAGGGGTGGTGTACATCTTTTAAAAAAGGAAAATTGCCTTTTACATTTAGATGATCATTAACACACAAATATAACAGTGCTATATTCAATTTGCATTACTTGTTTGATCCTTGGGAACGTTGTCAAATTAATGTGCTTTTCTAAATTCATATAAATGTAAAGCATGAATTATAAAATATATGGATTTTAAAATTTGTTATTAAAATCGCTCGTAGTTAAACTTATAATTACATTACATTTTACAAAATGACTGATGAATGCAAGCACGAGAGTATAAAATCATAATCACCAACCTTGTCTGCTGCTGACCTGTGCAGGTTGAAGGTAGAGGAATAAACAACTCATTTTGCGTCAAGTGGAGTGAGGAGCACTTCATTCGCAAGGAAGGGAAGGGGGTTGTAGGCAGAGGCGTATCTAGGTATTCAGGTGCCCACGGCAAGCATAGACTTTGCGCCCCTGTAGGGATGCTTGAAATTAAGGTGGTTGTTATTTGTTTAAACGGGTATACTGTATAAAGTGACCCTAGTGAGTGGCGCCCATGGCATGTACCATGTCTGCCATACCGTAGATACATCACTGGTTGGAGATGAGAAAATGAGTGGTTATTGGTAGATGCACAAGGATTGCTCTTTTATTGTTCAAGATTAACTAAAACGTCATAACAAGTGGTAGAGGTATTTGTTTCTGTCTTAGTATTCATGAATCTTTTATATATATATATATATTTAGTGTCTCTAGAGAAAGTCTACCAAAATAGTCATTTTCCTGTGCTACAATCAATGGATTATTGAAGTTGATTTGGTGCGCAGTTTCTAAGCAATGTTTTGTGAGGGAGTTATGTTGATACGAAGGCTGATTAACCCTTATCCGGGCAACCAGTGTCTGTCGGACACTGTGGGTTATATTTAATGTCATATAATGTAAAGTAAAATTTTTCTGTTATTATGCTTTCGTGACTTTATCTCTGATCTATTGGAGCCTTTTTTTTATGAATTTTTACAAATTTTGGTCCATAAACAGAAGTGAAAATAATGATTTTGTTTTAAAGTAACGTAATTGGGCAAGCAGTGTCCAAAAGAAACAGTGTTCTTTCTGTAAGAAGCAACGGTTTCTGATTTACATTTTGACACAACAGTCGAAATAACGTTATTCTTTTGTTTATTAACTCTGTCGGTGTTCATAAACTGGACACTTTGTATTGATATGCGACAAATATATTCTTTCGGTAAGAAGGAATCTTGGGCGATTTCTATTTTGTCACAACCGCGAGATCTCTAGGAAGGAGACTCAGCTCCGATGCTGGAGGCATGGTCGGAGTATGTGCGAACAGTCTTGTGGAACTGTTTTTGTGGTCCACCTGTATAGGGAGCAACAATGGGGCTCAAACGTTTCAAGTGATTATTTTTCTACGATTTGATGACAAAACCATGCGGTCCACAAGACGTTGGAATGACAAATGTGCCGCTTTAAGGGTCATGTGGGGAAAATTCAATTAATATTTGAGAAAGCATTACCATCCTGGAACAGACATTATTGTCAACGAAATGCTAATTCTAATAAAGGACAGATGCCCATTCAAACGGTACATACCAACTAAACCAGACTAGTATAGTGCACCGTGCTCATCAGGGAAGAAAAAAGACGTCACTTGCGTGGCTATGCGCGAGATCGCACTCAATGTTGCAGCAAATGTCACCTGTCAGTCTGCAACGAGCAGAGTGATGTAAGCCATCTTTGCAAGAATTGTAAATAATAAACTACTTTAATCAAAATATTTGAATTTATAGAGAAGAAAAATTTTAACTTGCTCAATGTGCGTTATATTCTCAGTACACGAAAAATGTTACACTCCATCACTTCTTGTAAGTTTTTGGGATAATAAAGGAATTATTTTCATTAATTATTCATTTTCCGTCATTATACTGATATTCTAAAACAATTAAAATAATAGGTGTGGAAAAGTTGAAGAAGGGAATCGTGGAAAACATTGATTGTACAACAGTGTCTAATGGACACTGCTTGCCCGGATGCGTTACAAAAGTTCCTTGCCCGGAGAAGGGTTAATCTTGTTCTTGCACTCTTGCAGCCCTTCTTTCAATTTTCTTGATGTCTGTCCTACATATGTGTATGAACACTGCTTAGAAGTAAATTTGTACACAACACTGGATTTGTGTTATGGTGGAATGACGTCGTTCTTTGAGAGAGAAATGTATTTTTAATGTTCCACAAACCTTTACCCCACATTTTTGTTCAAGAACGGAAACTGGGATGAAACTGATGGACTACTTAGGAATTTGATAGTTTGTTACATTGTTGTACTACGGAGGTGTCACATTTAGTACCTAATTTTACAGGAGAGTAATTTAAAGAGGTTTTTGTCAATCCAAGTGATAGTGGACATGTTATTTTGACTGCTAATGTTTCAATTAAAATAAGTTAAAACATTTTATTAGTGTTCCAGCGAATTTTGCGATTTGTGTCTCATTGTCATGTTGATGTCTAGTCGTATATGTGATAGTGTAGATTCAAGTATGTTATTGTAGAAGGTGCAAGAATTTCTGAACAACAAAAACATTGTACAGTGTCTATATCTCATGCTTCACACAGACTGTACCATTTTATATGATGCCACACTGTGTTATCTAACTTTGAACTGTGGTGTTATTTGGGTGCCAAAATTCCCAACAATTTTGCTGCCCCCCCCCAACTTAAATGTTGTCATGGAGGGTTCTTGTCAATATAACAGGGCTGTTGGCTTGATTTTATTTCTTTCCTTTCCTTCCTAATTTTTCAATGAGTGGCAACAAGCAATTGACTTGTTCGTTTGATGGAAGAGCTGGGAGGAGAATATATCGCGTAGTCATCATCATTATCATCTCAGTTATCATCAAGCATTTTAAGTCATCTTAAATGTTTTGGTCATTAGCTAGAGCTCCTTACCATCAGTTAAAAAGACTACCTTTTTACATCCTGGAGTTTCTTGAACCTAGCCACCTCTCCATAATTCCCAACGTGTAAGCCATTTGAGGCCAATAGACAGCAAACATCGAAGCCCTGGATGGGATTCAAACCCCTCAAACCCTGCCACTTGTGTCTGTTGCCGTATGTACATTATGGGAATTGTTGAATATGTAGCTTATTCATGTTGAGCAAACCTGAGATCTGAACTCTTCGAGGCAGCTTTTCATTCACTTGCTGTTGAGCCATAGTGAAGGGTTGTTTCATAGACCTGTTATGTGCTAGTGTATCTTTGGAGACCATTGGGAGTTTATTTTCCATTGATTTTGGCAGCTTGTGTGCCTCATGGGTACTATCATGAGAAAACATCATACTTTAATGCCATTGATGCATTAAACAATCACATAAATGTTTTGGCAATGTAAGATGTGAGAGTTATTTAACAAGACATCAAGGGATTCTTAACTCTTGATAAAGAACAGAAACAATTTGCTTGGAGATACATGGAAGATCATTGCTAGTAGATACTAATTGTAAATGGTACAGTGAAAGGAAAATATTGATAAAATGATAATGTTAACAGTTTATTTCGTTCTTCTTGGCCTATACGTAAGTATTGATTTGTTTGTCTTGTTTAAGCAGGAAAACAGGAAAATTATTTTTAAAAAAAGCTCTAAATGCAAGGACTTTCTTGAAAAATGTCTGTAACTTCAGGTCCTCTTGGCACAGGTTAATATTAATATCAAATTAGATAAAAAGAAAAATAGATAAAAAGAGATAGATTAGATAAAAAGAGAAAAAGAAAGAAGCAAGTGTGGGAATGTGCACAATGAAATACAATGAAAAAATCTAGGATATAGAGGGTTTTGCATTCTCAAAATACAATGCATGTCTGTAGCGGAGGTATGCAACCAGCAATGCACAAAACTCCTCTCTGGTTAACCGCCCTTCTTAGAAAACTTGTTTCAGTCGGCTACACTATCTTCGCTTTCGTGTATCTAATCTTGCTGTTGTGATGGTCTTACGAGATAAAATGAGTATTAAAAGGAGTTAAGTTATCCCGCATATCTGTGAAGATCTTATTACGTACGTTGTTATTAAAGTTTTTCCAGTCAAGCCGGTGAAGTTTGAAAATTGTTACCTTCGTTGCGCTTGTATAAAGTGATGCGCGTTACAACACCTACCCGCTTTTACTGCAGAGCTCCACGATTTGTCCTTGAAACCTCAATGAATTGCAGAGATAAAAAAGCCGACTGCCTCGCACGCCCTCCCCTCTCTGATAAGGGAACAGACAAACCCGTGGGATGAAAAGCCATTCCTCCTCGGAATTGTGCAGACACGTTGATGGAAGCTAGGCAAAGTTTAGCACCTGCTTAGTACTTTTTCGCCTTCGAATTCTTCGTAAGAAGATGAAGTTGTGTAATCGTGTGTCGGAAAACAGCGAATTTTCGCCAGAAACACTCTTATAACCGGGCCCTGGTAACGCAAAAATGGATCAATCCTGTTGCTAAATCAAAAAAAATCCTCTAACACGTGCTGTAGCCAGAATCCTTGTTTTGTTGCTTCTTGATACCGAAAAATCGATTGACGGCAAAACGTCCTTGTGTCCCTCAGTAGTCAACGCTAGCGCCTAAACCGTTCAGCCGATTTTCTTCAAAACAGATATTCCACAATCGATCAGAATGAACTCGTGGATTTGGGCATTTCGAACCGATATTTTGATATTTGAGGATACTTCACATGAAGCCTCAAAAACATTTTCAACATTTTCTAAAACAAACGGCACCATTTTTTTTAGTGGTGGTATTTTGCGCGTCGGAATGACGCTGCCGAATGCCTTTAACTGTGCCGTGACCTGGGAGATTTGGTGGGCCCGTTGTGAAACAGCCGCTGAAGCGCCAACCGGGACAGACGTCACCAACGCACGCTCTTGCAACACGACACAGCTCGCACCCGCTGATAGGCCTCTTGTTCTCCCGTCTCCTCTTTTTCGTGTTTGCTGGCTTTTCTTTGCTTTCTCGTCCCCCCCCCGTTGTTTCCCCTTTGACCTCCTTTCCGTGTCTTTATTCTCTTCTGCCTGTACCCCACTCTTCTTTTTCTGTGGTCTCCTCCATTTCGTATACTTCATCTCCCTTCTTTTTTTCTTCCTTTTCGTCGTCGTCTTCTACTTTTTTACCTCTTCCTCGTCGTTTTCATCTCCCGCCTCTTCCTGTACCGAGATCTCTTCTTTCACGCCACTTATCTTCAGCTTCTTGCCCTTATGCTGTTCCCTTCTTTTGCATCTTTATTACCTCATCATTATTGTTCTTTCTCATCTTCTTCTTCTTCTTCTTCTTCTTCTTCTTCCTCCTCCTCCTGTTTCTCTGTCTCCTTTTCCCCTTTCTCCCACTTCAGAAACTTTTCCCAGTAATTGTGTTGAGTTGGAAGATACATCTTGTAAATATTATTTGAAGAATGTGCCATTAAAATGATGTTAAAATCGATGAAATTAGTGACAGTCTTTAAAAGTGAATGAAAAGTATAAAAAATTACTTAATGGTCGAAATGAAAGAAAAAAACAAGAAAATATCCTATAAAAATGGGTCGTTTCCTTTTGTCCTAACAGAAAATTAATGTCTTTACTAAACGGCATTGTTCTAAAGTAAAAAAAAATACATTTTATTAAAATCCACCCCCTACTTATTAGTGTTGGCTCTGACGGATCCGAGGCGGAAGGCTCCCTCCCCCCCCCAAAAAAAAACCACCCAGAGTTTTCGTTTACTTTACCTTTATTTACTACCTTTATTTTGCCAAATTTATTTAAATATTTATTTATTTATGTTTCAGTTGTGTGGTTAAACAATATTGTATAGTATCATATCCGCAGTACATAAATTACTTGTATATCGTCGTGGTAACCGTAATAGGTCGTATGTTAAAAAAAATATTTTTTTTGTTTATTACACCATTATGATAAGTCAAGAGAACTGCATCAGTTGCAATAGGTCGTAAGATGAGGGAGTAATGGAAAACCGAATAGCAAGCTTCTATATTTGTGGAAGCGACTGTCAAGATATGGAGAAGTAGGAACGTTTTTCGTTCTTCCAGAAAACGATAGATTTGACATTCGACCTATTGCGGTTACCACGACGATATACAATATAATACCAATACGCAGCCAGTTTTTACAAACCGAAGACCAATTGGTTTTTATTAAGTAATGGACCAAAGTTACCAGCTGCAGTCTTCTTCTTTTCTAATAGCTCATTTCTTAAATAACATTTGATTCATTTCAAAATGTTTATTGTCATTAGATGAAGTTAATTTATATGTATTAGAATATATCAACTTCTTTTTAGGCGTGGCAAAATAACATGTGCGCTCTCTTACGTGACCGGAAACAAAATGTGTCAAATCAACTACCTTTTTACGATACAAAACTATGATTGTCATTTTTCGTTGCTACGAAAGAAAGGAAGCGACATAAATACCAGAATACAATTTTTTAATACAATAATTGAAACCTACACAGCACCTCATTAAAATTATTTTCCTTTATTGCATGATTGGTTTCCATCAATGTGTATTATTTAACAAAAATGTGCGATGTCCCCCAAAAAGGATCGTCTGGCTCCGCCGCCGGGTGTCGGAGAGTTGAGGCAGAGGCGTATCTGCGGTATGGCAGACACGGCACGTGCCATGGGCGCCACTCACAAGGGCGCTATTTAGAATGTGTACGCTTAAGTAGTAGTGGTAGTATTAGCGAGGTTCTTTACAGCTGACGCCGCTTGTCGCATCCTAGTCGCCACGTCCTTTGATCTTCCCAATCTTCCTCTTGAAGATCTCGTTCCTTCATTGCTTTTTTTATCTCCTTTTCCCATGATTTTCTCGGTCTGCCACGTTTCCTGTTTCTTTGAGGTCACCATTTCAACATTTTCTTAGGCCACCGACTTTCCCTCATCCTTTGGATATGACCGTACCACCTCAATCTTTTAGCATCAACTACATCCATTATATCAATATTAATACCCATTTCATTTTTTATGTCAACATTGGGTACTTTCTCCAGGAGTGTAAGACCACAACAGCGTCTGCAGTAGTTCTTTTCCATTGATTTTAATTTTTGTTCTTCGCTCTGATAAAGAATCCAAACTTCTGAGCCATATGCGCTAGAGGAAATAACAAAAACCCTAAATTGAAGTGTTCTGACAGGGGCGCGAGATTCTATGTTTGCAGGGGCGGATCCAGAAACGAATTTTGGGAGGGGAAATTTTTTTATTCAAAATGTTTTGGTCGAATGTGTCATATTACAGATTATGTAGAATGACGCAGGCTAAACTGAGCTCATGATGCGATACATTGTTATTTGTTTTAATGTTTATACGAAAATATTTTTGCTTGAAAGTTTCGGGACAAATTAAAATGAATAGTTACTGAAACATTTTGTGAGGGGCAATTTCCCTCATTTCCCTCCCCGTGGATCCGCGCCTGATGTTTGTCGTGGGCGCCTGGATACCTAGATGTGAGTTGAGGGCGTGCGTGGTGGCTGGGCGGGTGCGGGTGCGTGCCGGGCCGGCGGGGCGGCATGGCGGCGAAGCGGTGCCGATGCGCAGCTGCCTGTGCGCCGCGCCGCGCGGGCTTGCCTGCCTGCCTGCCCGCCCGCCCGCCCGCCCGCCCGCCTGCGTGCCTGGCTGCTGGCGCCGCACGGCGCATTCCTTCGCTCGTGAGGTTGGCAGCGCGCCCGCCGGCCCCGCACGCTCACGCCTCGCTACGCCGTGCCTGCCACGCCACCCCGCCGTTCCGCGCCTCACCGTCGCGGCCCGACTCGCGCGTGTCGCTGCAGGCTGCCCCGCCCCTCCATTCCCCTGCCCGCTCCGCCCCGCTCCGCCCCGCTCCGTCCCGCCCCGCCCCGCTCCGCCCCGCTCCGCCCCGCCCCGCTCCGTCCCGCCCCACCCCATCCTGCCCCAACCCGTTCGCCCCGCCCCGCCCCGTCCCACCGCGACCCGACCCGCCCCGCCCCACCCCACACTGCCTCGCCCCGCCCCGCCCTGCTTTGTCCCACCTCGCCCCGCCTCTCACCGCCCGGCCTTGCCCCGTCCTGCCCTGCCTCGCTCCGATCCACCACGCCTCTCACCGCCCCTCCCTTCCCCGTCTCGCCTCGTTCCGTTCCGCTCCATCTGCTTGCGGCACGCCCCTCCCTGCCCTAAGGCTTCTGTTCCCCTCCCGCTCAGATCGCCCCACGTCCTTTCCTCGCCACGCCCCTCCCCAAGTCGTCCCACCGTACCGCACCACTCCCCTCCCTTCCCGGGTCTTCCCGTTGCCTTCCGCCCTGCCCGCTCCCTTCCCTCTCCCTCGTGTTCCGGCCAGGTGCACCCCGAATACGCGCACCGCCCCCCACCCCGACGCGATTCCCTCGAGCCTTTTTGCTCCTACCCTCCTTCTCGGCCCCTTTTTCTTTTCTTCCTTCCTTCTTTCCGCTTTGTCGCCCAAGTAATGCCGCTGGCTCCACCATCCGGCCGCGCCGCGCCGCGCCGTCCAAACCCTCCGTTCGCTTCCGGCGTCGCCTCCGCCTCCACCACCGCTGCTGACTCCTGCCGTAGTCCCCCCGCCAACGACCTTTGTACCTGCCGAGTTGAGCTCGGAGCCATCATTGCCGCTGTTTCTGCAGCGGCCCAGGGTTCCTGTGCCGACGATGGAGTTTTTGACACTAGCTGGCTAGATATGTCGAAATGCAGAGACCAGATGCTCTGATCTGTTTTCTGGGGGTTCTCTGATCAGTGTTAGGCGAAAGCTGCAGCCCTAAAACGCGTGGCCCAGACTGTACGATATGTTTTCTTCGGGACTAATGGCATTGTAACTCGGCGTGTCCGGAAACTATCTGTCGCATCACCCTCGCCCTCGCCCTCTCCCCCTCCCACCCTCTCATCTCCCTCCCCCTCCCACCATCTCATCTCCCTCCCCTCCCACCCCTCATCCCCCTCCCCTCCCACCCCTCATCCCCCTCCCCTCCCCACTCCTGCCCTTTTCCCAACGCCTCGGGATTCCTATTTCCTCTTCGTTCTCCCACCACCACCACCGCCAATGCTCTCCTCCATCCCGTGGGCCCACCTCTTACAGCACCCTCTACATTGCGCCCCGGCCCACCCGTCCATCGCCACACTCCGCCCCGCCCCGCCACGCGCCGCCTCGCAACGTAACGTATCGGCCACGTCACGCCCACCTCCACCCCGCCCGTTGCCGTAGGTCAGTCGTCCCCGTTTCTTTCCATTCCCGACGCCACGGTCCCTCACAGGCTATTGTTCCGGGCAACTGGGGCTTATGGCTGCAGCGTATCCTTCCGCCAGCCTCTTCCTTCATTGTCCACGCCGCCCGGCCAATCGCTGTGACATATCTGTGTATTTTACGTAAAGGCCATCACGTCCAAAAATGGCGCAAATGAGATTTCTCCATAGGTGTACGTTCTTGTGGGTATAAAAAGCTAAGCCCCGGGCCTCTTTAATACTGAGTTATTCGTTTGTGAAATGTGGACAGCTATCTATCTATCTATCTATCTATCTATCTATCTATCTATCTATCTATCTAACTATCTATCTATCTATCTATCCATCTATCCATCCACCTATCTTCTCTCTCTATAATAGTGAGTTTTTAAAACCAGTTTTTCTCAAAACTATGACGTTGGACATACTCCTTTATGGAGAAAATAAGATTTTATTTCTAATTGCACCCGTGCGAACATTCCTGTTTTAAATGAATTACAAGTGAAACTAGATTCGTACTGGAATCCAACTTGGGGACGTTTCGGACAACCCATGCTGATGAGGTGCATCCCCCCCCCCAAAAAAAAATGGAAAAAGTTGAAGTTGAAGAATTGAACGTCCTCAAACGTTTCAGTTGGGAAATTGCGACGTAAGAAATAGCTCGTGTTCCTTTGGAGTCACGAAAGCCTCGTTTTAGTCGGTGCGTAGGACGCCTCGTTTCCGGGTCACACACGATGGAACCGTGTGCTGCGGGTTGCACGTGCGCCTGCTCTTTCCCAACACCGTAATCTAGCCACTTATAATATACTCGTCCTTAATCTGTTTGCACGGCGGGAGGGTATTTCCTTCTTCTTAGCTCACTAGAGGATGAATACTGTCAAATTGTGATCTGAGATGTTGATAACCGCTGGATGGAATTTTATGATCAAGGAAAAGCATAGTTGAAACGTCACTGTTCGCGTCTTTGCAATTCCTTCGTCAGATTACACCGGTCTAAAAATGTTATTTGCAAATCAAGCTATGTAACATTAAGCAAAAAAATATGTTGAGTTGGTAATCCTGCTAGCAATGAACTTTGAGACCGCTACATTGTCATTCCATTTTTCTGTTCTTGAAAGAAATGAAGTCGTGGGAAATGAAGAGGTCGTGGAAAGACATTTGTTATTAATTGCTCTTCTACGAGATTATAAATATATTGAATAGAGTGCGAATCCTTTTGCCCATGTTGTAGTAGAGCTGCTCATAGTTGTAATTCCATCAATGAGATATAATTGTGACAATCATAACACCTTCATAGCCGTGGAATGTTTCATTCGATTCGTTGCAGGCATAGGAATCAGCCAACTTGTTTTCTTACAAATAATTTTTCATTTATGCTGATATAAAATATATTTTTATTTGTTGACTTGTAGTTAGTTTTTTTATCGAAAACATTTGATATATTGAGTAACTTTAGTTTGTATAGAAAATTAGTAAAAGCTGATAATTGGTTTCTACAAGCGAAGTTGAAGCGCCATGAACATCCCCTCGGCTGAAGCACTGAGTAGAAAGTATTGTTGGGCATTCTGTGCATTCTGCAGTACGGCGCCACAGTGACACTACCAAAAGTTGTTTTTACGAACTCCATTTTCACCTTGGGGGTTGGTATTATTATTATTGTCGCTTCCGTTTGTTGACGTTCTGATCTTCCCTCGGCTGTTTCTGGAAGAGAAGCGAGGGATGGAGATAACCACAGGGTGGGTATAAAGTAACTAGGTATTTTTAATACTCGATAAAATTATAATATATTATAGATTAAAATGCTTAAACAGTCGTAATGTGAAGTATTTATTAGCATTTCACTTCGCCCAACCTTTACCGCTGGAAGCAGCATGCACGTTGTAAACTATAACTCAGTTTTCGCCCAGTGGAAATCCCAATTTTGTTCAGGACTTAAAATTCGAGAACTGTAACCGAAGATGGAAATTTGGTGAATTAAAGCTGGGTTTATGCTAATGCTACTGCACATTGCACTAATTGTTCGCGAGTGGTTGGACCAGATATTTTCTGGACGTTGGCTTGGGGGGTGTGGATCTCACAGCCAGCAAGAAATCCTAATCTCAGTCCCTGTGAGTGTGTGTGTTTTCTTTTTCTTGTGGGTGCTACAGTAATGAGGTGTTCAAGTTGAAGCCTCGCATATTGGAAGGGCAGATTCAGCACGCAGTGACGAACATCCCAATTTAATTTTCTTGTATTAATTGGCCAAGTGAAAGATTGGGGAAACTGGTGCACAACACCTTTGCCTGTGTTGAGATTTATTTATTTATTTTACGTCAAAAACAGTTAAAAACTATGTGTATGACGTGCTACGGGGAGAAGTGAATTCTGTGCACGTTTCCATAATTCTGTGAACTCTACCCTAAGCCATATACTAATTGAATTTTGAATACAGAAAGAAATGAGAATTTTTTGCAAGGATTGTTAACAAAATTCTCGCGTCTATGTAATAAAATCCGATGTAATGTAAATAAATTTAAAATGTTATTGCTTTCTTATGTAACAAAGGTTGTGTATAGGTCATCGTCATCTTCCTTTACGGATGAGGCATATTGCCTGTTCCAGCCTCTCTCCACATCATTCTTGGCCTTCGAATGTTTCTCCTTCCTCGCAGCTTATAATTCAGGGCTTGCACCGAAAGTCTGTCTTGCGGCGTATTTCCTGTATGTGTCACCCATTGCCGTCTGTACTTCTTAATTTTGTCATTTTGTGTACAGGTGTTTCTAATAAATAAAAACACCTCTTACGGAAACTTCAATAATCGTTTGGCGTTTGCCAGCGAGTATTTCGTTGGCTGCGCGCCCGCTCACGCAGCCCAGGCGTCGGCGGCGTGGAGAGCGGCGGCGAGCGGCCCGCTGCCCTTGAGGCGGGCGCCAACCGGAAACAAAGCGGGGCAAGCGGGGGCGGGGCGGGGGCGGGAGTGGGAGCGGGAGTGGGGGAAGCGGAGGAAGGAAGAGGCAGGCCGACCCGGCGCCTGCCTGCCGACGACGTGTGGGAAATTGCTGCACACACCTGACGGGCACGGGCCAATCGTTGTCGATAACAAAACGTAGATGGGAATGAAATAGCGACGGAAAACCATACAAGTTTTTAAATGTCGATGTTTTGAAGCTGGTTTATACTTCGGTTTTTTCTTTCTTGGCGCTTGGGGGGGTGTCATCAAAATGGAATATGTCACGGTATTTCGCGGCGTTCTCGGTTGCGCCGCTAGGATTCGCATGATCGCGACTGTATGGAGCAGTGCTGGCGATCATGCGACTCCTGGCGGCACGACCGAGAAAGACGCGAAAATACCGTGAGGTATTCCATTTTGACGACACACCCCCACGCGCCAAGTAAGAAAATTCGAAGTATAGTCACATGTGTCATTAAACAAGAGTGGCCACTTTCTGGAAGGCAGGGGGGGGGATGGGAAAATCAGGGAATATCATTGCTCGGGGAAAGTCTGGGAAGAATCAGGGACTTCGAAGAATCGTTTGTCGCCAGGGAAAAGTTTGAGATGGTTAGATAACTACCGTTGATACTATTCATTTAAAAAATTAGTGCAGCAAGAAAATAGTGACTCAATTTTGGTTTGTTAATTTAAAAAAAAAATGTTTGTTCTATGTCGGTGAAATTTCAGCTGACAAATTAATATGAGGGTTGCTTTATTATCTTAAAAAAATAGTGCGAAATTATCTAGAAATCTCGTTGGTGAAAAATTAAAATAAAGCACTG
This sequence comes from Acheta domesticus, assembly GCA_031308135.1. Lineage (NCBI taxonomy): Eukaryota > Metazoa > Arthropoda > Insecta > Orthoptera > Gryllidae > Acheta > Acheta domesticus. The sequence goes on along the minus strand of JAHLJT010005437.1, from coordinate 101,207,266 downwards.
GAAAACCGGGAAAAGTTAGGTAAAATTGTTCCAAGAAATCAGTGGCCACCCTTTTAAATTTACTCCCGGCATCGCCTATAAATTAGGTAACGCTAAAGAGGGGGGGTGAGGCAAGGTTACGTTGCGTTACATAGGGGTCAGGGATGTTAATGTAGTTACGTAATGCTCATACCAATTTTTCGAATTTTTTAAACATTTTCTTTAATAATTATTTTTATTTAGCCTTACAGTAAATCATTAAAATGTTAGGTTAAAATTAAAAAATAAATTATAAATTTATGATGAATAAGTTGTTATAATAAATGGAAATATTTTTCATCAGTAGTATGTTGGTTCTGTGTGTTACATTTCAAAGAAAATATTCAAAACCGATAAACTTTCCACAATCCAATTAACGTGGCCTAGTAGACTCGCCCCTTGCATCTAAGGAGGGCGTGTGCAACTTGTCAGAATTTGTCTTGCTTATGCGTCCTTCCTCACTCAAAATTTGCCGCATCGCCAACTAATTCTATCTTAAGTTATCATAAATTGTTATATGTAACGTAAAATTAATACAACTGATTGTTTCTGTTATATAATTTACTTTTTCATATTGAAAGTATGGTAATGTCGCAAATGTTACGTAATTATGTAGCGATGCTCAAGTGCGCATTAGGGGTACTTTACAGGGGGGAGGGGCATAAAAATACTGCATGTTCCTAGAAGTTTTTCTACAAGTGTGAATCTGAAAAATGTTTTAATTTGTTGTAGATTTGACAATAGAACAAGTCAAAACAACAATAGCACCTAAAATGTCCGATAGAACCTTGTCATTCTGTGCCCACGATCGACATTGAACCATTAATTGAGCAATCTTTCTCTTTATTTCGTGCTACAAAGTAAGCTTATAAAAATGGCGCAGGTACGATTTTCGTTGAATTCTCAACATTTTTGAAAATTGAAAAAGTTTAAAACTTTGTAGTATTTCTAGGACTACAGTATGGAACATTAGAGATTTTTTTCTTAGTGAAATATGTTTTTTCAAATTAGTTTTTTAAATGGTCATGCAAACTTGTTAAAAATATGTGTAGTTCTCATGTAATTTCCCATGTAATTAAGCCAATTGTAAAAACAAGATTTTCTCAAAAACTGCACCAATTTTTACTTTCTCGTTATGGAGTAGAGAGAAAGTTACGTAATACAGCGCAAAAAACTGCGAATTTTTAGCAGCCAAACTCTTTATTACAGGGCCCTCCTAACGAAAAAATGAATAAATCCAGCTAAAAAGACAATAATACTTAACACCAGCCAGAATAAGCCAGAATCCGTGTATTGTGGGTCTTTGCTACCGAAAAATCAAATGACGGCAAAACGTCTGTGGGTCGGCCCGTCTTTGAACAACGCTAGCGGCTAAACCTTTCTGTCAATTTTCTCTAAAACTGATATCCCGCTATCGATCTGGTTGATGTTGGGGCCTTTGGAATTTGATACCGATATTGTAATTTTGGGTGGTACTTTGGGTGAAGCCCGTGGGACATTAAAAAAATGGCTGCATCGTCTTTGATTAAATTTTGTTGTTGGGTAGTGTGAAGGACTTTGGAATGGTGCAGGTCTCATGTTCGTTGAAAACTCTGATTTTTCGAAAATTGCTAGAGCTCAAAATGTTTTCGGAATCCTCTTACAACTAAAATATTAACGATAGAGATTTTTTCCCTTACTGAAATTTTTTCCTTAAAGATAGATTTTGAAATAAAATCATGCACAATTTTTCGAAAATTTGAGTACATTTTGCGTAATTTTGCGTGAAAATACGGACAAGAAAGTACGCGCACTTCTGGTTTTTTCTTGTTCATTGCGAAATACACTTAAATGGCGCAGGTCCGATTTTCGATGACGCGTTCTGAATTTTCGAAAATTGCTAAAGTTACAAGAACTTGGTGTACGTTTGCGGTGTTGTAGTTTGGTGGCTTGCTTGAGCTGCTCGTTAAAACAATCCCAAAAATCTTAAACCATAGATTAAAGACATACATATTCGCTCTACGCTTAAACGTAACATAATACTGTAAACTTAGCGGTAAAATTTATATGTAAAAACAAACATTGACAACGACGAACGTAAGCTGGAACGAAATTTAGAATACATTTAGCGTAATTTTGAAAATACGTGCTGATTTAGCACCTCTAGTTTTTTCTTGGTCATTGCGAAGTACCCTTAAATGGCGCAGGTCCGATTTTCGATGACCCGTTCTGAAAATAGCGAAAGTTACGAGAAATGGGAGTATGCGGTGTTGTAGTTTGGTAGCTTGCTTGAGCTGCTCGTTAAAACAATCCCCGGGTGCGGGCGTGGCAGGGGAAAGCGAAGCGCTGCAGCGAGCGCCCCGAGGCGAAAGCGGCGGGCGCCCGCAACGCGACGGGGCCGGATGGGGCGGGAGGCGGGAGCGCAGGCGCGCTAGGGCGCGGAGCAGAAGTGGGCCGCGGCGTAGCGACACGGCACGGCACGGCACGGCACGGCGGGCGCGAGGCCTCATTCACAATGCAGACTTCAACCCAGGGCCTTGCAACTCGCCGTCAAAACCGGGGGCAAAGCTTGAGGGTGGTTCTGTAGTGTGGCGTCGTAACAGTCGCCTTCGCCGAGACGAAGGGAGACGGAGAGTGAGAGACCGACGGAGAGATGCGGAGAGAGAGAGAGACGGCGCGCGTAAGAGAGACAGAAAGAGGCAGAGTGCCATAGAGACACAGAGAGAGAGAGAGACAGACAGACAGACCAGAGAGACAGAGGAGGCAAATAGGGAGGGACAAACAGAGACAGAAATAGAGATAGAGATAAATACAGAGAGGGAGACGCAGACAGAGGCAGAGATGCAGAGAGAGAAACAGAGAAAGAGAGGCAGAGAAAGACAAAGAGAAGTTTTCTTTTTCACTATGATTGAATGTGGAAAAAAAAAAAAAAAACGGGCAACGTCGGGTATTTTGCTAGTGTTCTATATGTGGTTGTTAATGACTCGTATTTGAATAAAAATGAAGGGAACTATCATTGACCGGTAACTAACTACTGCTAGAAAACTGTACTAATTTGAGAGAAAGGTACCTGAAGCCCAATTTGTAGTTCACATCACTTCGCTTTGATGGGCGAATATCAATGTGTGGGGAAAATAAAATTTCAAATTGAGTAAGCAACCCGCAGTACAGCTATTGCGTGTGGAGCTATGTGGGGAGATGGTAGGAATGTAAATAAAATTCTTTCCATTTTATACAATATAATTCATATCTTTTTGTGTAATTGTGAAATTGTAATGTAATCTTTATTACAAATACGATGAAATGCGAAACAGATCTAGATAACCGTTGCTTGGATTCGTATGATCAAGATATCATGAGAAAGTGATAATTCACTATTTTCACAATTTCTTTTTCCTTTTTGCAAAAAGAAAGTTGTTTACAAAATGTGTGCGCATATTTAATATGAGGAACAAGAACGCAACGTATTTAGGCGCAACATTAGTTGGTAATCCTGCTGTCACCCCAAACAACTAACTTGTCTCCACGAAGGATTGCGGAGTAGCGAACTCTTAGGGCTCCACAAAAAATTTTAATGACCATTCTTGAAGGGAATGAATGGCAATTTGTGGAAAACAAAGGAAATTTGTGATTAAGTGCTCTGTTAGATTGGAAATATATTGAACTAATAGTGTGCGATATTGTTGTTCGAGTAATCGCCGCTGCAGTTAAGGTAACAATAGGGGCTGCGGAAAACTCCCATCCTCGATCTTGAAAAACTTCCCTTACGACCGCACGAAATGTTTCAATGTGTATTTTACACGCGGCCGTTTCCACCCTCCCTACCAACACAACTCGCGAACTCGACTCTCCCGCATCCCCCCCCCACCTCCACATCCTGCGGAGGAATCAAAACTTCCCCGCCGCGAAAGAAAAGCTTGGGAGCAAGTCGGCTTCAACTTTTCGCGTGTGACACCACCGGAAAAATTATTGGCATCGGCGAAAACGCCGCCGGCCCGAGTGGGGAGTTGCTCGGTTTTTCTTTTCTGGAGCAACTAAGGGGAAAAGTTTGTTTTTCAGCCCCCCCCCCTCTCCGCCTCTCCACGGCCTTTCTTCCCCTCATTCCCTTTTCGCCCCTCCCCGCCCTCTAGGTACGGTCGCTGCCGCATGAAGTTGAACCTCGGAGTAGGGTGTTGGGGCGTCGTGTGTTAGTTTCCTTTTACTCTATTTTACTCACGTGTCTGGCAACATTATAATAAAAATTTTCATATCAATTGATCATATGCGCATTAAGCTATTTCATTTAATTTCATATTAAGTGCATCATGTAAATTAATATTTACATTTTTAGTCTGGATTGTTTTTTTTATTTTTTTGTCTCAAACTATGGTCTCGCGAAAAATATCTATTTCGAGCAAGAAAAAACACTCGTTTCGATCCCAAAATATGAACATTTTTTTTCTACAACTGTATAAAAATTGTTTGAAAAAAGCTTGTAATTTAATATTAGAATGCGGAAAAGTTATCATGGCATACTTCGTTATATTTCCAAGCGTACTCTTTTTCATGGTAACGAGACATTTTTTTTAATGAATATTAAACATGACCTACTTCACGTGCTGGGAGCAAAGTGCACTTATAAAAATAGCATTGTCTAAATATTCGAAAAAATGCAAAAGTTCAATTTTGTCACGTCCTTGTTCGACTACAATATTGAAGATATATTTTTTCAATGAAATCTATTAGATCTTAAAATATTAGATTTTTAAATTAGGGCACGCTATTTATGGTATTTATAGTATGTTCGTGTACGTTGTACGTTTGTTCATGTATGTTTGACGTAATTCACTCGCGTACGTATTCTCATCACCTTTTGCTGCTACAAGATTTTTGTCAATTCTTACAGTATTCATTTTAGTGACAATAAGAGAACAATGTAAACCATCGTGAAAAGTCTCCCTAACATCCAATTACAGCACTCCCTCTAGATTTAATTGATTGATCGGTGATTGTGCGGCCGTCGACTGATAAGGTCATTAGACCTGTAAGTGTAGTACATGTTTTTATCGCGGGAGATGACAGTGTTATTTTCCGCTGAATGGCGAGATCCGGCGCGGACCTACATGTCGACTGGTGAGGTTTTCCCCAACCAGGTATCTACCATCAGCGAGGAACCGCTCCTGGGACAAGCTCTAAGCTCCCGACTGGTGTCTCGAGATGTGTGGTGGGGTAGTGCGTGCGTGTGTGTGTGTGTGTGTGTGTAAGAAAGGTGTGAGGAAAGGGCAAGAAAGAGGAAGAAAAGATCGAGTACTATCCGTGGCCCGATTATTAGTGTACTATTCCAGCACTCCTGGTGTTGATCGGAGAAACCACGGAAAATACCGATCAGAGCAACCGGTCTCTAGAATTCTTCAGTAAGCAGCGACCAAACTCGACCTAGCTATCTAGCAAGTATTGATAGTCCGACCTATCTAGCAAGTATTGATAGTGTAACCCTAGGACATCCCTGTAAGAGGCACTGCAGTGACACAGTTGATGCCCTGAGCCACCTTTGCGTCGCCCCTTGGAGAAAGAGGGCGCTAAAAGAACTGAATGACACTGCTCAGAGACTTCGCTACTATGGGCGCACGTTTTCTTCATCCTCCTGCTCCCTAGTTCTCGCTCAGCCCGGCACGGCCCGGTAGAAAATATCAGTTCCACTCGGAACGTCACGGCTCAGATTGCAGTGATGCCAACCTCCTTTAACAATTCGGACTTCTCAATTTTCGCTCTCTGTTTCTAAGGACCTTTGCGTACCATGCTCCTTGTTGTTACTCAATAATTTATACAATTATAAATTATTTCTTCAGAATTAAAAAAAACAACCTTGCGTTGTTTCTCATTGCTATCTACTCCAAGCCGCGCTATTCCACTAAGTTTTCTGTCGATGATGTTGACAGCACTGCACTGCCGTGACGTAGAAAGAGCCTCTCCCCGCTGTGGAGTATCAAGAAAAAGTGCGCATATAGAGTTACTTGCCCTAACTGCTCCAGCCCGTGTACGGCTGGCGGAAAAATACACTTGGCAGAGCGATGCGGTCGTCGGCGACGTTGGACTGTTTTAGAAACTGTCGTCAAAAAATTGTCTGTTGCTTTGATTTCGACGAGGACATTCGATGCGGAAAAGGGCTGGGGTGTCTTTTGGCTATTGAGGCATGGCAGTTAAGCTCTGAAAAGGTCTGCTCTGAAAAGAATTCACGCTCGCACAAAGGTTTGAATGGAAAGTTGGCGTTTTTAATCGTGTACTATGTTATTTCAGTAGTATAGATACCTTTTGCGGCTCTCACGCTTAACCAATCTTTATAAATGAGGTGTCTAAAGAAAGATAATTTTACGGAGACGTGACAAATTGCACTTTGATTTTAAAAATATGAAAGATTTGTTAAAAAGTGCAGATAAGTATCCATGGCAAATGCAACCCGCAACACTTAGGCATCATTTGCAGTTTAATAACTCCTAAACTTAGTGTTTTAGGGTTTGAGGCCGAAGGCCTCAAAGAATCGTTCCTTGCTCCGTAATCTACAGAATGAGATCTTTCTGGACATTCTATTACATTTTTGTCAATTCGTCACTCCTCGATACTACCACAGCATACTTATCATACAGTGGCGCAGCTCCGTTAAATGCCCTGTGACAATGCGTTCCCTGAAGCGACAAAGAAACACTACGTCGATTACATTCGATACTACAATTGTAATACAGCTAAACCTTTATTCAAAATTTGTTTTAAACAACAATTGCATAGTTTTTAAAAAAATTTTATTTGATAATCTGTATGTACTTTGGAAGTTACCTTTATACATTTTTTTAAACAAATAAACATGTTTCATTAATAGCTTTTCCCCTTAATATGGAAATGCAAAAATAGGGAAGAGGATGGCATGTAACATGCGAGAGTTCTCGCAATAGGTACCGCTAGTTTTATTTTATTATAGTTTAATGCTATTTTTACATCAAATCTATCTACACGAAATACTTTTTGTTTAAAGCAACAAACGCTTAAAATACTGTACGTGACGTATGGAGAAGCACAATCCTTGCACATTTTCCTGAGCTTTGGAATCTACTCCCGCTCTTTCACTACACGCTGGATTATGACTAAAAGGAACAGCGAACATTAGTGGCAAAATTCGAAAACAAGAAATACTGTGATGTGGTAAACTATTTGCTTCGGCGAAGGAGCTTCAGAATTAATTTGGCTATCAAAGTGACCTCTCTCTCCTCTCCCGCGAACCAAGAGCGGGCGTATCGGATGAAAATGTCGGAGGTCGGCCGGCCGAAATCTCGTCCAAATTCGGCTCCACCGTGACAGCCGCCATAGTGTAAGCTGACATTTTAACAATCGAATAGAAAAAAACGATGATTTCAGCCAATTTGTAAAAAAGTATGTACATTAGACGTTTCGACCTCATTTGTGAGGTCCTCTTCTGTATTCTCTTGACTGTGAGGTTATGTTAAGTATTAGAGTTCATGTCTAGAGTTCGTACTTATACATTGGAACAAGGTTGCAGAGTGCAGTAAACAGAGGTGGAGATTAATAATATCCGCCGTGAGAAACACTGGGATCACTGGACTACCAATGATACGGGGTAAATTTGTATGAATCCAAGAGTCTTAATACCTTTGAGCGGGCCAGTCATCGTAACAAACAAACTGACTGGAGTCATCGTTTTTGTTTTTTTTTTCTATTCGATTGTTTGATTTATCCAGTGTTCTTTGAATTATTGACGTTTAAACGATGGAGGAAAATCCCTTGGAATTGCGTATGTATAAGGAAGTTTCCTGCCCGTCAACACACACATTTGCCATTGCGTCTGAGCTCGACACAATTTACGACTAACTGCGACGTGAAAGTTTCAGTGCGATTGCTTGGCTTTTACTTTCTCTCTCTTACGAAGGTCCTTTGCAAGAAGGGAAAGTTGTGTAATCGTGCGCCAGAGAACGGCCAATTTTCGGCCGAAAAACTTTTACTGCCGGGCCCTGGCAACGAAAAAGTTGGTAAATCCTGTTGCTAAACATAAAAAAAGATTCTTCTGACGAGTAGTGTAGCCCAAATCCATGTTTTGCAGGTTCTTGGTGCCGAAAAGTCGATAGACGGGAAAACATCTGTCCGTCTATCCGTCCGCTCGCCCGTCCATCTGTCTGTCCGTCCGCCGTCCGTCCGTCCGTCCGTCCGTCCGTCTATCTGTCCGTCCGTCTGTCCGTCCGTCTATCTGTCCGCCCGTCTATCTGTCCGCCCGTCTATCCGTCCGTCTGTCCGTCCGTCTGTCTATCTGTCCGTCCGTCTATCTGTCCGTCCGTCTATCTGTCCGTCCGTCTATCTGTCCGTCCGTCTATCTGTCCGTCCGTCTATCTGTCCGTCCGTCTATCTGTCCGTCCGTCTGTCTATCCGTCCGTCCGTCTATCTGTCCGTCTATCCGTCCGTCCGTCTATCTGTCCGTCCGTCTGTCTGTCCGTCCGTCTATCTGTCCGCCCGTCCGTCTATCCGTCCGCCCGTCCGTCTATCCGTCCGCCCGTCCGTCTATCCGTCCGCCCGTCCGTCTATCCGTCCGCCCGTCCGTCTATCCGTCCGTCCGTCTATCTGTCCGTCCGCCTGTCTGTCCGTCCGTCTATCCGTCCGTCCGTCTATCCGTCCGTCCGTCTATCCGTCCGTCCATGTGTACGCCCGTCCGTCTGTCCGTCCGTCTGTCCGTCCGTCTGTATCCGTCCGTCCATCCGTTCGTCCGTCTGTCTATCTGTCCGTCCGTCCGTCTATCTGTCCGTCCGTCCGTCTGTCTATCTGTCTGTCCGTCCGTCTGTCTATCTGTCCGTCCGTCCGTCTGTCTATCTGTCCGTCCGTCCGTCTGTCTATCTGTCCGTCCGTCTGTCTATCTGTCCGTCCGTCCGTCTGTCTATCTGTCCGTCCGTCCGTCTGTCTATCTGTCCGTCCGTCCGTCTGTCTATCTGTCCGTCCGTCCGTCTGTCTATCTGTCCGTCCGTCCGTCTATCTGTCCGTCTATCTGTCCGTCAGTCTATCTGTCCGTCCGTCTATCTGTCCGTCCGTCTATCTGTCCGTCCGTCTATCTGTCCGTCCGTCTGTCTATCTGTCCGTCCGTCTGTCTATCTGTCCGTCCGTCTGTGTATCTGTCCGTCCGTCTGTCTATCTGTCCGTCCGTCTGTCTGTCTGTCCGCCCGTCCGTCCGTCTGTCTATCTGTCCGTCCGTGTGTCCGTCCGTCCGTCTAACCTTCATGAAGGATGCGGCGGAAGATAAAGACGCAAAACTGGCGCATATATATATATATATATATATATATATATATATATATATATATATATATATATATATATAATTATAGAAAGTTAAGTAGAGAGTAATAATGCCTCGTAGAACGAGTTAAAACTTACGGTCTAAGAAAAAAAGAGAACAAAAAAATATAAAACTTCTGTTAATTACCTATTCATGTTGGGCATTAATAGACCTAATTCTAAGTCTTAAAATTAATGAACAACAAAGGTGGAAGTTATAAAATTAATAAAAAGATGCACAATTTGTAGCACAAAACATAATACGATAGATGAATTACTAATAGTATATTATGAAACGATGATGTAATGATGGGTATTAATACAAGAGTGTGACATTACGAGCAAGGAACGAGCGAGTATCGTAAACTTCACACGAGTGTATTAATACCCATTACATCGAGTTTCATACGGTACTTATTCTACGACTTATGGTAACTTTTATAAGTTTAACTTTTCCACTGAATTGTTTTGTGGCAGTCGACATGCAAGATTCAGCCAAGGCCACCTAGCGGACACCTCACTACCCTACACCCGCATGTGGTCCGCGCTAACCCAGGGCTTTCCAACTAGCGGACCGCCGAATTTATTATTATTATTATTATTATTATTATTATTATTATTATTATTATTATTATTATTATTATTATTATTATTTTGTGCTGCCCGCGACTGCTTTGAAACATTTTATTATACCAACCAAATACAATCCAATTTCACAATTCATCTTATTTTTATTTAATGATATATTGATTTTCTCGTTGTATGTACATTAATCATTAAGTATGTTGAATAAAAGTCGAATCTAATATATATTTGATTCAGTAAAATTCTAGTAGTTGTACTGCGATTTCTCTAACTTTGCCCCTCAAGGCCACTCAAGGCCCATCTTCGCGATGGAATATGTCACGGCATTTCGCGTCTTTCTCGGTCTTACTGGTAGAAGTCGCATGATCGCAAGCACTGCTTGATACGGTATGAAATCTAGCGGAACGATTGAAAAAAGATGCGATATACTGTGACATATTCCATTGCGAAGATGGGATTTGTGTGGCCTTGAGGGGCAAAGAAGAATCGGATAGGGTAAAAACCATACAAAATGACGGTGCAGCCCGCGGCTTACCTAGAACTTGATATGTAGCCCATAAGCCCTTCTAAGTTGGACAGCCCTGCGCTAACCCAACGGATCCAATGTGCTGCGTTAGGGAGGGCCTTCCGGGCCACGTGTTCGCGACCCGGTCCTCACCCCCCGCTCTCGCTGCACCTACACTTCCACTATTTCATTGGCACGGTTCGTTCTGTTCAACAGCCGCCGTAAACTTCTTGTTAACCCCACTTTTATCCGCGCACGTTTTCTTGAGCCCTCATTTCGCTTGATGCGACAGGAGTGGTGGGTTGTATCATTTTGACGACAGGACTATTGGGTGGTATGAATAAAACTGAGCAAATGCTATTTACTCGCGTTTTTTGAGCAGATGCTCGGCAGCGTATGAATAAAAGTTTCGAGAATATTCTTAAAGAATGAGTAAATTCTCAAACGTGAGAAAATTCTCATTCTCCGAGGCTCGGTAGAGCATATGCTCTCATCCACATGAATAAAAACCGAGAATTTACTCCCTTCGTGAGCATATCCTCCGATTGTTTTGAGTCTGGTCTTGAGGTGCCTCACTTTTAAATGTGAGGTTATCGTACCTTTGTTGTAAGTAGTAACCCATCAAGAAATGACTTTGTTCGTGAATAAAATAAACTAGAAGTAGCACGGCGCTGCTTCGGAATAAAACTTGCGAAGTTTGTTTCGATTTTCGGAGAGAAACATTAAATTCGTCGAACCGCGCGTTTTCAGCCAATAAAAGGTGAAAACTGTGTGGCACTCGTTCATGTGAAACAAAATTGAAAGTATTTTTGTGAGTAGATCTTGATCTTTTCAGTAAGGTGTTGGTAGAGATTTGTGTATTTCCCAGACATTCAACACTAAAAAACACGTTGAGGTTATGGGTCTTGTAATCAAAATTGATCCAAATGAATGAAATTTATACAATCCGAAGAGAAAATTAACAAATAAAAAATTAAGAGCCAGAACTAATACAGGTTTATTTCGTCTGCACCTTGTATTGTACGCACATTCGTATAAAAAACTACGATATTTGGGGCTGAATAGATTAATACAACAAGGTATTCAAGCAAAAATATATGCAAATAAATGTGAATAGAACTACTGGTGCGAGTCATGGTGGAAATAAAGATGTTCCCCGGCCTGAATCTGCTTAAGACTCCAGAATATGAAAACGTTCAGACATTTACGAAATAAAGAAAATTAACAATTCCAATACCTTGCTTATTTGAAATGAAGGTTATGGTTTTGTCCGTATTTAATGACGCACTATATGATTAGGAACGGGTTATAGCAACTATATAGCTCTTGCGTGTTATCATAGAGATGCTTTAGGCAACTGAAATAACGCTTCCGCTTTTCATTTGCTCCACTACGCGTGGAATTGAAGCTTAAGATCGAAATATACTCTTCACAATGGAACAACGATAGTTTTCATAAACAACTGCACCGGCAGCACGCAAATGAGATAGTTAACACAAGTTGTATAACAGCGCGAATCGGAAGAAAATCACACCAGCTGCGTAGACAAATGAGAATATCCTCAATTTTCTATGAGAATATACTCATCACTCGGAGAATATTTTTATTCATACGAAGTTGAGCAAATGCTCATTGGTAGAAGAATTTTCTCAGAACAAATGCTCATGCTCGTGAGAAGATGCTCTAAGCAAATGCTTCTTTATTATTCATACCACCCAATATTTCAAATCTGATGCTTTGTTCGAATAAGATAGTTTAGTTTCTATTACATGAGAGCGAACAATTCTGGTTATTCGATTTTTTTCAACAACGCTCGTTGCCGTAATTTATTTTTCATTCAACTAACGTTAGTAAAAGAGTGGGGAGTATGTATTTGGGGACTCTAGAAAACATATCACTCTTACTACCACAAATCTACAGTTGCACACGAGTCACCATGAACTGCAAATGTAAATGAACACCTCTTTAAATACTTGGGTTTTTATTTCTTGGCGCGTGGGGGCGTGTCTCCACGATCCAAGTATTTCGCGTCGTTCCCGGTCGTGCCGCTGAGAGTTGCACGATCGCGACTTATCGAGCAATGCTGACGATCGTGCGACTCCTAGCGGTAAGACCGAGAACGACGGGAAATACCCGTGAGATAATTCCATTCTGAAGACAAACCCCCACGCGCCAAGAAATTACCGAAGTGTAGTACAGCCTCAGCATTCGCGAGGGTTAGGTTCCTGAAAAGCATCGCGAATGTCAAATCCGCGAATGTTGAGCCTATCTTTTAATGAAAAAACATGGGTTAGGTTCCTGGATATAGAAAAAGAAATGATAAACAATTGCAGTAGAACTGAGTAGGCACTAGTACAAACAGAATTCACAATTAATATCCCAAATAGAAGAAATAAAACAATATTTGAAACTTATTTCAAAGTTGAAAGTGATTGTATGCAGGATTTGGTTATTTTTTGTTTCATCACCCTCTTCATTCTAATATCCAAATGTGGAAGAGTTGCTGCTTCTATTTCTTTCCAGGACGCAGTTTCACGTCCGTTAGTTCATCATTAATTTCGAAGGGGTTTTCTTTGTTGATTATTTCCCGAAGCTACTCTTCAGTGAAATCATTGCAATGACAGATGCACAGATCCTGAATGACTTTTCTGTTCGTGTGGCCAAAACCCTTACCTCCCACTTGGCGCAACTGAATTGAATTATTTTACAATTTTGTTTTTCTATTAACGTGAATTGACGTTCCAAATTTGAGATTTTTGCAGAGCGTCATACTTTCAGCTCCTATGTCTGTCAAGTTTCCCAGTTCGGTTCTCAAATGACGATAATAAAGGAAATGAAATGTGCTCGCATGAAAGAAAATGTACGACTGAATGACGCACTCGCGAATGTCGAAGTCGGGAATGTTAAAACCGGTAGCATTTCTCTAATCGCGAATGTTCGGAACTCGCGAATAGCGAATCCGCGGATGTCGAGGGATTACTGTAATGTATTTCTGTATGTAAATTTCGCAGCAGGCATGGGCGTGCTGTTTATGTGAGCTGTGTGGGCCCCTATTCTCCATTTCAACAAATGCAAACGGAAGTTAACTCTCGTCTACATGCACAAATCTCAATGTACTTTTACGATTTAAATAGAGTTTAACAATTTATTATCGAATACTTAGCTTGGTTTTCTTGTGCCTTGATTACAACCTCCAGTTTTCGTGGTATTTCCATTAACCAATGTGTAATACTTTTGAATTGTTTAACTAATATCACGCAAATAAGTATACTCCGTGAAGGAATATATTCCTCTGTGGATACTCTCTGTAGCGTGCATACGTTGTCTTTACTAGTCATTTGTCTTTCAATACAGATTGCTAAGGGCTGTTTCTCTTAGATCTCCTGCTTTCATTTTTTGTCGATAATTTAAACTTGTAGGGGGCTGTGCATTTGTATCTTGGAGATGTATTTTCTTTGAACACGATTACTAGAAATATTGGCGGAATGTGACATTACGTGAGTCCTTATACGTCGCGAAATGGTAGTTTTCTGGCAATTAAAACACGACTTTTTCGTTTTCAGAATGCGCAGACAGTTTAATGTTCAGATTTTAAAGATTGTCTTACGGAATTCGGGACAAAGGTATAATGTTAATTTAGTTCCAATGTTCGAATTATTTGGAGTTTCTTTCTAAATTCAGAATGTTTTTGGAAATGAAATCCGCTGTTTTTTATGAATATTATTTATATAAAGTACTTGGGTGAATATATTTCTACGATTTGGGTGATATTTATTTTGTTACGGTATTTTAAACCGGTGGGTGCACCCGTGAAAATTGCCCAGTGATATGGTTTTCGCAGTTTCCTGTGGATGGGGATTGTGTTTCCAGCTCACGTGGGAGTTGAGCATTCGTTGTTCATCATAGGCAATGCCTCACGGACATGGAGGAAAGAACTCCTAGCCTCCTTGGTCCATGCCTCGGAAATTTACGATTAGGGAGAAGATTTTTATACCCTAAAAATTTTGAAATATGTTTTAAAAATATTCATTTATGACATAAAAGTTCGTAAATAAGCACTTTAATATGCAATTAAAATTGACATTTCATTGTCTTTATAAATCTTGATAAAATGAGAAGCAGGCTTGGAATGAAAAGATGTGTTTTTGAACAAAAATAATATAATCTAATTCAGAATAACAACTTAACATATCTTTGTTAACAATATTGGCTCACCACTGGCAACCATTGGCTGGAATTTATTATCGTATGGCCTCGGCAATCTTGTAAGTAATACCTTTTCATAAAGCATTTTGGAAGGGTTTCATTTCCTTCTTTCCCAATTTCGACGTTTGGTGTAAGTGCTACTACAGTAGAGCAATTGTCCGAACTCACTTTGGATGTTCCGGGTAAATGAGTCCGGATAATCCAAATTATCCCCAGGGGTTCTGTGACATTTGATGATACGACATGCTTGACGTTGATTTTTCGCATCCGAAAAATCCGTCGGGGTCGACCCCGCGAACTGGGGGAACAACGCGGCCGGTGCTGGCAGATTTTTCGCGTCGCTGAGCGGCGGCGGTGCTCGCGGCTGGCAACCTTGAGGTGCCATGTTGGCGAGCCCGTGGCGCGGGCCCGCCGTGCGTGTTGCCTACCCGTCGCCGGCCGTTGCTCTCGACTCCTCTCGCCAGGTCGGTGACGTCATCTGCACTGGCAGCGTTCACCGAGTCGCGAGGCGAAACGAGCGACGCTGGCCTGGCTTCCGCTGCCGCAAGCGACCAAGGAGGCCGTGACACGGCAGGAAATGAAGCGGCGCCGCAGGCTCTTTATTATTATTATAAATAAATGAGGGCGCTTAACGTTTGTCGAATCCAACAAGAAAGGAATAGACTCCTTACTCCGAGAAAACAGAACGACCAACGCGACCGCGCGAACGATAGATCACATTGGATGTGTGCGAAATGGCACAATTTTGTACAATGGGAGTATGAAAAACGAACTATTTCTGTACCGAATTACTTGTAGGACGCAGTTGCCGCTTCGCATTGCAATTCCTAGTTGACGTCTAGGATTCATCGCGATTTACATAAAACAACTTTGAGTCTATGCAACTAATTATTTCCTATGCATTTTTTGTCAAAATACTTCGGTTGTGAACAGCGGAATCGAAAGTACCCATTATCCTAACTACGCCAAGGTATTGCTGTCGTTCGTTCCAGTCTTTTGTTCTGTGATTTCGTAGAGAATTTGTTCGTTGATTCCGTTGAGGGATAAGACCAAATAAAAAGTAAATAAACAATAACCAAATAAAGTATAATCAAAGTCCTTAACCGTCCTAGTTTTCCAAATGCCTCCTGATTACTTCTATATGTAAAAGACATCCTGGAATGTCTTCATCTGTCCAATATTCCACGTTTCTCGTTCTATGACGAATGAAACGGTATTCATAAGTGGCCTTGACGAAAACAAAGCCCGCTGGTAATATATATTGTCGCGATCAGAATTGCCGTAATTTTTTAATTGCAGTAAAATTCGAGGTTTTGTGTGGACGAAATAATTATGATATGGTCTCATTTATATTAATGTGGCGTTTTATTTTGTCATGAGACATTTTGACATTGTATTCACTAGTATGTACACTTATCCTGTATTTTTCATAACACAAAAGTGAGATTGAGTCATGAATTGATTTTAGGCCATCTCCATATCCTTATAACTCCACAAGTCCTCTTCCTCCCTATTATCCACACTTTTTATTTAAAACTCAATTACATTTTTTAACCTTCAATCAAGACAGCTAATATTGCCTCTAAGTGTTTTGGCTAAATTGATAGTTATTTCAAAGAATTTTTATGAGTATATCCACTTGTTGGAATTATTAATGACTGTCTTTTGTTGATTTTGTTGCTAAGTGTTTGTTTGTCTTGGCAATCTTTAGAGATCAAATAAATTTGGTCATACCACAAATTCTATGGAATTTTCACTGAAGTTTGAGGCATTTGTTTTTGTTTACTTTTTTGACATGCTTCTTTATTGGCTGAATTGAACATTTCTGTTGCAAACCAGGAGCTGAGAGTGAAATAAAAAAACAAAACAAAGATGAATCAAATTCAGGCAAAATATTTATTATGTTTACAGTTTACCAAATATAATTAGAAAGTAACAATCAATATTCTTTGAGAATGACAAATGATAGGGAGGAAGGGCTCTCTTCTGTCTTAGGGGAAGTAAATTAGTAAAGACCTTGGGTTTTACACAATTTATTGATTCTTCTTGGTCTTCCATTCAAGTTTCATAAATTGGAATTCAGGGATGTGTTAATTTTTTGAACTGCTTTTTTCACTATGGTTTTTTGAAACTTCATTTAGAAGTATGGAGGAGACGCATGGAAGTTCATGTAGGCACATTTGAATGCAATATTATGCTTAATATTTTAATATAATTCATTGAATAATTAGAAATTTAGCTTGTTGTTAGATAACTGTTTTGTAAGTATGAAGATGAAATACTGAATTTTTATCCAGAGGAATTTTTTAACCAATTACAGTTGTTTGTTGCAATATAGTGATTTATTTATTTATAATTTTTTTCATTTTTTTAATTGAATATATGAATTATAGATGTTCAATTGTTTTATATTGTGGAAATTTTAGGATAAGTTTCTAAACTGTTTTCCACTTGACCTCAGTTACAGTACATCTTAAAGTTCAATTTGAATTGTATGGATGAACATAAATAAAAAAATATTTTGTTCTTTCAAAATGAAATTGTTAACATAATTTTTTGGTGTGTTCTGAAGAATGAGGACAGCAGGATCTTAAATGTTTTCATAACTAATATTTTCATTTCTTCTTGCAGGTTCCTGTTGATATGGAGAAGACAGCCTTGCATCAGCCTTTTCCCCTGTGCTCACAGCATTACTTTTGGGTGGAACATTACATGCAGTGTGGTTTATGTAAGCGACGACTGTCACTTAATCATATGTACCTGCTGGGCCCTGAAGTGCATCAACTCAATCAGGCCCTTGCAAACGTGTCAGTACCAGTTGCACTGTCCGAAAAGATATTTGTGTGCAAGCTGTGCCGTTATTTCTGCCAGTTGTGTCTTAGGTATCAGGATCAACAAACGCTCACCTCTGGAAATAGATTATTTTGTGAGAATTATCGCAAAAAGTGAGTAAAAGATTCAAGTTTTCTGTTATTAGTACTTAGTGATTTCTTATGACCTGTTAATTTATATTCTTTTCATTTTTCTGTAATTTTAGTATTTCATCATTGAGGTAGTAATATGAATAATGTTGCTTTCTTTTAAAAGCATGTAATAATTAAATGTGTGTAAAAACATTGCATGAAGTTTATGCTGACGAAGCTTCTGAGAAGTAAAAAGCCTTCAAATGACTTACAGTTCTTAAACTTAAATATTGAAAATAATACTCTGTTAACCTTTTGGGAAACTGTGTCAAACAAAGCATAGACTATTGTAGTTGCAAAATTGGATGAAGACCAAGTATGACATGACAAAGAAACTTTAATTTAAAATTAATATGCATCTACCCTGAGAACAGCCATCACTGAATCATGTTACAATTGTTCAGAAGTCATTTCTGGTAATTTACCCCTACTATTTAACCTTTGTTTAAAAACAAAATTTTTTTTGGCTCTCAGTACCAGTGAGCAAATGACAGAAGTCTTTTAGTTGAAATGGATTGTGAAAATGATTTTCTCGTGGAGTAGTTCCATGACTAGAAACAAACTAATTTTTATTGTGTAGGAGAATTTTGTAGCAAAGTTACAGTGACCAATTTATGCCTGGCATTAAGTTTTGTTGTATTTCTCCCCATCTTTGGGTATTATACCTGTTTTCTGCATTAAAACGACAGCATCACCCAGTATTGATCTCTGCATTGCTCAGTGATGATTCCTTGATTTAAAATTACCTTTTGTCATTTTATTTGTTTCTTCTCTAACCAATGCCATATTTTTAAAAGAAAAGCTCTGTAATAGTTTGTAGCTGACACTTCATGCAATCCTTTTAGTAATTGTAGTAATTATGTTTCTGCTTTTGACAGAATACTGTACCAGAACGAGATTGAAATATCAGACAGTGACGACAAGTCTCAAAACTTCATGCCACCAAAGAGTAAACGAAGAAAAACAAAATCTGCTCCTTCGGCCAGTGATGGAGAAGGAAAAGTAGAGAAAGAAAAAGGAGAAAAAGACAAGGAATTATCTGTTTCTGCCAGTAATGATCCACCTGTGGTAGTCCTTGATGGTGGAGATGGTAGCAATTCTATGGATTCAACAGACTATGGCAGAGCAGGAGCAAGTACTCCTACAATTGACTATAGCAGCCTTGCATATCCAAGTACTAGCTTGGATATCTTGTCAACTCCGATTCCAGTGTCTACTGCTTCATCCTCCACCTCCACTTCTTCCTCCAAACAGCCACCAAAGACGCCTCGAATCCGTGTGAAAGTTGGTAACACTACACTGGATCCAGCGACAGAGATAAGACCTGTTTTCTCCCCTCCAGCCGAGACACCACCTTCTGACCAATTCCAAATGCAGGCAGGCTTTGATTTCAGATCTCCCTACCAGCCTGGCTCTAGGAAACGCAAGGGTGACTGGGAAACTTGCAACGCAACATTGCAGTTCACAAAGGAAACTAAAAAAGACTTTATGAATCTCCAGAGGCCGTATGGAAACCACTCGAGTTTCATGCGACATCTGGTGCTGTTGGAGAAGTATTGGCGGTCTGGGGATTTGATGCTGTCTCCTAATGCCAGTGTTCGAGCAACTTCATACATCTCTAGTATTGAGAACCGAATAAAATCATTGGAAGGGCCAATGCGTAGTCACATGTCAGTACCGACGACTTCAGCACCATATGTTCCACCTGCATTACCCATTGTAACTCCTTCTGTGTCTGTACTGCCTCTCCCACCCTTGCTACCTGTAGTGCCTCCACAAGTACCTCTTCAGTTGCCGCCACCTCCTGTTGCTGTCATTGACCTACCTGTGCGGCGGTCGTCAGCGATTACAACCACAACTTCCGCTGTTAAGCCCATTACAATCTCAACAGTTCCAGTGTCTGCCAATTCCAGCAGTTCTATGGGCTCGTCACTCACTGCTTCTACATCAGTAGCAGCACGGCTGACCTCAAAACCATCAGCACGCAACAAACCACTTCCGAACATCATTCAGGTGACAACCAGCAGTGGAAAGACATATCCAGTCTACAAAGCATTTTCCCTGCAGCAGATCAAAGCACTTCAACAGCAAAGAAAACAGCAACAGGTGTCTTTGAAACAATCTCCACAACAGTCTTCGAAACAGTCGCAACAGCAGTCTTCGAAGAAACAAGCGCAGGGACAGACCCAGTTGTCTCAGCAGACACCGCCTTTGGTACAGATGCCTGATCTACTACTTCCTCAAACGCAAACCAGTGCAACAGTAAATAAGTCTATGAACAATGAATTTGTACCAATGATTGGGGATGTTTGGTCTTTGGCCCCAGAGAAGGCCACGAAATTGTGGGAGAAATCTGAGATCGACATTATATCAGAAAAAAAATCATCAACACCTCCTTCCTCTTCTAGGCAGCCTCAGACGAGTATTTCACAACCAAAAGTCTCAGTCACCATCCTCCCAAAACCACCGTCAGGAAAGTCATCGGGGCGTTCAAGCCATCTGGTAAATATTGCCCCCAAACCAGTTGCAGTAATGACATCAACTGGAGTCCTTTTATCTCGCAACTCTGAAATCAGCGTTTCCTCTGTGTCTGTCAGACGTGATGATCCTTCGAAATGCTGATGTCCAATGTTACAAATGGTGATAATGAAGAAATCAAATATGAAGTGCATCCACTACATTGGTCCCCAGGAAGATTTCCTTTGTTGTTGCTATTTCATTTATGTGCAAGGTGACTGGTGGCCATTGTTGATATGTAAAGTAACTAATTGTTCTTTGTTGAAACTGGCACATGTGTGCTGTTACCCCTCTCCCAATATTAATCTTAATTTTGTTGTGTACCACACACTCTAAAATATTTGATGTTTGTATTCAGAACTGAATTAACATGACTTCCTAACTTTGAGGCATCTGTTCTATTTTATTTGTTCTTAACTGAGCAAATAAATAAGAGACTGATAATATAGGTATGGAAGTAATAAGGATGATAAAGAATGCATGTAAAATATTGTTTTTTGTATATCTTGGTTGAGCATTCTTGCTATGTCCGTCAGTTGAGTGTGTGGTAAAAACGACAGTTGCAGGTATATAACTGCAGTTGTTTGTTAAGTAAGAACTGTAGTATTAGTAGAAATATAACATTTTGAATATTACTTCACTTGGACCAATATTTTTTAATGATATTTGAATGAATTGTAAATATGTAATCAACTCAGTGTAGCATAAGAGGTTGTTGCCAATGGGACAATAGTATCTTCATGAGCTTCAATAGACCTTTTCCCTCTTGAAATGTTACATTATAAAATATATTTATTTAAATTGTATGTTTACTTATGTTAATTTTATTTTTGCACATAACAATTTAAAGAATCATGTACACACTTTAATATCTTTTAAATCAGCTCATTAAAATTTTTGCCATAACGTTTTTGAAGTTTGCAATGCATCTTGACAAGTTGATGTCACTGCAGGGAAAGATTGAAACAAGTGATTCACTCTTTGCCACCAGGAATTTGAAACAATTATGAAATATTTTATCAGTTTTGATTTGTTTTTGTTGAGTATCTGTGCTTTAATAATGTGTCTTCACTTGGAGAAGTAATTAAAAATTCCCTTTTGTTAGCTTCCTGTTATGGTTTAGGGTCAATTTTTAGTTAAGAGTTGTGTAGACCATTGAATTCATTTTATCAAAGATCAGTTAAGCACGTGTTGTGACTAATGTTCAGATCACTGTAAGTGTATTCAAAGCAATTACTTATGAATTTCCTTTTTTTAATTTGAAAAGAAATTTTGTGACATAAAAATTCTTCAAATTTTTTTCTTTCAAGAATTGCTTTTCCTCACAGTTGCAAAATTCCTGCCTTTATAACAAGATTTTATTGCAATTGATTATGAATGATTTTCAAATCCTTTAATTTAACTTTAGTTTCACTGATATAAATTAATTTAATAGCTTTAAATCCTTGAATTAGGGGGATTGAAATCGTATTTCAACAGTAATTTTTTTGTCGCATTATAATATTACAAATTGTATTTATAGTTATTCCTATTATTTATGTAATTGCAGGTATTTGGAAATATAGAAACAGGGTATCAGTGAAAATCAGAAAATGATTTTGTTCATCTCACAGCCTATAATTGTATATTAGTGAACTTTTTCATGTGAGTTAGATAATACTATTGGATTAATTGTGTGTTTTATGGTATTGGCTGAGACCAAAAAAAAAATACTTTCAGGATGTGATTGGTTATAAATGACATATTTAAATTTTTATTCTGGTGGCAAAGAGTGAATAAATGTGGGATGGTTCCCAATTGCCTCACTGCCGCATTATATAAGGTCAAGAAGTACAAAGATTTCAGGTTTGCATTCACTACACCGTGCCTAGAATGATCTCGCTTATGATTATTTATGTTATATTTCAACTCTCAGGCTTATGCTCTGATAAGTAGATGACTTGCAATTTGTCTAGCAGTTGCTATGTACCAATATGATACATTCAATGAATAAAAACTGACAAGAGTTAAAAGTCAAGTGGTTTCCTTGTAGACATTTGTCTTGTTACATTGATGTTTTGGCTGATGTAAAGGTAGTTTGACAGTTCTAAGTGCCAATATATTTATGTTTGTTGGACCTGATGTTAGGTAGGGTATGGCAGTTCTTCGAAGCATCATCTTGGTAGCCAAAATTTTTAATTTAAATTGTAAACATAACATTGATGCCTTAAAATTTCTTATTAAATCTAAACCATGACAGATGTGTAACTCCTGTTCTGAATTTCAGATTTCATAATTTACATTGAGCAATAAGAAAACAGCATCATAGGATGTGTGTAAAGTATTCGAATTTCTTGGTCTAGTCTGTCTGGTCTGTAAAAATGTTTCACTAGAGGTATCTAATGACATGTTCAGGTACAATAATAATCCAAGTTATCTGCGGATTAGACATAGGTAAATAATAGCAAGAGAGTTGAGGATTATTCCATGTACAAAAGCATTGTATGATTTAGTTTCTTGTGGATTGCAAATACACACACAGTATCACATGCTTGAGTTATAGATTTGTCCAAACTGCAAATGAAATGAGTAATTTTATGTAACAGCAAAGGGCACTTTGTAATTGGCCGGTGGCGTTGGATATGTGTGGGCATATCAGATGCGTGTATCAGTGTACAATAAAGATGGCTTGTGGATTGTTGTGAGTTTTGCAAACTGTGCTTTAATAATCATTTTGGTAGGTTTACGTTTGAATATTTCCATTCTTTTGAGGGAAAAACATTCATCTATTGATATGTGTGATTTCCTCAATGTAAGGTTTCAAGGGTATCATAATTTTTGGAGTAAGGATGGTGAATTTTAGATCAGTTCCTCAAAAGGGAAGAATATATCTGTAAATTCATTTTAAAGTCATTCACAAATTTTTGGAAAGAAGTTTGTCGCAGAGATTTCCATTCCAGAATATTTTCACTGGTTATTTGTTTTTACTTATCACAAATTTTCTTTTAGAGCAGCAATTATTAAACCCAAGATCAGAACTTTAAATATTTATCTTGATGTATGTCTTTCAAAAATGTGTCGGTATTGTTAAATGCTGCGTATTGTTGTATATAATTGTCTTTGGTTACAATTCACCATCCCAAAGGGAAGTAAATTGATGTACACAAGTAATTTTGTATGATTATTGAACAAATTATCAGACATTATTTTCATTTTTATTGTGTATTTGTTGAGTTTTCTTATTAAAAATACAATTGTGAATATTAAACCATTTTCAGTAAATAATATCATGTTTCTGTATATAATAATATTTTTGTACTGAAAACCAATGTATGAATAATTTTTAGAATTGTAAGTCTGAATTGGAATCCCATTATCTTGTAGTTCATAATTTGAAGGATGTATTTTTGGTATAAGCAGTTAATTTATTAATATTTCAACTTCCTGTTTCACTATTTTTACTGTATAAATTCCAATGAGTGTTCATGTTTAACAACATTATTTCCTGGTTTACAATACAATATATGTATTTATCAGCAGTCCTGGTGCTAATATGTCTTATTGTACTCTTTCACATATTAATGGAAGGTCAACCATTTAACTTACGTTTCCACAAGCATTCTGATGTTTGTATTCAAATGAGTCAGCTTTGAGAAGATGAGACAACTAATGCTGTTCCTTATTAGAGATGTCTCATCTCTAATGTAATAATGTGGGTGCTTTGGATTAAATTTTTTTCCTTTGTCCAGTCTGTCTTTGCCTTTTCGTGATTGCTTTTCAAAATGTAACTTTCACTTGCATAAGTGAGGGATCCTGAACCAACAAGTATTGAGTAAAAACATACAGTTAAAAATTCTGTTTGCCTTAATTATTTTTTTTCTGTAAATTACGATTATTTGTGTTATAGAAGTGATATTTTGTGCAATGTTTGGATCTGAAACATATTTCACTGATGGTACTATGTTCTGTCCCTTCATGAGGTTTGCGGAAAGATTTGTAATCAAATGTTGTAATGTTCACTTGTTCTTTATTACTTCTTCACTGCACAGCATCTGCAAATCTTTTCTATATTTGCTTTGTTAGATGCAGTGTCTGTTACTAGGTGTTGAAGGGAGATCATATCCATCAAGTCTATCTTTTCTTTTCCTAGTAAACTCTCTTAGTTGTTACTTCTTACAATCTTCTGTTATACTGCCTGTTTTCACTCTGTTTAATTTTGATTGCATAAAATAATATTTTAATTTTGAGATTGAAAGGAAAAATTATAGTTCTTGAGAATTTTGTAAACTATCTTTTGAAATAATTTTACTGGTTTGTCAGAAAATTATAATTTTATGATTATACAATTGAAATATGTGTTAGTCTGAATTTAGTGACATATGAATCAAGCATGTGCTCAAGAAGAAAAGAAATACAACATAGTTTTTTGCCACAGATTAAATTATAAATTAATTTAAATATTCTTTTAAGCTATGAGCTTTTATGCACTCTTGAGAGTTATTATTTCAATAACTTTTGAGCATCACAACTTACATTGACTGTTGAAATTTTATATTTGATGTACGAAAATTGCCTTAGTTCAATCTGAGCTTGGAAGTGATGCAATTAAAGGATACTTTGACTATTGCAATATCTGCAGAGTTATTGAATGTTTGGGAATGACTGTGATATTCCTTGACTGGTTTCTCGTTAGCCATTATTGACTTCAACTTTCAACAAATTCAAATTATATTCAAAATTTTATGTAAGTTATTCTTCTGTAGTGCCTTGAATTGTTGAAGATGCATCTCATCTGTTTATCAGGACTTATTTCCATCCACCTATTCCAAACAGGAAATGAAACACTTGACATGAGACAGTTTATTCTGCTCAGGGAAAATAATAGTGGGCATATTTTTGCCATTTAATGTGTTCATGATTTTGGTTGTTTGAAGTCATTGTAAGAGAAATTTAGGAGATGAAAAAAGTTGATTTACTGGGGTGTTAAATGTTTAAATAACTTGGAATCATTCATATTGGTGTGAATGAATTGTGAATTTAATGGATTTTGTGCACTCAGTCTTAAGTTGAAGACAATAAGAAAGATGAGAAGTCTCTCTGCAAAGTCAGGCATTGCAGTGATAGCATATATCTTCAAGTATGTTTAGAACTTCCTTCTACATTTGTGTCAGTGTACTGATCTTTTTTGATTTAAATTGGTTGGTTTCCTTTTCTTTGTGAGATCTGGTCAATTTCTGTATTACATAAAATTTGTACACTTTGGTATACACTAGTGCTCAGCTGTTTTGAATATGAGTTCACTTTAGAATTTGGTATTAAAAAAGTTGGTATATGATTGCTGCTTTGAAGATACATTTTGATTAATGGTAACAAGTAATACCTTCTTTCCCCGCTAGTTGGTGAAAGGAGCATTGCAAAATTTGCATGGTCAGACGGAAGAGCAGGCCTCATGGCCTGAGTCTCACCATGTAAAATAAGGCATCCGTTCAATTCAGTTCAACAGTGAGAATAGATTACTTCAATTACAATTTTGAAGATGATAAAATTTTGTGTTATTTCTAAAATAGAGAATTTTCTTCTTAAATTTTCATCTTATTTTTTATCTTTTGATTTAAAGTCCTAGAACATAAATCAAATTTAAGAATTATTTACTGCCAAACATCATTGTAAATCAGCAAAGACAGTGACAGATTTTTTTTCCATTCTTTTTTCTTTCTTGTATATATATTCTTTCATTTGAGAATACAGAGAGCAATTTTTGCTATATTGTCCAATGAATTAATGGTTTTAAATTTCAGATTTTGGTTGCATACAGTGGCAATGATAATTGTTTGAACATACTACATCAAACTCTTCCTTGGGCATTCTGTGTGTGTGTGTGGAGCTGTCAGTTTTGAACTTCAGTGTTAATGTTTATGGATTCCTTCTCTAGTGATTGAAAGTTGAGCACCTTTTATCATGTAAAATTCCATTCATTGATCTTGTCTCTGGTGAATTCTGCTCATGTTCTATGCTATTCTGATTCTACTGTTCTCTGCTTTTGGGCAGTTTTTTAATTTACATTCTTAGCTATTTCAATGAGCTATGCTGCTTGTCGTTTTTTTGTTGTGGTGGGATTAAGTATGAATTAAGCATATATATTCAAGTGCATTATGCTTAAATGAAAAATTTGTTATATTGTAAGGCAATGTAGATCAGAATACTTTATCCATTTGAAACAAAGCAATAAACTTATTAAGTACTTTATTCCATGAACCATGCAGTGCCTGAGATTTAGATAACATTCACTCACTGTATGCAGTGAACTGGAATAATTGTGTGATCGGTTGTTTCCTTATCCACTCTCATTATTCCTGTCAAAACTGGTCTTAAGACTGAGGATTTGTTAAAACTGGTGTGCAAAGACTGATGAGGAATTTTATTTATTTGTTGTGTCATTGAATGGAACTATCAGGAAAGTGCAAGGCTGGTTATGTTTGCAAAAGGACTAAAGAACTATAAAGGAAAAGAGTAAATATAATTATCTCAAAAATTTGTGCTCCAATCACAAATTGATGTTTCTGTTGTGTGTTTTTTGCCTAAGCTTGTAAAAGATTAAAAATGGCATGGTTTCGTTAGACAAAATATTTTCTTCTTTCATTGTGTGAAACAATTTTCATATTTTTTTTCATTATTTTCCTTCTTCATGAGCCAATTTTTTGATCAAGTCAAGATAATATCTGCATCTTTTCTTTGCTCTGTAGCTGCTATGCATATTAGTATCTAACAGGAACTTTAGACTGTGAAATTATGTAGTTATATTGCTTTTTATGTTTTTTCTTACATTTAACATTCTCATTCAGATCATGCTCTTTTAAATACCTCTATATGCACTTGTTTGCAGTAATTTTTCCACAGATTTGCACTTTGTTACATAGCACTTTTGGAAGAAGCTAGTGAAATCGCTGATATTATGTAATTTATAAAAAATACTAAAATGTTGTGTATCATTTTTACAAATTTATTTGTTAATTATTGATTCTTTGCATATCAGTTGGGAATAGCTCTTAAGTCTTGTTATTTTTATAATTATTTCATTGTTTGCATTTTTTGTTGCCTGTTTTCATCTACATTAAGAAAAATCACAAAATGTGGGTTCGTGAATTTATGAAAGTTCCATTTTATTATTTTGTAATTAATGAAATATCTCAACTGTAAATTAATCAGTGCAGATTCTGTCCCATCTTTCATCAGGTCCATTTTATCTTTACTGCAATGAAGCTTCCATATTTAGAAGGAACAGTACACATAAAAAAAAAATTGAGTTCTGTAAAAAATGTTCAAATTTTTCTGGAAGCATTTATTTTTTATTTTTTCTTAACCTTTTCATCCATAAATTAATATTTCCCAAGAAATATTGTGTAATGCATTTTGAACTTTAATTTTATAATTCTCTTTGAAACTGTACCATGAATCATTAGGCATTTCTTTTATATTTTATTATATTTGCAGAATTTCTTGTTGTTTTAAATCAATTTTTGTAGTCATATTAGTGAGATATAGTCTTTTACATCAGAATAAAATTCATAGCAGTAGTTTAACACATTGTAAGGATATGTAACTTCATGTTCAAGTTTCTTTTGATTTTTTTCTCTGTTACTTTTTTTGTGCTTAGTCACAATGTTTTATCAATTCTTCTTTGAAATTTGTAGCTCTAAATCTCAAGTTACCAGTATTTTATCTCTTAAAGAATTGACTAACGAATAATAAATTGTTAGAGAATATTGAATCTTAAATTAAAGGTGAGCATTAAATATGTTATTTTATCAGATATAGTGTTTTTTTAAGAATCTGGTTTGCTCCGATTATACTTAATAGTCTGTGTTTTGTGAAAGAAATGTCAGCTGTGGAACAATATTTTTCAAGCACAATAATTTTTAATCTGGGTAATAAAATATTTTGAGAATTCTGAATCTATGATCCATTATAATTTTTTGCATTTTTATACACTGCTGGCAGTGAAATTTGAGATTAAAAATGTCCTATTTTGTTCCTTAGCTGTGACTCCAATTTATCATGTAATATCTCCCTCTTTCTCTCACTCACATCAAGAAGCTCACGACTTTTTCTTCTTTGTGCTAGTGATGTATTGACTGCTGAAGGTCTGATGCAGTGTACATATATTTTGCCTCTTTAAAATATACCTAATACCGGTTTTCTGATGCCTTTTCTTCCATAGTCTTTATGTAAACAATTTTTAACTTTCGGGTTTTGTAGTTTAATAGAACATCAGTTATCCATGAACCTTTGGGTGTAAAGGATTCACAATTGTGTGTTATTGTAATTGAGATCACTGGTGAAGTGTGGTGTTGTTTACCAACAATGAAGTGAATTGTAGGCCTGATACGGCACTCAAAAGGGAAAAGTTCCCTTAAATAACGTAATGGAAGGATAGTCAGTTATTTGTAGTGTGTTTTTCTACTGTGTAAGTTTTATGACATGTTTAAACATCATGTTTTTAGCTATGCCTCTGCAACCTATCTAAGTATTTTAACAGCTTTGCTTGGAAAAACAGAACCCTATTGATGTAAGACAGATAGTTTAAATTGGGAGTTTTAAAAAATGCCTGGCAAACTAGGAATTATCCAAATTGGTGTCTAGAATATGATTCAAATGTTTAGAAAGATATAATTCTACTTGTTTCTAAGTGAATGTTAAAAGTTTTTTAAACAAATTCTATTTTTTCATATTTTTTGACCTTTGAAAAATGTTTCTTTTTAAATTCTTTGATTCATATGAATTTGGCACATCTATTTCAGAATAAAGATTGCAAAACATTGAAAATTCTCTATCTAGAGATCTGATTATCCTATTTTGCATATAATTTCTTGGGATATTTTCAAGATTATTAATGCTCCTATTTAAACTACAAACTTGCATTCAAAAAAATGGTTCTAAGATGTATTCATGGGTTGGTTGTTTCTTGCTGAGAAAATAGAACTGACAAGCTGAACAACTAAAATAAGTTATATGTAATATTTTGCCTTGTGAATCAGTTAGTCTTAACAGCACATCTGAGAGGTGAGGAACCATAAAACCTGAAGGGAATTCTTAAAAAGTCTATTTCAGATTTCTTAGGTGCTGAACGTCTTTTCATGAAGATGGGTTTTTAAATGTGATTGTGTGAAAAAATATCTTCCCTTCATGTTTTTGGCTATACTGCTGTTTTCTCACAAAGTACCTGGCTCATGGTTTGCTCTCCAATAAAAAAAAAAATATTTTTGTGAGAATGTGCAAATCATTGGGCACACACTCTTGTAGCCTTGTAGAGTAGGAGTGTATCATCAATAATGAATGCAATTTATCCAAAGTTGGCTTTCAGCTGCCATGTTCTGGTTTTGGACTGTTTGGTTGTAGAGGCCACTGGCTTAAATATAAGGAAATAATTTTCTCCATTTCCAAAAGCTCTTGTAGAAAGCTGAAGATGGTTGGTAGATTGAAATGTGGTTTGAAACATTGAAATGGAAAGACAAGGGAAAAAATAAGGCTGATTACAAGACCCAGTAATTGTTTGAACCAGTATATGTATTTTTATATAATGATCTACTAGCTCTAAACATTATTTTATAATGATCTAAATAGAAAAAGTTTATTCTTTGTAATTTAGGGTATGCTGTAGTGTGATATTTGTGAGTGTGCAGTGTACATTTGATAATTTCTTGTGGAACAGAGAAAAACAGATTTCGTGACACCACACAAGAATGTTCTTTTCGTAGCATGCGAGTGTATGTGTGTGAACGTGTGCAAAGAAAAACAAAAAAGTGTTTTGAGAGCAAAAACACTGAGGTGATTTTTGATTGTTATGTTTTCATGGTATTTTTTCTAGTGTTAAAGATAATTCTGAGGTTTTTTAAAAGAAAGACTCAATTTTTAGTGTCTGATATTAGGGCACTGTTGAACCAAAATGAATGCAGGGAATATGTGCGGTCGTAAGTGTTTCTTTTCCTTGTTCAAACTTGAACTACATATGAATGGAATGGTTGCTACCTTTAGTTTCAGTGAAAATGTATGTATACTATTTCAATAGAGGGTGGAACACATCCATTTTGGGTTAAGTTAGGTCTTACTATTTACAAGTGCCTACTGGATGATATGCTTTCATTTTTTTCCTCCAAAGCCTTCTGCTATGTGTGAACATTTAAGCGTGGGTATTGAAAGATTTTGTTTCCCCAGCAGTGCCAACTGTTGTGCTGTATCATTGAGTTGTCAGTGCTCTACTCAATAAAAGCCCACTTTTAGCAATACCAATTTGGGTAATTTCTGTCCTGTGAACAATTCTTCCTCTTAATCCTTATCCCATTTGCAGCCCTCCTTGAACACAACTTCAAAATTTATATAATTTTACTTTCATATTTACGAGTAATATGCATAACAAGAGAGAAAGTTATACAATGATGCGGAAAATCGATGAGAAGATTTTAATGAAAATATGTTTTAATGTCCCCTCATATCAAAAAGTTTTGTTTTTTTTTCTTTTTTTTCCCCAAACTCTCTGTGAAAACTAGTGCCTAAACAGTTCATGTCATTTTTTTCAAAAATGATGATTTGGCCTCGAGTTGCCTTGCAAATTTGAAGCATATCCTTTAGTTTCCACAATACTTTACACGAAACCTTGGGGACATTTTTAAAAAAAGTGCCAAACTTTTTCTTTAAATGTGTTTCAAGAATTGAGTGGAAAGCATTACACCGTTACCTTTGAATTTTCGAAAATTGCAAAAGTTTCAAATTTTTTTGATCCCCCTCCCTCATAGAGCCACATCACTGAAGATACAGATTTTTAAAAAAAATGAAATTTGTTCTTCACAATTATATTAATCAGTGTCAAGTACTACATGTGTAAAAAAATTGCTGGTGTATTGTTGAAGTATGTGCAATTTTAAAAATATTACCACAAAAGGGACTAAATTTTTCTTTTTTTTCTTCTTATTTTGAAAACATCTTCTACAGTTATAAAAATGGCGTAGGACCCACTTTCAGTGAACTCTGTATTTTGTAAAATGGTAAAAAAATGACATTTCAAAACTACAATATTCCAGATAAAGATGTATTTCTAAATGAAATATGTTCTTCAAAATTACTTCTATAAGTTCATGTCCATTTTTTTGAGAATATGAGTAGTTTCGAGTAATTTTTCTTCGAAATTGGATATGCGAATTTCCCGCGCTTTTGCTGAAGAGTCGAGTTGTCAGGGTCCAATGCAACAATGACAAAACCTCTACAAAGCAGTTCGAAATTCAGAGAATTACGCAGTTTGTGATTGCGGTCTTTGTGTCGTATTAGCTGTAAAATAATTTTCGCCTCTCGTGTGCTACGATCGATAATGTGTTTTACTAGTTGCAGCTGAGATGTGTTAACATGGACAGAAATTGTGGTGTTACAGTATTACGTAACCATCACTAACGCGAGAAAGTACATGCTATTGTAGCTTCACGAGTTCAATAAAATAATAAAGTTCACAACTTGAATTCAATCACAAACAATAAAATAATAAAGTTCACAACTTGAATTCAATCACAAACAATAAAATAATAAAGTTACGTCAGAACTTTTCACGATTTCAATAATATAGTCTTACAATAAACGGGTCGTACTACAGAATGGCACAGACTTTCGTACTAGTTAGTTTTCTGATTTATTCGGTCTGGGCTAGCTTTTCGGTCTTGCCAGCTACCATGTGTCTCTGCCTCAAGCACAGTTTTTAAAAACAAATTCTCAATTTTTATGTTTCTTAATGGTAATACCGAAATATTACTTTAGGAATATTATAGAAGAGTAAAACCTCGTCATTAATGAACATTTTTGTTGGAAAATTTGGAGACATTTCTAAGAAAATGTCATTTAAGATTTTCTGTAAATGCGAAATTTGTGGATCTTTTTCACAGAAAACTTTCGAGTTTTCGAGAAACTTCATTGAAAGTCATTTGAAGCTCTTCCACACACAAATGCAATAATCTACAGAAATCAGTGTAATGAGCATATTAACGGCGTGAAATATTAAAGAAAATTCCATTTACATAATTTAAAGGAAAAACAAGAATATAGTAAAGTGGCTTTTATATCATCTTATACAGTGCATTTAGCACTATCCATACAAGAAGTTCAAAGAAATACTTTAAAGCTCTTTTTGGGAAAACTGCGTTTGACCGTTTCTAAAAATACGAAATTTTGAGCTGATTTCTACAGAAAATGTTTGAATTTTCGAGAGAGTTCATTCGAACAACTTGATATCATTCGAAGAACTTGTTTTAACAAATTCAATAATGTATACAAATCGTCGTTAATGTAAATATTAACGTGCTCCCCAATTTAATTTAAGATTTGAACCATTTTTCTCTTTCAAATTTACTTGTTAACCACATTCAGAAATTCTCACGATGCAATCTGTGGTCTAATAAGAAGGGATTTCCTCGTATTATTGCAACTTCTATCAGACCCCTTGAAAACTTGAACTTCAGACCCCTGTGATAACAGTAAGAACACAGACACGGAGTTGCCATTTACAGATTTATTTATAGAACTCCAATATACACTAAATACAACTCCTAAGGATCACTTGCAGCTTTCAATCTCTGTGCCAGGGGCGAATCCAGCCGATCATAGATTTTTTTGGGGGGGGAGGGGATCATAGATTTTTTGTCAAATGAGAAACATATTTCTTATTGTATATTATTTATGTACTGTAGATACGATACTGTACGATAATATTGTTTAAATAATAACATAATTCGAACGTAAATGATTATTTCAATCAATTTTGCAAAATGAAGGTAAGCGAATAAATACCCTAGGCCTTGCGCGGGGAGCATAGTCCCCATGCCCCCCCTCCTGGATCCAGCAACGGCCTCCGCCAAGCACTAGAGAACCCAGCCTGCGATAACACTTGCATCGCCCCTATTCTCTTGTCCCGAGGCGAAAGCCACTCCTCGCAAAGCCGAGGCTGGCGATTACACCCACGTGCATCTGCGTCTGCACCATCTGCACCCACGTGCACGCATCTGCACCGAGATTCCTCTCCTCCCCCGGCAGTTTCCTCCGCTAGCCTATCGTGGGGAATCACGTGACATATTTCAAGTCGAACTATAGACGTAAATTGTAAATCTTTAAATATCTACTAACTTGCATTAATTTTTAAATACATTGCACTAAAAAAATAAATTGAAGGCAGGTACATAGTAAAAAATCCCATACTCATATGAATTTCTAGATTATAAAATTTATTCAATCCCACAATTTTAACTACAGAACCTAACTGGTGTTCGAGACTAGTTCTGGAATCATTGTATATTAAAATGTATCCTATGAATTTTCAGCTTGAATGTAATCAGTTTTCACAAAGTTATGATTCTATCTTAACAAAATTTAATAAAAAATTCAAAAGTCGTCCAGCTGTCATTTCTAATCAAGTTACCCCTCCCAGAATTCTTGAGACACAGGAACATTCATGTCCGTACTATCTACGAAGTAAGAGTGGACTTGTCTAATGATGAATAATGAATAATAAAGAATAAGAAAAGAATAAATGTTATAATCTACAAATTCATGTGAGTATGGAATTTTATACTACGTACTTGCCTTCAATTTATTTTTTTAGTGTAATGTATTTAAAAATTAATGCAAATTAGTAGATATTTAAAGATTTGATATTTTGTAATTTTATTATTTCATCTTATAGATTATGACATTGCATTATAATTAAAGGCCTGATGATGGAGACACACATAGTCTCCGAAACGTTGCCAAGATAATAAATATATGTTATCATTACGACTGTCTATAATTATTTGGAACTTTCATAAACTCAACAATCACGTGACATGTTTCCCACGTTATAGACTTGCCTCATCTCCCATGTTACCTGGTGGTCTTGATCATTTCCCACCAGAAAGCGCTGCAAAACCCACAAAAACTTAAAAGAACACACCAAAAATGATTACTTCATGTTTAAAATATATGAGGAAGTATGGAAATTAGAGAAATACGATAAATATTTATTGTATATGATAATTGTACATGATATATATTAATTGTATACGATAATTATATTTTACAGTAAACACCCATATTCGTAATGCATAAAAATATGTATAACAACTATTTATACAATGTACATTTATACACACATTGTATGTCACACATTATTTTGTTTCAAGAAGTTTCACAGTTTGTATGAGTTGTGAAACTTAAGATGTATCTTGGCCTCACTAATTATAATGACTATAAAAGAAAAAATGATAACTCGTAAAACTTTTCTTCAGCCGGAATAGTTTTCATTACTTGCTTATTGCTGTAATTCGATCCTTTTCATCAAATATGTTGAAGTCTACCAATCTTTGATTGTGGCAAATAACCGCCCAATTTTAAACGAGAGAATTCAGTAAAAACCTCAACGACCCTCTCCCCAAAAATCAAATAAATTTGTCTTAACTTGGCAACATTGCTCGTTTCGTTACGGAGTGTTGGGGTCGGGTGCAAGAAAGGGAACGGTCAGCTGCATTCCGAGTCTGTCATCACTAGAGATAGGATTTTTATGTAACTACATATTTTTTGTCTTTCTACTTACCGTTCTCAAAATTGTAATCTTGGCGGATCATCGCCCCCCTCCAACACAATATCGAATT
This sequence comes from Acheta domesticus, assembly GCA_031308135.1. NCBI lineage: Eukaryota > Metazoa > Arthropoda > Insecta > Orthoptera > Gryllidae > Acheta > Acheta domesticus. The sequence continues at coordinate 101,172,554 of JAHLJT010005437.1, read as the reverse complement.
TTTTCGTTACATATTTTGACATTTTTGGTACTATTTACATATTTTGCTGTTTTCACAATATATTTTCTTATTTTATCAATTTTATTCAATTTAATTCCATATTTTTTTACGAAAAGATGTATTTTTTTAAAATCAGCATTTTTCCTACATTATTGGGAAAATCTAGGTGTCCAAAATATCATTGACATTGCGTTTTGTGATCTGTAACCTTAATTTCCGAGAAATATTTGCGATCGCCTACGTGTAACACTTCGATGAAAGATGCTACAGTGTATGTTTCCTGGTCGTAGATCTCGCCAGTTTGTGCGATGGCGTCTATTGCGATTAGTCCAGCTGCTAAACTACGGTCCTGGATTACAATAGATGAAGCTTTTATTACTGACGAGAAAGTTGTATGATGTGAAGTGAGCAGTTTTTATAAATTTAATTTCTTGATAAATAAATGGTTTTTAATTAGAGAATTTTAATATTACATATTATATCCGATTTTACATATTTATTACATATTCTTACTGTTTTCATTACATATTTATGTACATATTTTGACGTTTAATACTACATATTTTCCCGGTCTCTAGTCATCACACATCATCCTCCCCCCCGCGCTAGCTGACACCCGCGTTCCAAGAACACGCACCCTGCCGGTGCCCTCCGAAGAGGTCCTGGCGTTGCCGCCAGCCTGGTCATTGATCGATGGTTAGTGATTCTGGGCGCGTCTACTACTAAGGTCATTAGTCCAGTACGTTTTTCCTCGGGAGTTGGCGGTGATCTTCCCCCGCTGGATGGCGAGATCCGGCGCCACCCTACCGTCGACTAGCGGCGTTTGTCCCAACTGGGTATCTCCCACCGGCGGGGCACCACCCCAGCCGGGACAAGCTCTAAGCCCTGGACTGGTCTCCCGGCACGTGTGGTAGTGTGTGTGTGTGTGTGTGTATGGGGTGAGGATTGGAGAAAAAAAGGAAGGAATAATCGCGATCGGTCCGTAGCCCGTTTGTTAGGATACTGCTCCGGCATACGCTTGGTGTTGATAGTAGAAACCACGGAAAACTACCGACCAGAGAAGCCGGTCGCTAGAATTCTCCTCCAGATAGTGAATGAATTCGACCTGGCTGACAAGCTAGTGACGAAAATCCTGCCGCCGTCGGGACTCGAACCAAGGACCTCCCGGTCTGAGGCCAGCCACGTGTTAGTGCATAACCCCTTTTCCTAGCCGCCCCCTAGTCTTGTGCGTGTCCGACCGAGCTTTTACTCGACGTTACATAACCTATCGAAACGAGAAGGGCTCGAACAATTTTAATTTTTGGACAAATTTTGGGGTAATCTTTAAAAAAAATTGTTAAACTTCCTAAAAGATAAATGTAAAGTACGCCCCGAAAATGAGAATATCATTTCATGTTCGAGGGGTCGCGGATATTATCAAAATAGATCTGGGATATTCATTTCAGTAAACAACTTGTGTGCGGTTTAGGCGCTAATGTTGTTTACATTCAAACGTATTGACATGCATGCAATCCCCTTGTATGCACCAGGACTTGACCTGCCATTTTTCACTATCTTGTGCGCTCAGTTGATGTTTTCGACATTATAACTGAATAGAGGGTATTGTATTCTCTTTTATGATTAGTTTATGTCGCATTGTTTGAAACATTAAAGAGTTCCTTCTAATTATAAAATATTCGGCTAAGAAACCCGGGAATGCTTGGACATTTTTATTACAATCATCTACTGGCGTACATGGCTATGTCCAGAATTTGAGTGAAAGTGAAAAAACATAAAAAGCAATAAAAATTTACAATTTTTATAGAAGGCATATTTTAATTGGTCAACATCCAACTGGAGCCTCGCATTGCTTAACTTAGAGTTTGTCCCTGCCGGGGCGGTGCCACACTGGTGGGAGATACCTGTTTGGGGAAAACCCTGCAAGCCGACGTGAGCTCTGGATCTCGCCGGCCAGCGGCAAATGATCACGGCCACCCCCGCAACAAAAACACGGGAATAATGACCTTAGCTGTTGACGTCCCAGAAATCAGCAATCAATCAGTCAATTGATGTTCGGCCAATACATGGAATCCCTTTGACTGAGTCATTTTGTGATAGAGTGATTTGCTGAACATCAATGCTTAATGGGTTGCATACCCATCAGGGGCAAATGTCATGTGTAAGATCCTTACATGAAATTTGTTTATTAGGGGAACAAGTGATCATTTGTGATTCCCCTACGTGACCTAAAAGTTTGTGATATTTATTTAGGACACCTGTACAGACCGCTGTATGCAGGAGCTCCTATGAATGTCGCTTCTACTCCCTTAGTCTCCTACACCGCATTAATGATTGCTACAGTAGAGCAAGCTACACTTATAGAAATGGAATAGGTACGATTTTAATTAAAACCTCATAATTTTTACTTTGTAATATAAGTACATGTATACAGAGTACTATACGTAGAATAAAAGAAAACTATGTAATGCTGCGTAGAATCAATGTCGAGATTTTAAAGGAAATACATATTTTGGATCACAGAAAAAGTGCTTTTTTTCTTTCAATACGTCCGTCCATCAGTCCGTTTATCCGTCTGTGAACAACACTAGTGCATGGACTATTCGTAGAAATGTTTTCCAAAATCGATATTCCCGATCGATCTGGCACACTCAATGTCCTGCAGTTTAAAAAAAAATCCTGAATTACTTCACATGAAACTAGTTGTGTTAAAACTGCTCTTACTTTCTCTTCCGTGGAAATACGTGAAAAATACTCAAATTTTCGAAAAATTGTACATGGCCTATTTCAAAAGCTATCTTTGAGGAATAGATTTTATTAAAGGAAATATCTTTATCTTTAATTGTAGGTATAGGAAGATGCCGAACAAATTTCGAATTTTTGAAATTTTCGAAAAATCATAGTTTTCAACCAACATGAGAGCTGCGCCATTCTCTTAAACGTACTTCACAATATCCAACAACAAAATTTAACGATGGAGCAATTTTTTTGAAAATCATGAAAATGTCCCAGGGGCTTCATATAAAGTTCCCCCTGGAATTTAAATATCGATTTCGAATTCAAGGGCTGCGTCATCAGCCAGATCGATAGGGGAGAATCAAGTTAGGAGAAAATCGGCTGAACGGTTTAGCCGCTGGCGTTGTTCACAGAAAGACGTTTTGCCGTCATTCGAGTTTTTGGAATCAAGAACCCGTAAAACATGGATTCTGGCTACACTTCTTGTTAGAGGAGTTGTTTTTCTAAATTTATCCACTTTTTCGTGACCAGGGTCCTGTATTAAGAGTTTTTCGGCCGAAAATTTGCCGTGTTTTTGGGCAGCATTACATAACTTTCTCTCTATTCCTTGGTGAGTGGTGGTTGTGTTAATGGCATGAAAGAATTATCTCCCGCTGGATAATGAAATTCATGGGTTGCGGGTTTTTTCTCCCACCAGCGGGGTACCGCCCCAGCCGGGACAAACTCTAAGCTCCCGATTGACCTGTTGTGTTTGGTAGTGTGTGTATGTGTCAGGGGAGAGGGTAGGTCAAGGAAGAGGAAGGAAATATAGCATCAGGGGCCCGTTTGGTAGGGTACTGCTCCGGCATCCACCTGGTATTTATAGGAGATACCACGGAAAACAATCGATCAGAGCATCCGATCGATACAATTCTCCTCCAGACAGCGGCTGAACTCGACCTAGCTTTGTAGCCCTGCTAATTATACTTCGGTTTTTCTTTCTTGGCGCATGGGGGGGGTGTCAATAACATGGAATATCTCACGGTATTTCGCGTCGTTCTCCGTTGTGCCGCCAGGAATCGCATGATCGCCAGCACTGCTCGATACAGTCGCGATCAGGCGACTTCTAGCGACACAAACGAGAACGACGCGAAATACCGTGAGATATTCCATTTTATTGACACCCCCCTCCGTGCGCCAAGAAAGAAAAACCGAAGTACAGTGTTGAAAATCCTATCACTGTCGCGAATCAAACCCTAGGTCCTCCCGTTCAGAGGCACTGCAATCCCATCAGTTGAGCCACCTCAGCCGCTGTAACATACAGTCCAAATCCGCGTGGATCATTGATAATGCAAAATTGGTATTCGGTAGAACGCCCGTGCTCGCGAACCTTACAAGGATCTTTTAATTTTAGGAGGTACTTCACAAGAAGCTTCGAGAACGTTTTCGAAATTTCTTTAAAAATGACTTCAAATTTTCTTAAACCTTTTGCTTGAGGGGAGGAATATACGCATATAGACGTAAAAACGGCGTAGGTTCGGGATTCATTGAAATATCAGAATTTGCGAAAATTGTCAAAGTTAAAAAGTTTTTGTACTCTTTTTTACGGCTACATTACTGAAGATAAACATTTTTTGTAACATATATGTTCTTCACAATAAACTTAAATATTGAAGCTAAATATATTTTCAAAAATCAATCTATTCCTAGGTAATGATGATTTATATTATTTATTATCCTAAGTAATGGTATTTATATTATTTTATTTTAACTTTTGTAAAAATATTAGTTTTCGTGTAATTTCGAATTATATGATGACAAATTAAATTTTTATTCAAATCTGCCATAGACCTTAAGACCCGATTTAAAAACTTTCTTTGGACGAATGATATAGGGTTGATTGATTAATAATTCCGGGCGAGTAAACTACTAAGGTCATTATTCCCGCAAGTGTAGTGCATGGGACGTGGCGGTGATCTCCCTCCGCTGGATCTTTTTCGAGAAGTAATAGATAGGAATAGCGCTTCAATAGCGAATAGGTGATATGTAGCTGTTGTTTACAAAAATACATTCAGGAGATTGAATGTTATTTTTACATAATTGATGCTAAAAGTGACATTTTTCAGATAATAAGCACCCTATACATTTAATCAGTAACCACATATTGTAGTCCAAGGAAAAAATTGTAAAATGTCCTGATATCTGCTGTATCTTTAGGTCATTTTATTGCTTCCCTATTCAGGTATACCGTTTCCATAGTTGTTTTTTTCTTCGCCATGTGGTGTCTGCTTTTTGACGTCATGTTCTTTCCCTTTTAACGCTCTGTGTATTTTCAATTTGTCGTGGTCGTCTCACGTATAGCTTTGTGATGTATTTCTTTTTACTTATCTGTGCGTAATTGTGTGCTTTTATAAGATACTTTTTTAAGAAAATTTTTATTTCATTTCCTTTTCGTTGAGGTATCTATTGAAGTTTGATGGTGGATGTTCCGATGTATTGTTATTGAAAGTTCTGGTTGTTACTTATTGCAGCAAGTGTTTTTAAATATTTATGTAAAGGAATTAGCCTTGCTGTTTACAAAACCCTGTGTATGTCGCCACAGGTCTAATACATATTGAATATATATATATATATATATATATATATATATATATATATATATATATATATATATAATTTCTTTTCACATCTATTAATAGTTTTTTTACATTTGTAATAGGTTTTAATAGTCATATTGTCGATTTAATACTCTATACCAGAATCTATTCCTAAACATCCATTTCCACTTCGCCTGTCCGTCTGCACGTACGCGTTAGCTAGTGTCATCTGGCGACAGAAGAACCAACTAATTGAGATTGCTGTGAAACTAGTGCGGGAGATGGCAGCACTTGTATCGTTCAATACTTTGCTCTTTCTATCTGCAGGGTAAGCGCACTGACGAACGAAACTGGAAATTGTATACAAAGGAATCGCTCAATACAGGTATCAAATGTGCCAACACGTTAAAACAATGAATAGTTTTGTATTTAGGGTATACAATACAAGGAAAGGGACTTTCGGATTGTGATTTTAAAAACTACTGCCTTTTAATTGAATATTTCTAATTTCCTGATAGAACTCACTGTCCGAAGCGCAAACAAGGATAGAAAATGTTGCTGAACTAAATAACGATCTCAATATGAAATGATAGGGACACTGAAAAATAATGTTTCACTACTAGTTGTAAGTAATGATGATAAAGATGAAAAGTGAAGTAATACAAATGTATCACTTCATTTTTCAAAACGATATGAGCAGATGGTGACGTCACTGTTGGTAAGTATTTTTGTAAGTTAAATTATCATGCAAATTTATCATCATTCTCGTTCGGATTTAATATTCTTCATAACTAAGCAAGCAATATTTGTATGGTGTATACTGTAATCTGAGCCAATACTGTAATACTGGATCTTTTTGAGGAGTATTCCGATAGGGAAATGAGGGACCAGGATGAGAAGGAAAGATTGCCCATGGCTCGTGGCCCGTTTGTTAAGGAATTCCTCTGGCGTTTGCTTGGATTCGGTTTCGCGACGTATCACGTCAAAACCGTCAACTTAGTCTAATCGAAACAAACGAGTTGCAAGTCCTCAATTTTAGTCCTCAATTAGTCCTCAATTTTGTAACGAGGCACGGAGAATGGCACGGAGAAATGTATATTAATTCAGAAGGTATTCTTGTGTGCACACGGCCGCCTTGGACTGATGTGTGGAACACCAAGGCAATAGCAAGCGACCAAAGGAGTGAAGAATCAACAAGCAGACGGAAATTGGACGTTTCAAAGTGTAGACAGAATGCGCACGTATTGATACACACTAGAGTTGGATGTTTTGATATTCAGATGGAATGTGGACGTATTGAAAGACAAACAATAAGTACATGTTCTAAAGTACAGACGAAAAATGGACGTACGTAGAATTGGACTTTTAAATGGAGATGTCAGTTGATAGACTGAGATATTTGAAAAAGTTGAAGTGAAGTAAGCTGAGAGTTGGACGTAAGAAACGAAGGGCATTAGGTCTTTCAATTGAAAAATTGTTAAGTAAAGCTTTTGTTGTTATTGTCATTATTGTAAATAAATATTGTTTTATTTTGGAAACTTGGAAATGTTTTGTAAATATAATTGAACGGTAAGTTACCACCATTCAGATCTGCGGTGAATGCCGTTGATTCATCGGCCCTCATAAATAAATGGATGTTTCTATTTTTTTAAAAATAATGAACTTGATTCACTAAAAGAAAAAAATTAGAACCTTCACAATATGAAGTCACTACAGAGCCTGCTCGGGAAGACAATTCTGCCAAAGACTGTTCACGGGTGGTCCTATCTCCTCCAATGCGAGGCAACACCGGTCGGTGCGAATATTCTGGAACAGGTGGCTAAGAGGATCAATTGATGTCTGCGTGAAGGCAACGACTGCATTGCCACGATGTAAGATATATAGGCGTGTCAACTAGCCGCCTTTTGGACAAAATTTTTGAAGCCAGTTTGAGGCTAGTTCCTCGCTTATCCGTACGGTGCGCACGATCGAGTTGGGCATTCATGATGGCGTCTCGCGATTTAGTGGCTTCCCCCAGAGGTTACATAGCTATTAAATGGATCGCCATCTTGTCCCAAAAATGCCCAAGTCGTTCGCAGCGCTTACATAGCGAGAACTGTGAGAACTAGCCTCACATTAGCTTCAGTTTTAGATCGGGAGTGAACCTATGTCTCTTACACCATGGCATTGCCTGCCCGGGAGGTTCTAGGATTTGAGTCGTCACGGAGGCAGGATTTTCGACATTAGCTAGATAGCTTGGTGGTGTTCAGCCGGCGTCTGGAGGAGAATTGTAGCGGCCGGCTTGTCTGGTCGATTGCTTCACTTGGATCCTACGATCAACACCAGGCGAATGCCGGAGCAGTACCCTAACAAACGGGCCACACACTGCGCGCGATCTTTGCTTCCTCTTCCTTGTCCTATACTCACCCCTTGCAAACACACTTACACGAACATGCACTGCGCTCTCGTATATATTGGGAGACCACTGGGGAGCATAGTGCTTTTTCCGGCTGGAGCGGTGCCACACTGGTGGGAGATACCTGGTTGGGGAAAACCCGGCAAGCCTTCATAGGTCGGTGTCAGATCTCGTCATTCTGGTGGGGAAAATCACCACCACCAGCACCTAAAAACGCATCCCGCGATAAAACATGCACTACACTTAGTCACCTTAGCAGTTGACACGCCCAGAATCACCAATCAATCAATCAATCAATCAGTTAATCCACACGCTCACTTACCGAGCCTGTCCCAGAAGAACATTGTGGCGAGGGAGCTGTTCATTGGAGGCTCGGTCTCCTTCAAAGCGAGGCAACACTCGGCGGTGAGAATAACAGACTATTCGCCCCGTGGGAAATGTGGCTTTGAGGCTGTCAGTCGCGCATTGCTTGCGGAAATGCGGTTGGTTCGTTATTGGATACGTCCGAAAAAGCTCATAGAGCCCCACGATATTGCGCCGACGGGTTCACGGCTGTGCGGAGCAGATAAGCGTATTTCCGCACCCGCTGTAGTAACGGATTAGACTGGATTGTGCTGTGTTCCTTTCGAGCTTTACTGGCGAACTTATAATAGTCAGTCGTTTGTATTTGAATGTTCGTTAAATGACCGATTGTTATTCGCAATCAGCCTCGGATTGATGGATTATAGCGTTTGTGAGTGCAAACATGTGTTAAAGTCATTAGTCTTGTTGGTGCAGTGTACATGGCAAGAGTAATGTTTTTATCACGGGAGGTAGCGAAGATCTTCCCCTGCTGGACGGTGAGATCCGGCGGTGTCCTACATGTCGGCTCGTGGATTTCCCTCAACCAAGTATCTCCCATCCGGTGCGCACCGCTCCTGCTCTTAGCTCCCGACTGGTCTTTCGACATGTGTGGTAATGTAGCCATGTAAGTGTGTTTGTAAGGAATGAGGGTAGAACAAGGAAGAGGAAGGAAAGATCACGCGCGTTCCCGTTTGCCAGGGTAATGCTGCCACATTCACTTGATATTGATCGGAGAAACCATGAAAGAGCAGCCGGCCACTGGAATTTTCCCCTGACAGCGTCAGAATGCGACCTAATGTCTAAATTCTTGCTACCGTTGTGACTCGAACCCTAGGACTTTACGTTCTGAAGCCTTGTGGTGACATCCCTGAGCAATCTCAGCTAGAACATTGAACTAGATGAAGATGAACATGATTAACTAAAGAAAGAAGAAGGAGATGAAGATGAAAAAAGATGATGAAAAAAAAGATGAAGAAGATGAAAAAGTAGCAGAAGAAGATGAAGAAGATAAAAAAGAAGAATCTATGAAAAAAGAAGCTGAAGGTGATGACAAGTAGCAGATAAAAAAGATGAAGAAGCAGAAGAGGATGAAGAATATGCGGAAAAAAGCAGAGGAAGAGGATGAAGAAGAAGATGATAAAGAAGATGAAGATCCAAATAAGGGAAAGAAGATAAAGAAGAAGATGATGGAGAAGACGATGAAGAAGACGGTGAAGAAAATGAAAATGAGCAGAAGAAGGTGAAGAAATAGAAGAAGAAGAAAAACAAGAAGAAGAGAAAGAGGACGAAGAATATAAGAAATAGAAGATGAAGAAGCAAAAGAAGAAGATGAAGCAACAAAAGAAGAAGATGAAGAAGCAAAAGTAGATGAAGCAGAAGAAGAAGAAGCAAAAAAAGAGGATGAAGAATACAGAGAGGGAGCAGAGGAAGAGCATGAAGAAGATGAAGAAGAAGAAAAAATGAAGAAGAAGAAGAAGAAGAAAAAGAAAAAATGAAGAAGTAGAAGAAGATGAAGTAGCAAAAGAATCAGAAGAAGAATCAAAAGAAGCAAAAGAATATGAAGAAGCAGAAAAAGAGGATGAAGAATATGAAGAAGGAGCAGAGGAAGAGCATGAAGAAGGCAAATAAGAAGATGAAAAACCAAAAGAAGAAGATGAAGAAGAAGCAGAGGAAGAAGATGACATGTGCGAAATGAAGAAGGGGCTCGCCCGCAGCGCCAGGGGCGCGCGCAATGTGCTCGGGGGGGGAGGGGGCGGTGGGCGTCCGCGGGTGACGAAGTGCGCCTGGACGTGCGCGCCATGGCGATGGCCGGATCCCGGTCGCCGCGCCGGTGACGGGCCGCGCCGCGCCGCGCCGCGCCCTGGAAGCTTGGCGCCTGGCGGAGAATGAGAACGAACCCGGCCCAGCCCATGGGGGGCGCGCGTAGAAAAGAAGACGAAGAAGAAAGAACGTGAAGAGGAAGAATTAGAAGAGGGTGAAGAAGGAATGCGAAGAGGGAGAATTAGAAGGAAAGGAAGGAGAAAGAACTTGGAATGGAAGAATTAGAAGAGGGTGAAAGAGGAATGCGAAGAGGGAGAATTAAATAGGAAAACGAACATAAAAAAGCATAATTACAAGAAAAGGAGGAGGAAACAGAAGAAGGAGGAATGCGAAGAGAAACACCTAGAAGATAAGGAGGAAGAAGAAAAAAGAACGCCGAAAAGAACAAATGGAAGAAGAAGTGGAAGAAGAAGAAAGAACGTGAAAAGGAAGAATTAGAAGAGAGTGACGGAAGGAATGCGAAGAGGAAGAATTTAGAAGAGGAAAAGGAAAACGATCAAGAGCATGAAGCACGCACAATTAGAAGAAAAGGTGGAGGAAAGAGTAGAAGAAATGCGGAGAGGAGCACTTTGAAGATAAGGAGGAGGAAGAAGAAGGAGAAGAAGGAACGCCAAGAGGAACAAATAGAAGAGAAAGAAGGCAAATTTGGAGCAGTTTTTAAGAAAAGATCATTTAAGTTCTAGCGTAAATGCAAAATTTAAAGCTCCTTTTTACAGGAATCTTTTGTGTTTTCGAAAAACTTCATTCGAAGTCTTTTGAAGCACTTTCACTCATAAATGCAGTAGTGTATACACTTTCTGGAAATGTACATATTAACGGTGTGAAAGGTATTAAAAAAATACATTTGTTTAATTTTTGACAAAACAAAATTATGCAGCAAAATTAATCTTATATCATCTCAAAGAGTGCAATAAGCACTCTTATGAGTAACTGTATATGACGTTTAGGGGAGAAGTACAATCTGGTTTGCAAGCTTTCCTGTGATTGATCGAAATCGTGTTCTAACATGAAGCTGTGTCGAGATGACTGTCATTACACAAAGATTGACAGATTGATTCATTAGTGGTTGTGGGCGCGTCAACTGCTCGGGTCATTAGTCACGTAAAAGTAAGGCATGTTTTTTTTATCGCGGGAGGGGGCGGAGATCTCCGCTGTGGCGAGAACCTACCTATATCGGCTTTTGGGGATTTTCCCCAATCGGGTTTGTCTCACCAACAGAGCACTAAGACTCTAAGCTCCCGACTGGTCTTCTGACAAGTGCGGTAGTATAGTGCATGTGTGTAAGGGAAGAGGACAGGACAAGGCAGAGGAAGGAAAGATCGCACGCGGTCTATGGCCCGTTTGCTAGGGTACTGCTCCGGCATTCGCCTGGTGTTGATCGGAGAAACCACGGAAAACTTCCAATCAGAGCAGCCGTCCGCTAGAATTCTCCTCCAGACAGCGGCTGAGTTTGCCCTAGCTAGAAGCTAGTGTCGAAAATCCTGCCGCCGTCGGGGGTGAAACCGTGGGAGCTTCCGGGCAGAGACACTGCAGCGATATCAGTTGATGCCTTGAGCCACCTTTGCCGGTTTAACCAAAGAGATGCAGCCACCTAATGAGAGAATTAAGGGCGCAGAAGAAAAATTCATGCAGTCTACGCAATCCTGACTCGGCATTACCGCGGAATCTCGGTTGGGACTGGCTGCTGTAAACCCTTCTGTCCCCCGCAAATCCTTCCCTTGTGACGTCGCAACGGGGCGTTGGGGAGGAAGGGAGGGGTGAGGGGTGAGGGGTGAGCTGCGCCCGCCCCACCACCACCACCGCCTCCACTCCCCTCATCGATCCACGCCGCCGCCGCCGCCGCCGCCGCTTTCGCCTGCCCGCTGCTGCTCCCTCTCAGACCACGTGGTACATCTCGACGCCTCAGCGCCCGCCCTCGCCTCGCTGGAGACTTTGTCTTCTCTTCCTTCGTCATCTGGTGCTTCTTCTTTTGCTTTGGTTTTTTCCCGTTTTTCTTCTCTGCGTTCGTTTTTCCACTTTATGCTTTACCTTCTTCCTCTGGTTCTGCTTCTTTCGCTTTGGTTTTTTCCTTTTTCCTTCTCTACGTTCGTTTTTTCACTTTCTTCTTTACCTTCTTCCTCTGGTTCTTCTTCTTTTCCTTTTTTCCCTTGTTTTGTTCTCTACGTTGTTTTTTTCACTTTCTGCTTTTCCTTCTTCACGTGTTTCTTATTGTTTTGCTTTGGGGTTTTCCTTGTTTTCTTCTCTACGTTCGTTTTTTCACTTTCTGCTTTACCTTGTTTATCTGGTTCTTCTTCTTTTGCTTTTTTATTTTTTCTTACCTACGTTGTTTTTTTCACTATTTGCTTTTCCTTCTTTATCTGGTTCTTCTTCTTTTGCTTTGGTTTTTTCCTTGTTTTCTTCTCTACGTTGTTTTTTTCACTTTCTGCTTTACCTACTTCCTCTGGTTCTTCTTCTTTTGCTTTGATTTTTTCCTTGTTTTGTTTTCTACGTTGTTTTTTTCACTTTCTGCTTTTCCTTCTTCATCCATTTCTCCTTCGTTTGCTTTTCTTGTTCTTCTTTCTCAATGTTGTAGTTGAGAGTTGCTGCAGAGAGAGCCGCGATGTTGGCTGTGAACTGACCTCATCCGGTCGCTGCCAGAGGTACGAGGAAAGACAGAATGGTAACTAGGGACAAAGTTAGTTTCGTAAGCCGTAGAAAAAGTTTTCAATGTAATGGATAACCTCGAAAGAAGTTTACGACACTTGCTAGTGCTGTAATATACTTTATACTCGCGCACTGAAACGAATCAATACATCATCGTTTCAAATTGTACCATTTTACTCAAGGGATTTTGACGAATACCATCAGGAGAGTTGGCTCAGGACATCAATTGATTCCACTTCAGTGCCTCTGCCCGGGAGGTTCCGGGGTTCGAGTCCTGACTGTAGCAGGATTTTCGACAATCGTCAGTTAGCTAAGTGGAGTTTTGTCGCTGTCTAGAGGAGAATTCTACCGGTCGGCTGCTGTGATACGTAGTTTTCCGTGGTTTCTTCGATCAAAACCAGGCGAATGCCGGAGCAGTACCCTAACAAACGGGACACTTGCCGCGCGCGATCTTTCCTTGCCCTAGATTCACCCCTTACTTACACGCACTTACACTTACAAGTCCTACACTACCACACATGCCGGGAGAGCGGTCGGGAGCTAACAGCTTGTCCCGGCTGGGGCGGTGCCCCGCTGATGGGAGATACCTGGTTGAGGGGAAAACCCCGCTAGTCGACGGTAGGTCGGCGTCGGATCTCGCATTCCAGCGGGGCAAGATCACCGCCATCACACGAGCAGAAACATGCATTACGCTTACGGGACTAATGATCTTAGCCGTTGACAGGCCCGGAATTAGTAGTAAAGTATCAATCAATAAATTGACCAATACCGTTCAAGGATTCGTATCGTTTGAAACTATCACTTATGTATCTGACAACTAATGGGAATGCTCGACATACCGGTACGTTTCTTTCTCTTAGAATTATTACTCAACAACTGTCCATTTATTTCACCTTCTCCCTACGGAAAAGGGAGAAAGTTACGTAATGCTGCGCGAAAAACGACGAATTTTCGGCATCAAAACTCTTATAATAGGGCCCTGGTAACGGGAAAATGGATAAATCCAGTTGTTTAACTTAAAAAACAAAATCCTCTAACACGTTGTGTAGCCACAATCCATATTTTGTGGGTTCTTGATACAGAGGAATCGAATGTGGACAAAACCGTTCAACCGTCGATCTGTCCGTGTGTCTCTCCGTCTGTGAACAACGCTAGCGGCTAAACCGTTCAGCCAATTTTCTCCAAAATTCATGTTTCCCGATCAATCTGGCTGATGTTGCGACCCCTTGAATTTGAAACCAATATTTCAATTTTGGGGGAGTATTTTCTTTAGCTCCTGGGACATTTTCCAAATTTAAAAAACATGGCTCCATTTTTGTATTAAATTTTGTTGTGGAATAATGTGAAAAATGTTTAAGAAGATGGTGTAGATCACATGTTTGTTGAAAACCCTGACTTTTCGGAAATGGCAAAAGTTCAATATATTTTCAAAGTCTTCCTACAAACAAAATACTAAAAATTGAGATTTTTTCTCTGAATGAAATATGTTCCTTATAGATGGATTTTGATATAAGTTCATTTAGAAGTTTTCGAAAATGTGTGTACTTTTCGCGTAATTTTGCGTGAAAACACAGGGGAGTACGTACCTGCTGTTTTATCACCACTAGTTTTAAAATGAATGACATCATTTAAAGATCTACCATCAAGAGATAAATGGCATTTAAAAAAGAAATATCTGTTTTTAATATTCAAGGTGTACGAAATTCAGAACCATATGGTACTTAAAAATGCACTGTCTTCTGTAACACCCAAAAATTCCAAGAACGTAGGGTGGCAATGTCCAACTATGAAAAATTATTTTCGAAAATATAATCGAATTAAAGTCATAAATATTACCACAACGAGCCGTACTTTATCTATTTTACTACTACAATATTTTCTCGACAGCTTCACAATTCGAACACGCCACGTGATGTTGCGATGTATTCTGGCAGTAGCCAGAGGATTGTAGGGAAACATCACTTTAACCTCGGCTCTATTAATATTCCGGATACAATTCTCCTTTCTAATTTCCATAGACCTTCATAAAATATTCAACATGACGTGCAGGCTGGGGCAAGAAATTTTCACATCCTCAGAACGCGGCCAAAGTATCGGTAAAGGGAGATGCCGTAATAGGCGTGACAAGTTAATCGCTGCAAGGGAAAAATAGTTAAGCAGCTGTCTGGGTCAAGGTAGTTACACGTAGCAAACAAGGTATGAATAAAGTTGGAAGATGGTTGACAGTTGAATGTAGGTTTTGAATGTGTGTTAGGCGTTCTACCGCGCTACGACATGCTAGCTCGTGGAAAACTTATTCCTTTTTACATTACCTGATTAACGATAACAACAAAACTAACGCAACTCACAATTTCCGCTTACGCAATGCCGATTAATGCCTTTTAATGCGGTTTGATTGGTATGACGGTTAGCGTATCGGGCTGTAGTACTCAAGTTTGCGGGCTCAAACCCGATCGAAGCCGTGGATTTATAAGGGCGAAAAAATCCTTCGTGCGCCTTCCTTTGGAGGGGAAGTGAAGCCTCATGTCGCGTGCAGTAGATTTTCTGCATCTAAAAAATTCTGAAGTCTGAAAGAAGCCTCTGAGCTAAATTCAAAATCACCTGTTTTGTCGCCTTTCTCCGCTAGAGGGAAATTTGCGTGGTCAAACGGAAGAGCGGGTCTGATGGCCCGAGTCTCGCCACGTAAAATAAGGCATTAACTAACTTATTCTTCGACACTTTGTACTGGCTGAGGTGGCTCAGAGCATCAACTGATGTTTCTGCAGTGCCATTGTCAGGGAGGTTGCAGGGTTCGAGTCCTGACGGTGGAAGTATTTTCGACGCAAGCCACGTAGCTAGGTCGAATTCAGTCACTGTCTGGAGGATAATTCTAACGGCCGGCTGCTCTGATCGGTAGTTTTCCGTGGTTTCTCTGTCAACACGGTAAAACTACCGGAGCAGTGGGATAGCCTATTTTTATCATTAAATTTTATATGTATTAAAGAATTAACAAGCGAGAAAGTTGATTTTTGTGAGCATTAAATTGAATACCTATTAAAGCACTGAACAGAAGTATCACTTTTGTTTGTGCCGAGCTGTGTACAAAGGAATAGCTGATTTTGGGGATCATTAAATATTAAGTAAGTATAATTGCACTGAACACTGGGATCACTGATTTTTCTGAGCATTAAATTCTCTATGTATTAAAGCACTGAACAGTGGGATAGCCGATTTTTCCGCTAATAAATATCGCTGAGAGCAATGTACATCAGTCTCATATTTAGGCGAATGTGACTTATCTGGCTTTTGATCTCAGACCCTCAGTTAAAATAATAATTTCATTCATTACCGATATCAGTATTAATTTGGACAAAAAAGGAAGTTACCACGTGTGTATCTACTTTATCAGTAAATAAAATCTGCTTGCGCTCCTCGTTTATACAGGATGTCCGGGGAGGAAACGTCGAAACTTCGAAAATACGCTCTTAAGACAATTATAAGCATATTTTGTCTAATGAACTATGAGGATATTCCGAATGGTTGAGCCGCAATGAGCACTCAAAAGTTGGTTCGAAAAAATAATTTTTAGGCAAAAATATGCATTATGGAAGCATAGAAACACTCCAGAAACATGTAACTTGTTTATTATTTACAAAAGAAATAGTATATTTGCTCAGACAGAAAAATAAAGCGAGAAATGAAAAAACAGTCGAATTGTGTAAATTGGGTGCTTTTTTTATTTCTCGCTTAATTTTTCTTTCTGAACAAATATATTCATTTCTTGTGTAAATAATAAACAATTTATATGTTTCTGGAGTGTTTCTATGCTTCTATAATGCACATTTTTTGCCAGAAATCAGTTTTTGAAACCAACTTTTGAGTGCTTATTGCAGTTCAACCATTCGGAATATCCTCGTAGTTTATTAAACAAAATATGCTTCGAATTGTCTTAAAAGCTTATTTTCGAAATTTCAACGTTTCCTCCCCGGACACTCTGTATTAACCATCAGATTAATTTTTTTTATTCAAACTCTTCCGCTGGATGTCATAGCGTGAATATTTCAGAATGCTGTAAATGGCGGTGTAATTTGGCCAACGTTGAGATGAGTGTGGAAAGGTGATAATGTTTATCTTCATCTGTCCTTTTGGGTCTCGCAAATGCTTGGATTTCCGATATAACATTAGACTCGCAATTTCCACAGCTTCCGAAAGAGGTCGCCAATTCACACCCGACATTCATTTGTCGGTTATAATCTGTCATTACGGACATTTTAGAATTTTTTTTGTGAAATAACCTTGCAAACATGCGTCATGGAAATTCTGGGCACACATACGGAGAAAAATTTTTATGCAACCTGGTTTATGACGAAACTCAGTGTTCAAATTTCACGCACGCAAAATCCACAATGAAGCAACGAACTTGCAGGACATTTGCAGAATTGTTAACTGGCGATGTTTTCGTCACAGAGCGGCGATGCAGCGTTTAATGCAATTGCCGCAGCTTTGGCAACAGTGCGACGTGAAACAGGCCGCGACTTCAATGTAGTGGAAACAGCGCAATTATTGTCGACGTTCCGAGAAGACAGGCGTAATGGTATAGAAATTACTGTCTCATTTCTTCGTCCATTGTCGTATTCATCTTCATTATTACCGGTTCACGGCTATATTAGCCATAAGCTAAGGGATATCTACTCGGGTTCTACAGTCCAGTGCGGGCTGTTCCCCTTCAAAGACTCTTTAGGACTGAATGGCCTCCAATTCCATCAGGGTTTTTGTCCAGTCTCCCTTGATCCATTGAGCAAATGCTAATATGGTTCCTTGTTTTGCTTCTGGCTTAAATGTAGCTTCACTGTCCAAGCACGTTTACTTGAGCTCTTTGGGTTTGTAAAGGAGAATTTTGTCAACAGTATGCAAAAAATTGTTCTCCATTGAACGAACGTGACTGTTTAACAGATTATTCTTGTGAATTTCCTTTCAATATATATCTAGTTCAATAATTTAGATCGGAAAGGGTGTTTTAGCGAAGCTGAAATTCTCACATCTTCCGTCGCTATTACAAAACGGTGGAAGCTTACCCACGGCATAGTTTGCCACGTTGAAGGCTGCCCTTTGTCATGACAGTAATGTCCATAGTGAAACGCCATCAGAGGGTTTTCCTTTCAAATTTTTAATCCCAAAGATAATCTCCAAATGTTCAAATTTGCTCATAGTTAGCTCTAACGTAAGTTATACTGGACTAGAATCTCTGAATTCCAGATTTCCTTCATTCTGCAGACCTGAAACAACAAAATGAATCATTGTAACTCATGAGAACAACGAAATATATTCTGCTTCCCAGTGTGCTCAAATATCAATGGGATGTAGAAGTGCAAGTATTTGCATTAGCATAAGTATTAATAAAAATATTTTTCCTCGGGTGATTCACGATTAAGGTGCTAGCTTTCAGTGGTGTGATCTCGGGTTTCATTCTCGATCGGGGCAGAAATAGAGATGTATGTTTCCAGTAAAAATCGTCTCAGTAGCTGTGTGACGAAGAAAACGTCAAATCGCCTGGTAGCTGTGTGAGAAAGAAAAGTTCAGGTAGGCGGAACTTGCTAGTTACGGTGAAGGAAATACGTCATGTTCGCCATGTCTCTCTTATCCCCAAGCGTGAGAATTCAACTAGGCCCAGTCAGAGGGCACGCCGTTAGCTAGCTGACAAAATCGGACAGTCGACACGAATGCCAAAAATACGTACCCGTTATTGATTGAATAGTGATACGGGACTAACGACTACGGTCATTAGTCCCGTAAGAGTAGTGTTTACATCGATGGCGGCTGGCTGGCGAGATCCGACGCCGACCTACCGTCGGCTAGCGGGGTTTTCCCCAACAAGGTATATACCACCAGCGGAGCACCGCCCCATCTGGGACGAGCACTAGGCACCTGACTGGTCTCCCTATATGTGTGATAGTGTAGTGTATATACGTGTAAGTGTGTGTAAGTAAGAGGAGAGGATAGGACAGGTAAGGGGAAGGAAAGATCGCGCGCGGTCCGTGACCCGTTTGTTAGGGTAGTGCTCCGGCATTCGCCTGCTGATTGATCGGCGGAACGACGGAAAACTACCGATCAGAGCAGCCAGCCGCTAGAATTCTCCTCCAGACAGCGGTTGAATTCGTCGTAGCTGTCTAGTGTAGCTAGATAGTGTCGAAAATTCTTCCTCCGTCGGGACTCGACCCATAGGACAGAGGCACTGTAGTGACATTTGTTGATTCTCATGAGAAGTATAAGTATGGTATAAGTATTTTCCGTAAATCAAATTCCTTTAAAATCCATTTTTGCAAAACAAGTCACAAGACGAGTGTTCTCAGAAAAATGGGAGGAAAAAAAGTATAGTAAATAAAATCGGAAATACGAGGGAAAAACAAAGTAAATAAAATCGCATATAGAAGCAAACAGTATGTAAATAAAATCGCAAACAGGAGGACACAATTAATGTAAATAAAATCGCAAATACGAGGAAAAAAGTAAAGTAAATAAAATCGCAGTCACGAAAAAATTAAGTAAATAAAATCGCATATGGAAGCAAACAGTATGTAAATAAAATCGCAAACAGGAGGAGAAAATTAAAGTAAATAAAATCGCAAATACGAGGAAAAAAGTAAAGTAAATAAAATCGCAGTCACGAAAAAATTAAGTAAATAAAATCGCATATGGAAGCAAACAGTATGTAAATAAAATCGCAAACAGGAGGAGAAAATTAAAGTAAATAAAATCGCAGTCACGAAAAAATTAAGTAAATAAAATCGCATATGGAAGCAAACAGTATGTAAATAAAATCGCAAACAGGAGGAGAAAATTAAAGTAAATAAAATAGCAGTCACGAAAAAATTAAGTAAATAAAATCGCATATGGAAGCAAACAGTATGTAAATAAAATCGCAAACAGGAGGAGAAAATTAAAGTAAATAAAATCGCAAATACGAGGAAAAAAGTAAAGTAAATAAAATCGCAGTCACGAAAAAATAAAGTAAATAAAATCTCATACAGAAGCAAACAGTATGTAAATAAAATCGCAAACTGGAGGAAACAATTAAAGTAAATAAAATCGCAAATACGAGGAAAAAAGTAAAGTAAATAAAATCGCAGTCACGAAAAAATTAAGTAAATAAAATCGCATATGGAAGCAAACAGTATGTAAATAAAATCGCAAACAGAAGGAAAAAATTAAAGTAAATAAAATCGCAAATACGAGGAAAAAGTAAAGTAAATAAAATCGCAGTCACGAAAAAATTAAGTAAATAAAATCGCATATGGAAGCAAACAGTATGTAAATAAAATCGCAAACAGAAGGAAAAAATTAAAGTAAATAAAATCGCAAATACGAGGAAAAAAGTAAAGTAAATAAAATCGCAGTCACGAAAAAATTAAGTAAATAAAATCGCATATGGAAGCAAACAGTATGTAAATAAAATCGCAAACAGAAGGAAAAAATTAAAGTAAATAAAATCGCAAATACGAGGAAAAAAGTAAAGTAAATAAAATCGCAGTCACGAAAAAATTAAGTAAATAAAATCGCATATGGAAGCAAACAGTATGTAAATAAAATCGCAAACAGGAGGAAACAATTAAAGTAAATAAAAACGCAATGTGCCCCCGCGCCGCATCCTGCTCGTTCCGAGAGCGAACTCTGAGACGCCAGGGGCAGCTCTCTCCTCTGCCCGCCCTTTAGCCTGGAAGCGCTGGGCGGGGGCGGGGGCGGGGGCGGGGGCGGGGGCGGGAAGGGCTCGAGGGCCGAGGGCGCGGCCGCCGCCGAGGGAGATTCAGGGCGAGCTCTGACGTCACGGCAGCGGATTAGGGCAGAAGGAGCCGAGCCCACCCGGAGGCTGAGTGCGGCAGGGAGGGGGTTGGAGACTGTAGGCGGATTTTTTCCCTCGGCAAATCGTAAAGCGATATGATGCAAGTTAGAAGCAATAGAACAATAACGGACTGGAATAAGTTGCCTGCGACAGCCTTGGAACCCTTTCCTCAAGGTGTTCAAAGACTTAAAAGTAAATTAACTAAGATATTTAGTAAGTAAGATAGGTTTATCAAAAAAGTTATTTTATTATTATTATTATTAATTACTGTTACCATCATTAGTATTGTAATATTTATTAAATTCATTACTTTATTAAATATATAATTATATTTTAAGTAGTATTCGTATTGAAGTGTGGTGACGTGTTGTGAAGTGTAGTGCAATACTGAAGTAGAAAGAGAAGTGAAGTGCGTTGTGAAGTGAAGTGAAGTGAAGTGAAGTGAAGTGGAGTGGTCGTCAGTGTAATAAAAAGTCGTGTATTTATTGATGTAAAATATCTGTAGAAGACCACCATAAAATGAAGAATTAATGCGGTTATTGTTGTTAAAGCCTTGTTTGTCATCACTGTTATAATATTATTATTAATATTACGGTCTTCAAATTATTTTAAGTTACATTGTATTTAATTCTTAATTATAATATGTAATTTTTAATAATAATGTAAATTTTAGTGTTCTGCCACCAGGTTGCATAAACTTATTTGCGGAAATATCTATCTATCTATCTATCTATCAATCAATCACGTGCCTTGTGTTGAATTCCATTGACAAGGGGGATACTTGCTATTGCAATTTGGGAGGTTTTTTTGGCCACTGTTAGGAAGAGTATGAAGGCATTTAATTGGCGACATCGATGGCTTTTATTGATTGATGGATTAATTAATTAGTGTTTCCAGGCGCATCAACCGCTGAGGTCGTTGGTCCATAAGTGTAGTGTATGTTTTAATCGCAGAGGTGGTGGTGTTCCCCCGCTGGATGGCAAGATACGTGGAATTAAGTTTATAAGTTTTGGTGGATATCAGGATATCGTACCATTACAACATACGTATCAGATCTTGATAAATCTGGAAAATATAAAACATTTCAATTTAATTTTCAGGAACATTGCCCTCATAAGAATTAGTGATTATATTGTTCCCGAATGTGCAAACCTCTCAATTCATTAGCCGTGGAGAATAAGTACTGAACGAACGAAACTTTTTTTGTTTTTCATTTTCTGTGTAGTACCATAGAGTAAAGATGTACATCCTTAGTCTGTGGTAGTACTTAGTATGTAGTACTTTTCTGATGTAAAGTTTCTACAGTTCTTCCTTTTTGGCGATGTAATCGCAAGGGTATCAGTAGGTTTATTTTGAGATTGTAAATATGAACAAAACTGCTTTTAGTTATATTGCAGTTGAGGAATTTCTTACAAGAACCAAACAAGCCCAAAACTTCATATTTTGAGATATTTCACGAAGTTATTTCCCACAACTGGCGCTATCTGATGGAACATTTCCTTCCGGCATGAAATATGGAAGACGGGGAAAATCAGAAATTCATTACTGGGGGGTGGATATTGATGATCCTAAACCCCGCCAAAAATTATCAATAATATGCTCTTAATAAGTTTTTAAAATATCATGAAAGAATATAAAAATGACGTAAAATGTATCTAAACAGTTTAGCCAAAAATTATCAATAAAATGCTCTTAATAAGTTTTTAAAATGTCATGAAAAAATACAAAAATGACGTAAAAATGTATCTAAACAGTTTAGCCAAAAATTATCAATAAAATCCTCTTAATAAGTTTTTAAAATGTCATAAAAGAATACAAAAATGACGTAAAATGTATCTAAACAGTTTAGCCAAAAATTATCAATAAAATGCTCTTAATAAGTTTTTAAAATGTCATAAAAGAATACAAAAATAACGTAAAAAATGTATCTAAACAGTTTAGATGAACAGAAGCTGTTGGATATGTTATTTATGTAATCGAGGCTTTTCTTTTGGTTCAAGTGAACTCAGGTTGCAACCTTCTGGTTTGAACAGTTCTTTACCAGGAAATCTCTCCCTTTAGATATCCCGAAATCGGCCGAACCGGCTACGGCGCTGATAAGCGTTACAGAAAATGTAGATTACGTACTCACAAAGGATGATATTACAATTTCTGAGCGAAGAAATCTACTAACAAATTCCGTGGAGAAAATTTGTTGCATTTAGTAACTATTATTGAAAGCAAGTACCATTAAAATTATAATACGATCGATGAAATCAGAGAAAAATGCCTGAAAATGACGGGCAAAGATAAAAATATTATTTATTAGTCGAAATAGACGAAAAATGCAAAAAGAAGGCTTGTAAAAATGGGTCATTTCCTTTTGTCATAGCCAGGGGGCGGATTCTAATGTAATGCTATTTTGTACTCTTTAGAACAATGCCGTTTAGTATAGAAGTTAGTTTTATGTTATGACAAAAGGAAATATCCCATTTTTATATTCATTTTTTATTTTTCGTCGATTTCGATCAATAAGTTATTTTTTACCTTTTCCCGAAATTTTAATTTTTCCCTGATTTCATCGATCTTTATATCATTTTAATAGTACTTGCTTCAAATAATATTTACTAGATGCAACAAATGTTCTTCATAAAATTTCCGAGAAGCTAATTCGATTTTTTCGCTCAGAAATTGTATTGTGCATATAGTCTATTATGCTAATCAGTTCTGTAAAGCAGCTAAGTGCGCTGTATCAGAAAAAGATTCAATAAAAAGAAAAAAAAATCGAATTACTTCAGTACCAATTATTTAAGTAACGTATCCAGCTTGCGTTGTTCATGTGAAGTGGTTTTGATCACTTTTTACGTCAGTTTTCTTTGCTGTTAGGGGCAATTTAAAATATTTCAAGAGCATTTTCTTCTTCTTGCCGTTTTCTTAACCGCTATTCGGTCTTCCGGCGCCTAATCTTCTTCTCCAGTCTTCTCTGTTCTTCCAGGCATCAGGAGGTAATTTCCACTTCTCGATTGTCTTTCTGATCTTGTCGTTCCACACTGGTCTTGGTCTTCCTCGTTTTCTCCTTTCACTTGGTTGCCATTCTAATGATCTTTTGGGGAGTCTTTTCTCCTCCATTCGCTGTACATGTCCAAACCAAGTGAGTTGTTTCTTTTCAATTTCCTCTATAATATCATGATGTCAATTCATTATTTCCTTAACTCTTTCATTTCTAATTTTTTCCATTCTAGATATTGCTGCAGCTCGTCTGAGGAAATCCATTTCCAGGGCTCTCAATTTTCATTTCTGTTGTTCTGGAAGTTGCCATATTTCT
Organism: Acheta domesticus; assembly: GCA_031308135.1. NCBI lineage: Eukaryota > Metazoa > Arthropoda > Insecta > Orthoptera > Gryllidae > Acheta > Acheta domesticus. The sequence continues at coordinate 101,148,924 of JAHLJT010005437.1, read as the reverse complement.
GCTCCGTATACTGCAACACTTTCAATCATACTTTTATATATTCTAAATTTCGTTTTTCTGCTTATATTTGGATCCCAGATCACTGGATTCAGGGCTCCTAAATTTTTCCTTCATTTAATTATTCAAGTTTCACATTCCTTTTCATAAAAACCTTGTTTCCCTATTGTTGTTCCCAAGTACTTTATGTCCTCTGCTGTTCTTATTATTTCTCCAGTTTCCGTAGTCAATACATCATGTGTACTGCCTAGTGTCCAGTACACTGTTTTCTCTAGATTGAGGCTTAGTCCCCATTTCTCATAATCTTGTTTTATCTTCCTAGTCATATATTCAATATCTTCCTGGTCTTGCGCCATCAGTACCTGATCATCAGCGAATTGTAGGGTATAAAGTGTTATATTATCATCAAGTGGTATTCCCATCCCAGCACATTTTCTTTTCCATACCTGTAACACCGCATTAACATGTATTTTAAAGAGGGTAGGTGACAGACAACATCCTTCCCGTAGTCCTTTTGATATAGGAAATGCTTTGGTCAGCTGTTTTCCAACTTTACTTTTCCTTTTTGATCGATGTACAATTCCTTCACCGCATTTATTAAAACAGAGCATTTTATTGATAATTTTTGGTGATTTATTAGGTCATCAAAACCCGCCCCTTACCCATAACATAAAATTAATGTCTATACTAAAAGGATTTGTTCTAAACTTACAAGTAAAAAATAACATGACATTAAAGTCCGCTCCCTGATCACTGCGTAGATGTGCGTAGTAATGAAGTTTTTGGTGCCTCCTGAAAAATTTGGATTTAGACTAGTTTGGTTCTTTAAGAAACCCTTCAATTTATTCAGTAGTCCGGCACTGACCTCTTGAACCCAATTGGTGTTCTCCTGGCTGCATGGCATTAGTACGAGACTGTTGAACATGGATTTTACGACCGAAAATCCGAGATCGTATAGTTGGTGTGATTTCCATTCCCTTCCTCAATATACTACAATACAATGAGGAAAAGTTAAAATAAGTTTAGGCGGAGCAGTCGTCCTTGAACATTGCCGACCGACGATTTTTTAAAAATTCATTTGTACTCGTTCGACATACTTGTCTTTTAAGGAGGTTAAATTATGCAGTACATGGTTTTTAACTTTTTGGGAATGACCATCCATAAGCAGTAGTTTTTATTAATCGGAAGAACGTAAACATTGTGCTAAAGTAAAGGAAGCGAGGTTGAAGACAGTTTCAATTTGATCATTTGACAGTTATGGGGGTTACGGTGGTTTGAATCGAACTTGGGATACCTGGATTTAATACGTGGGTAAGCAGCATTGGGACCTAGTCTGAAGATTAAGGAGCATGGGGAAGTGTGAAGGTTTTAGTAAACATTTTGGGCTGTTTGTGTTATGTGGTCGCTTAATGAAGACATTTTTAATTCTCTGCGAATCTGGGTATTAGGAATGAACCAAGGAGCATTTAAAGTTCTTCTTAAAAATATATTCTGAGTGGATGATAATTTTTGGATTGATTGCTAGTCGCAGCACATCCCCAGAGGAACGACGATGTTTTAGCGCAGCGGTTCATAATCAATTTTACCGGCTGGGGTACTCTGGGAAAAACTAATTCCAATACAGTTCCTCTGACTGGGAGGTCCTAGGTTCGAGTCCCGGCGGTGGCAGGACTTTCAACACTAGCTTCCCAGCTAGGTCAAATTCAGTCGCTGTCTGGAGAGTAATTCTAGCGGTCGGCTGCTCTTATCGGTAGTTTTCCGTGGTTTCTCCGATCAACACAATGCGAATGCCGGAGGAGAATCCTAACAAACCGGCCACGGACCGAAAGCGATCTGTCCTTCGCCTTGTATTCTCACCCCTTACTTACACACACACACACACACACGTACAAGCACTTCACTACCACACATGCCGGGAGACCAGGTCGGTAACTTAGAGCTTGTCTCGGCTGGCACAGTGCCCCGCTGGTGGGAGATACCTGGTCGAGAAAAATTCCTGGAAACTGACGTGTGGGTCGGCGCTGGATCTCTTAAACCAGCGAAGGAAATTCAAAAAAAGCATGTGCAATTCTTACGGAACTTAGCAGATGAGCTCTAAATGACCTAAGACGCAGCTTAGCAGATAGGTCTTATTGACCTTAGCAGATGACGCGCACAGTTCCACTAACAACCAATCAATCAATTAATTCAGCGATAAGAAACATTGACCACACTTACGGAACTAATGACCTTAGCAGTAAACACTTCCGGAAGCACTAATCAATCTCTCAATCAACGTCCGGGGTCCGTTTGGAACCCCTGTTTTGGGGTACCTCATTTTTGGAACTCAACTGCGATTTATTCAACTCTGCACCTGGCTATTGACGGTTTCATCCAATCATGAGATTTTATGCCACTACAGTGGCGTCTGTATGGTGACGTTCAACCTCCCGATTGGATACCTGTCAGGGGCATAGTTCGATAAATCGCAATATATACTGCGATTTTTCTAACTTTGCCCCTCAAGGGCCGTCTTCACGATGGAATATGTCACGGTATTTCTAAATGTCCTAAGTCGTGCCGCCAGGTATCGCGTGACCGCGACCGTATCAAGCAGGGTTTGCGAGCATGCGACTTCTAGCGGCACGACCGAGAAAGACGCGAAATGTCGTGTAATATTCCATCGTGGCCATAGGGGCTTGAGGGGCAGAGTTAGAAAAATCGCACTATATACTGCGATTTATTGAACTCTGCCCCCAGCAGGTATCAGCTCTTGACGGTTTCATCCAATCGGGAGCTTGAGCATCACAATAGCGACGTGACTGTAGCGACCTATAAGCTCCCGATTGGATGAAACCGACAACAGCTGATACCTGCTACGGGCAGAGTTATAAAAATTGCAGTCTATATTGCGATTTATCGAATAGTATATAGCGACATATATGAATAGTATTATCGAACAGTATATAGCGACCTATAAGCTCCCGATTGGATGAAACCGACAACAGCTGATACCTGCTACGGGCAGAGTTATAAAAATTGCAGTCTATATTGCGATTTATCGAATAGTATATAGCGAGATATATGAATAGTATTATCGAACAGTATATAGCGACATATATGCTCCCGATTGGATGAAACCGACAACAGCTGATACCTGCTACGGGCAGAGTTATAAAAATTGCAGTCTATATTGCGATTTATCGAATAGTATATAGCGACATATATGAATAGTATTATCGAACAGTATATAGCGACATATATGCTCCCGATTGGATGAAACCGACAACAGCTGATACCTGCTACGGGCAGAGTTATAAAAATTGCAGTCTATATTGCGATTTATCGAATAGTATATAGCGACATATATGAATAGTATTATCGAACAGTATATAGCGACATATATGCTCCCGATTGGATGAAACCGACAACAGCTGATACCTGCTACGGGCAGAGTTATAAAAATTGCAGTCTATATTGCGATTTATCGAATAGTATATAGCGACATTAGGGTGTCCCTTATTTTCCGACTTTCAAATTTTTGACCGCTCACCCTCCAATTTTGTTCGAATGACCTAAAAACATGCCTATACAAAATTTTGTTGAAATCGGAGCATTCTAACCCGTGCCGACTTGAGCGCAAAATTCGCATGTCAAGCATCTCCAGAACTATCACCCACCGCTGAGTGAGGCCGAGCACAATACATGAATTTTAATCGATTGTGTCACTCGTGTGTACAGGTTGCTAATCTAACATAATATTATATGTTAGTGTCATATATGCAGTGCCGAAGAAAGTATGTTGTAATAGGACATAATATTAATTATTAATATAAAACACCAAATAACTGGACACAATTTACTATCAAACAAGTGCTTGAAGTTTTATTTTATAACACAAGAGAAGTAAAATAAACAGTTCGTGCAAGCGCTAAACTTGTGGTTCGTGAAAGAATGATATTTTGGGAGAAAGTAAGAATCCCGACAAGAGCTAATCACCATTGTATGCACGAACTTATTAACTTGTACTATTCGGAGTGAGGAAAATTACAAAAACCGCATACAAGTGAGAAGATATTTTTAAACATCGTGAAGAGGAGTTTAGAAACAATTTGAAGAATCTATTTGATATTGCACATCCGAATGCTTCACTAACAATTACGTTGGAAGAAGAATGTTTTTATTTCGGCAGAGAGAGCCAGAATGTAAAAGCTATCTTGCAGGACTAGACGAACATCTCACGGATAAAGAAGAAAGGGCGAGACAAAGATCATTACAAGAAGAAAAAGCCTACAAATTCTTTTATATGATACAACTGCATCAAACACTTTACGTTTTGAAGGAGTATACGTCTTTCTTGAAGAAAATTTGGACAGAGATTGTTTTTTCCGCGCCGTCATCACATAAATAAAATTTTATTTTACAATGTTTGTTTGAATGTAAAATACGTAATGTACCAAGCAATCCTTTTTTTAGCATTTTAAGGAAAACTGGGAGAGTGTTAATGCCATTAATTTTCAAAGAGGCAAAGAAAACTTGGAAAGTGTTCTTTAATGAGTCCAAAATTAAAGAAATGTTGGAATTTTATGAAAGTAACAAAATATAGATACTGTACATCTTCCCGGGGCAATGTATCGATCTCGATAGATAGCAAGAGATATTTAATATTTAAAATGTTTCTTCTCAGATCAAAATCTAAACTATCTTGCGTAATTAAAAATTCCTTAAATAATGTCTCTATGTTGATTGTAACTGATAATGTCAACCAGTGGCTTTAGGGCAGTGCAGCTGTAAAAGCTCCTTATCAAGATGCTTAATAAAATTTCTAAAATTGCATGAAAGGATAGATTCCACAGTTTCAAAAGCAACTTTACAACAATGTAGATACCGTATGTAGTATTTATTAGAAGAGTTGTCTGTTGTACTCCCTGATGAAGCAGACCCACAAATCAAAACAAAAATGGTAGCAAGTTTAGTCTGAGAAAATCTGCACGTGCTAGTGTGTTTTCCTTTTTGTAAGGAATTGGATGAAGAATAATATGATAAGCGCAATTACATACCGATGACCGTTCTTTAATTGTTAATTCGTAAATTTACAATACATCTCCTAATTCAATTTAATCTTCATTTGAATGACACAAATTGCCGACTTTGTGTCAATCAAAAGCAGATACCTATTCTCTTGCCTGAAGTTGGGTACTTGTTTTATTCAAAACTGTCCTTTGATCAGGAAAAGCAACTCTTCATATTCAGAAGCTAAAATGTTATTTATAAGGTTGAAATCTGTGAATGACTACGCTGAAAGACCTGTTGAATTAAAGCAAGATTTTCATGGACTACTGTATGTAGATGAGGAGCGAAATCAATTTTTGTTGTTGTTCAAGAACATTGTTCATTGTACGCATATTGTAAGAAAGAAATACTGAAAAAAAGTACCCACTAGAAAAGTTAAAACCATAACACAGTCTAAAGAGTGAAAATGAAGTAAAGTGTTATATAAAATTATATAATAAAAATGAGTCAATAGTTTTCCACTGGCTTAACCCAACCAAACCAAAAATCATCAACATTCAAATTTCGCGCTCAAGTCGGCACGGGTTAATATCGACCTATTGAGTTGAAATTTTATATTTGAGTAAATTTGACCCAATGGAAAATATTTAGGGGGTGAGCCCAAAAAAATTCGCAAAAAAATTTTTTAGGGCAATATAAGGGACACCCTAAGCGACATATATGAATAGTATTATCGAACAGTATATAGCGACATATATGCTCCCGATTGGATGAAACCGACAACAGCTGATACCTGCTAGGGGCAGAGTTATAAAAATTGCAGTCTATATTGCGATTTATCGAATAGTATATAGCGACATATATGAATAGTATTATCGAACAGTATATAGCGACATATATGCTCCCGATTGGATGAAACCGACAACAGCTGATACCTGCTACGGGCAGAGTTATAAAAATTGCAGTCTATATTGCGATTTATCGAATAGTATATAGCGACATATATGAATAGTATTATCGAACAGTATATAGCGACATATATGCTCCCGATTGGATGAAACCGACAACAGCTGATACCTGCTACGGGCAGAGTTATAAAAATTGCAGTCTATATTGCGATTTATCGAATAGTATATAGCGACATATATGAATAGTATTATCGAACAGTATATAGCGACATATATGCTCCCGATTGGATGAAACCGACAACAGCTGTTACCTGCTAGGGGCAGAGTTATAAAAATTGCAGTCTATATTGCGATTTATCGAATAGTATATAGCGACATATATGAATAGTATTATCGAACAGTATATAGCGACATATATGCTCCCGATTGGATGAAACCGACAACAGCTGATACCTGCTACGGGCAGAGTTATAAAAATTGCAGTCTATATTGCGATTTATCGAATAGTATATAGCGACATATATGAATAGTATTATCGAACAGTATATAGCGACATATATGCTCCCGATTGGATGAAACCGACAACAGCTGATACCTGCTACGGGCAGAGTTATAAAAATTGCAGTCTATATTGCGATTTATCGAATAGTATATAGCGACATATATGAATAGTATTATCGAACAGTATATAGCGACATATATGCTCCCGATTGGATGAAACCGACAACAGCTGTTACCTGCTAGGGACAGAGTTATAAAAATTGCAGTCTATATTGCGATTTATCGAATAGTATATAGCGACATATATGAATAGTATTATCGAACAGTATATAGCGACATATATGCTCCCGATTGGATGAAACCGACAACAGCTGTTACCTGCTACGGGCAGAGTTATAAAAATTGCAGTCTATATTGCGATTTATCGAATAGTATATAGCGACATATATGAATAGTATTATCGAACAGTATATAGCGACATATATGCTCCCGATTGGATGAAACCGACAACAGCTGTTACCTGCTAGGGGCAGAGTTATAAAAATTGCAGTCTATATTGCGATTTATCGAATAGTATATAGCGACATATATGAATAGTATTATCGAACAGTATATAGCGACATATAAGCTCCCGATTGGATGAAACCGACAACAGCTGATACCTGCTACGGGCAGAGTTATAAAAATTGCAGTCTATATTGCGATTTATCGAATAGTATATAGCGACATATATGAATAGTATTATCGAACAGTATATAGCGACATATATGCTCCCGATTGGATGAAACCGACAACAGCTGATACCTGCTACGGGCAGAGTTATAAAAATTGCAGTCTATATTGCGATTTATCGAATAGTATATAGCGACATATATGAATAGTATTATCGAACAGTATATAGCGACATATATGCTCCCGATTGGATGAAACCGACAACAGCTGATACCTGCTACGGGCAGAGTTATAAAAATTGCAGTCTATATTGCGATTTATCGAATAGTATATAGCGACATATATGAATAGTATTATCGAACAGTATATAGCGACATATATGCTCCCGATTGGATGAAACCGACAACAGCTGATACCTGCTAGGGGCAGAGTTATAAAAATTGCAGTCTATATTGCGATTTATCGAATAGTATATAGCGACATATATGAATAGTATTATCGAACAGTATATAGCGACATATATGCTCCCGATTGGATGAAACCGACAACAGCTGATACCTGCTACGGGCAGAGTTATAAAAATTGCAGTCTATATTGCGATTTATCGAATAGTATATAGCGACATATATGAATAGTATTATCGAACAGTATATAGCGACATATATGCTCCCGATTGGATGAAACCGACAACAGCTGATACCTGCTAGGGGCAGAGTTATAAAAATTGCAGTCTATATTGCGATTTATCGAATAGTATATAGCGACATATATGAATAGTATTATCGAACAGTATATAGCGACATATATGCTCCCGATTGGATGAAACCGACAACAGCTGTTACCTGCTACGGGGCAGAGTTATAAAAATTGCAGTCTATATTGCGATTTATCGAATAGTATATAGCGACATATATGAATAGTATTATCGAACAGTATATAGCGACATATATGCTCCCGATTGGATGAAACCGACAACAGCTGATACCTGCTACGGGCAGAGTTATAAAAATTGCAGTCTATATTGCGATTTATCGAATAGTATATAGCGACATATATGAATAGTATTATCGAACAGTATATAGCGACATATATGCTCCCGATTGGATGAAACCGACAACAGCTGATACCTGCTACGGGCAGAGTTATAAAATTGCAGTCTATATTGCGATTTATCGAATAGTATATAGCGACATATATGAATAGTATTATCGAACAGTATATAGCGACATATATGCTCCCGATTGGATGAAACCGACAACAGCTGATACCTGCTACGGGCAGAGTTATAAAAATTGCAGTCTATATTGCGATTTATCGAATAGTATATAGCGACATATATGAATAGTATTATCGAACAGTATATAGCGACATATATGCTCCCGATTGGATGAAACCGACAACAGCTGATACCTGCTAGGGGCAGAGTTATAAAAATTGCAGTCTATATTGCGATTTATCGAATAGTATATAGCGACATATATGAATAGTATTATCGAACAGTATATAGCGACATATATGCTCCCGATTGGATGAAACCGACAACAGCTGATACCTGCTACGGGCAGAGTTATAAAAATTGCAGTCTATATTGCGATTTATCGAATAGTATATAGCGACATATATGAATAGTATTATCGAACAGTATATAGCGACATATATGCTCCCGATTGGATGAAACCGACAACAGCTGATACCTGCTACGGGCAGAGTTATAAAAATTGCAGTCTATATTGCGATTTATCGAATAGTATATAGCGACATATATGAATAGTATTATCGAACAGTATATAGCGACATATATGCTCCCGATTGGATGAAACCGACAACAGCTGATACCTGCTACGGGCAGAGTTATAAAAATTGCAGTCTATATTGCGATTTATCGAATAGTATATAGCGACATATATGAATAGTATTATCGAACAGTATATAGCGACATATATGCTCCCGATTGGATGAACCGACAACAGCTGATACCTGCTAGGGGCAGAGTTATAAAAATTGCAGTCTATATTGCGATTTATCGAATAGTATATAGCGACATATATGAATAGTATTATCGAACAGTATATAGCGACATATATGCTCCCGATTGGATGAAACCGACAACAGCTGATACCTGCTACGGGCAGGAGTTATAAAAATTGCAGTCTATATTGCGATTTATCGAATAGTATATAGCGACATATATGAATAGTATTATCGAACAGTATATAGCGACATATATGCTCCCGATTGGATGAAACCGACAACAGCTGATACCTGCTACGGGCAGAGTTATAAAAATTGCAGTCTATATTGCGATTTATCGAATAGTATATAGCGACATATATGAATAGTATTATCGAACAGTATATAGCGACATATATGCTCCCGATTGGATGAAACCGACAACAGCTGATACCTGCTACGGGGCAGAGTTATAAAAATTGCAGTCTATATTGCGATTTATCGAATAGTATATAGCGACATATATGAATAGTATTATCGAACAGTATATAGCGACATATATGCTCCCGATTGGATGAAACCGACAACAGCTGATTACCTGCTACGGGCAGAGTTATAAAAATTGCAGTCTATATTGCGATTTATCGAATAGTATATAGCGACATATATGAATAGTATTATCGAACAGTATATAGCGACATATATGCTCCCGATTGGATGAAACCGACAACAGCTGATACCTGCTACGGGCAGAGTTATAAAAATTGCAGTCTATATTGCGATTTATCGAATAGTATATAGCGACATATATGAATAGTATTATCGAACAGTATATAGCGACATATATGCTCCCGATTGGATGAAACCGACAACAGCTGATACCTGCTACGGCAGAGTTATAAAAATTGCAGTCTATATTGCGATTTATCGAATAGTATATAGCGACATATATGAATAGTATTATCGAACAGTATATAGCGACATATATGCTCCCGATTGGATGAAACCGACAACAGCTGATACCTGCTACGGGCAGAGTTATAAAAATTGCAGTCTATATTGCGATTTATCGAATAGTATATAGCGACATATATGAATAGTATTATCGAACAGTATTATAGCGACATATATGCTCCCGATGGATGAAACCGACAACAGCTGATACCTGCTACGGGCAGAGTTATAAAAATTGCAGTCTATATTGCGATTTATCTGAATAGTATATAGCGACATATATGAATAGTATTATCGAACAGTATATAGCGACATATATGCTCCGATTGGATGAAACCGACAACAGCTGATACCTGCTACGGCAGAGTTATAAAATTGCAAGTCTATATTGCGATTTATCGAATAGTATATAGCGACATATATGAATAGTATTATCGTAACAGTATATAGCGACATATATGCTCCCGATTGGATGAAACCGACAACCAGCTGATACCTGCTAGGGGCAGAGTTATAAAAATTGCAGTCTATATTGCGATTTATCGAATAGTATATAGCGACATATATGAATAGTATTATCGAACAGTATATAGCGACATATATGCTCCCGATTGGATGAAACCGACAACAGCTGATACCTGCTACGGGGCAGAGTTATAAAAATTGCAGTCTTATTGCGATTTATCGAATAGTATATAGCGACATATATGAATAGTATTATCGAACAGTATATAGCGACATATATGCTCCCGATTGGATGAAACCGACAACAGCTGATTACCTGCTACGGGCAGAGTTATAAAAATTGCAGTCTATATTGCGATTTATCGAATAGTATATAGCGACATATATGAATAGTATTATCGAACAGTATATAGCGACATATATGCTCCCGATTGGATGAAACCGACAACAGCTGATTACCTGCTAGGGGCAGAGTTATAAAAATTGCAGTCTATATTGCGATTTATCGAATAGTATATAGCGACATATATGAATAGTATTATCGAACAGTATATAGCGACATATATGCTCCCGATTGGATGAAACCGACAACAGCTGATACCTGCTACGGGCAGAGTTATAAAAATTGCAGTCTATATTGCGATTTATCGAATAGTATATAGCGACATATATGAATAGTATTATCGAACAGTATATAGCGACATATATGCTCCCGATTGGATGAAACCGACAACAGCTGATACCTGCTACGGGCAGAGTTATAAAAATTGCAGTCTATATTGCGATTTATCGAATAGTATATAGCGACATATATGAATAGTATTATCGAACAGTATATAGCGACATATATGCTCCCGATTGGATGAAACCGACAACAGCTGATACCTGCTACGGGCAGAGTTATAAAAATTGCAGTCTATATTGCGATTTATCGAATAGTATATAGCGACATATATGAATAGTATTATCGAACAGTATATAGCGACATATATGCTCCCGATGGATGAAACCGACAACAGCTGTACCTGCTACGGGCAGAGTTATAAAAATTGCAGTCTATATTGCGATTTATCGAATAGTATATAGCGACATATATGAATAGTATTATCGAACAGTATATAGCGACATATATGCTCCCGATTGGATGAAACCGACAACAGCTGATACCTGCTAGGGGCAGAGTTATAAAATTGCAGTCTATATTGCGATTTATCGAATAGTATATAGCGACATATATGAATAGTAGTATCGAACAGTATATAGCGACATATATGCTCCCGATTGGATGAAACCGACAACAGCTGATACCTGCTACGGGGCAGAGTTATAAAAATTGCAGTCTATATTGCGATTTAGCGAATAGTATATAGCGACATATATGAATAGTATTATCGAAACAGTATATAGCGACATATATGCTCCCGATTGGATGAAAAACGACACCAACAGCTGATACTGCTACGGGCAGAGTTAAAATTGCAGTCTATATTGCGATTTATCGAATAGTATATAGCGACATATATGCATAGTATTATCGAAACGTATATAAGCGACATATATGCTCCCGATTGGATGAAACCGACAACAGCTGATACCTGCTACGGGCAGAGTTATAAAAATTGCAGTCTATATTGCGATTTATCGAATAGTATATAGCGACATATATGAATAGTATTATCGAACAGTATATAGCGACATATATGCTCCCGATTGGATGAAACCGACAACAGCTGATACCTGCTACGGGCAGAGTTATAAAAATTGCAGTCTATATTGCGATTTATCGAATAGTATATAGCGACATATATGAATAGTATTATCGAACAGTATATAGCGACATATATGCTCCCGATTGGATGAAACCGACAACAGCTGATACCTGCTACGGGCAGAGTTATAAAAATTGCAGTCTATATTGCGATTTATCGAATAGTATATAGCGACATATATGAATAGTATTATCGAACAGTATATAGCGACATATATGCTCCCGATTGGATGAAACCGACAACAGCTGATACCTGCTACGGGCAGAGTTATAAAAATTGCAGTCTATATTGCGATTTATCGAATAGTATATAGCGACATATATGAATAGTATTATCGAACAGTATATAGCGACATATATGCTCCCGATTGGATGAAACCGACAACAGCTGATACCTGCTACGGGCAGAGTTATAAAAATTGCAGTCTATATTGCGATTTATCGAATAGTATATAGCGACATATATGAATAGTATTATCGAACAGTATATAGCGACATATATGCTCCCGATTGGATGAAACCGACAACAGCTGATACCTGCTACGGGCAGAGTTATAAAAATTGCAGTCTATATTGCGATTTATCGAATAGTATATAGCGACATATATGAATAGTATTATCGAACAGTATATAGCGACATATATGCTCCCGATTGGATGAAACCGACAACAGCTGATACCTGCTACGGGCAGAGTTATAAAAATTGCAGTCTATATTGCGATTTATCGAATAGTATATAGCGACATATATGAATAGTATTATCGAACAGTATATAGCGACATATATGCTCCCGATTGGATGAAACCGACAACAGCTGATACCTGCTACGGGCAGAGTTATAAAAATTGCAGTCTATATTGCGATTTATCGAATAGTATATAGCGACATATATGAATAGTATTATCGAACAGTATATAGCGACATATATGCTCCCGATTGGATGAAACCGACAACAGCTGATACCTGCTACGGGCAGAGTTATAAAAATTGCAGTCTATATTGCGATTTATCGAATAGTATATAGCGACATATATGAATAGTATTATCGAACAGTATATAGCGACATATATGCTCCCGATTGGATGAAACCGACAACAGCTGATACCTGCTACGGGCAGAGTTATAAAAATTGCAGTCTATATTGCGATTTATCGAATAGTATATAGCGACATATATGAATAGTATTATCGAACAGTATATAGCGACATATATGCTCCCGATTGGATGAAACCGACAACAGCTGATACCTGCTACGGGCAGAGTTATAAAAATTGCAGTCTATATTGCGATTTATCGAATAGTATATAGCGACATATATGAATAGTATTATCGAACAGTATATAGCGACATATATGCTCCCGATTGGATGAAACCGACAACAGCTGATACCTGCTACGGGCAGAGTTATAAAAATTGCAGTCTATATTGCGATTTATCGAATAGTATATAGCGACATATATGAATAGTATTATCGAACAGTATATAGCGACATATATGCTCCCGATTGGATGAAACCGACAACAGCTGATACCTGCTACGGGCAGAGTTATAAAAATTGCAGTCTATATTGCGATTTATCGAATAGTATATAGCGACATATATGAATAGTATTATCGAACAGTATATAGCGACATATATGCTCCCGATTGGATGAAACCGACAACAGCTGATACCTGCTACGGGCAGAGTTATAAAAATTGCAGTCTATATTGCGATTTATCGAATAGTATATAGCGACATATATGAATAGTATTATCGAACAGTATATAGCGACATATATGCTCCCGATTGGATGAAACCGACAACAGCTGATACCTGCTACGGGCAGAGTTATAAAAATTGCAGTCTATATTGCGATTTATCGAATAGTATATAGCGACATATATGAATAGTATTATCGAACAGTATATAGCGACATATATGCTCCCGATTGGATGAAACCGACAACAGCTGATACCTGCTACGGGCAGAGTTATAAAAATTGCAGTCTATATTGCGATTTATCGAATAGTATATAGCGACATATATGAATAGTATTATCGAACAGTATATAGCGACATATATGCTCCCGATTGGATGAAACCGACAACAGCTGATACCTGCTACGGGCAGAGTTATAAAAATTGCAGTCTATATTGCGATTTATCGAATAGTATATAGCGACATATATGAATAGTATTATCGAACAGTATATAGCGACATATATGCTCCCGATTGGATGAAACCGACAACAGCTGATACCTGCTACGGGCAGAGTTATAAAAATTGCAGTCTATATTGCGATTTATCGAATAGTATATAGCGACATATATGAATAGTATTATCGAACAGTATATAGCGACATATATGCTCCCGATTGGATGAAACCGACAACAGCTGATACCTGCTACGGGCAGAGTTATAAAAATTGCAGTCTATATTGCGATTTATCGAATAGTATATAGCGACATATATGAATAGTATTATCGAACAGTATATAGCGACATATATGCTCCCGATTGGATGAAACCGACAACAGCTGATACCTGCTACGGGCAGAGTTATAAAAATTGCAGTCTATATTGCGATTTATCGAATAGTATATAGCGACATATATGAATAGTATTATCGAACAGTATATAGCGACATATATGCTCCCGATTGGATGAAACCGACAACAGCTGATACCTGCTACGGGCAGAGTTATAAAAATTGCAGTCTATATTGCGATTTATCGAATAGTATATAGCGACATATATGAATAGTATTATCGAACAGTATATAGCGACATATATGCTCCCGATTGGATGAAACCGACAACAGCTGATACCTGCTACGGGCAGAGTTATAAAAATTGCAGTCTATATTGCGATTTATCGAATAGTATATAGCGACATATATGAATAGTATTATCGAACAGTATATAGCGACATATATGCTCCCGATTGGATGAAACCGACAACAGCTGATACCTGCTACGGGCAGAGTTATAAAAATTGCAGTCTATATTGCGATTTATCGAATAGTATATAGCGACATATATGAATAGTATTATCGAACAGTATATAGCGACATATATGCTCCCGATTGGATGAAACCGACAACAGCTGATACCTGCTACGGGCAGAGTTATAAAAATTGCAGTCTATATTGCGATTTATCGAATAGTATATAGCGACATATATGAATAGTATTATCGAACAGTATATAGCGACATATATGCTCCCGATTGGATGAAACCGACAACAGCTGATACCTGCTACGGGCAGAGTTATAAAAATTGCAGTCTATATTGCGATTTATCGAATAGTATATAGCGACATATATGAATAGTATTATCGAACAGTATATAGCGACATATATGCTCCCGATTGGATGAAACCGACAACAGCTGATACCTGCTACGGGCAGAGTTATAAAAATTGCAGTCTATATTGCGATTTATCGAATAGTATATAGCGACATATATGAATAGTATTATCGAACAGTATATAGCGACATATATGCTCCCGATTGGATGAAACCGACAACAGCTGATACCTGCTACGGGCAGAGTTATAAAAATTGCAGTCTATATTGCGATTTATCGAATAGTATATAGCGACATATATGAATAGTATTATCGAACAGTATATAGCGACATATATGCTCCCGATTGGATGAAACCGACAACAGCTGATACCTGCTACGGGCAGAGTTATAAAAATTGCAGTCTATATTGCGATTTATCGAATAGTATATAGCGACATATATGAATAGTATTATCGAACAGTATATAGCGACATATATGCTCCCGATTGGATGAAACCGACAACAGCTGATACCTGCTACGGGCAGAGTTATAAAAATTGCAGTCTATATTGCGATTTATCGAATAGTATATAGCGACATATATGAATAGTATTATCGAACAGTATATAGCGACATATATGCTCCCGATTGGATGAAACCGACAACAGCTGATACCTGCTACGGGCAGAGTTATAAAAATTGCAGTCTATATTGCGATTTATCGAATAGTATATAGCGACATATATGAATAGTATTATCGAACAGTATATAGCGACATATATGCTCCCGATTGGATGAAACCGACAACAGCTGATACCTGCTACGGGCAGAGTTATAAAAATTGCAGTCTATATTGCGATTTATCGAATAGTATATAGCGACATATATGAATAGTATTATCGAACAGTATATAGCGACATATATGCTCCCGATTGGATGAAACCGACAACAGCTGATACCTGCTACGGGCAGAGTTATAAAAATTGCAGTCTATATTGCGATTTATCGAATAGTATATAGCGACATATATGAATAGTATTATCGAACAGTATATAGCGACATATATGCTCCCGATTGGATGAAACCGACAACAGCTGATACCTGCTACGGGCAGAGTTATAAAAATTGCAGTCTATATTGCGATTTATCGAATAGTATATAGCGACATATATGAATAGTATTATCGAACAGTATATAGCGACATATATGCTCCCGATTGGATGAAACCGACAACAGCTGATACCTGCTACGGGCAGAGTTATAAAAATTGCAGTCTATATTGCGATTTATCGAATAGTATATAGCGACATATATGAATAGTATTATCGAACAGTATATAGCGACATATATGCTCCCGATTGGATGAAACCGACAACAGCTGATACCTGCTACGGGCAGAGTTATAAAAATTGCAGTCTATATTGCGATTTATCGAATAGTATATAGCGACATATATGAATAGTATTATCGAACAGTATATAGCGACATATATGCTCCCGATTGGATGAAACCGACAACAGCTGATACCTGCTACGGGCAGAGTTATAAAAATTGCAGTCTATATTGCGATTTATCGAATAGTATATAGCGACATATATGAATAGTATTATCGAACAGTATATAGCGACATATATGCTCCCGATTGGATGAAACCGACAACAGCTGATACCTGCTACGGGCAGAGTTATAAAAATTGCAGTCTATATTGCGATTTATCGAATAGTATATAGCGACATATATGAATAGTATTATCGAACAGTATATAGCGACATATATGCTCCCGATTGGATGAAACCGACAACAGCTGATACCTGCTACGGGCAGAGTTATAAAAATTGCAGTCTATATTGCGATTTATCGAATAGTATATAGCGACATATATGAATAGTATTATCGAACAGTATATAGCGACATATATGCTCCCGATTGGATGAAACCGACAACAGCTGATACCTGCTACGGGCAGAGTTATAAAAATTGCAGTCTATATTGCGATTTATCGAATAGTATATAGCGACATATATGAATAGTATTATCGAACAGTATATAGCGACATATATGCTCCCGATTGGATGAAACCGACAACAGCTGATACCTGCTACGGGCAGAGTTATAAAAATTGCAGTCTATATTGCGATTTATCGAATAGTATATAGCGACATATATGAATAGTATTATCGAACAGTATATAGCGACATATATGCTCCCGATTGGATGAAACCGACAACAGCTGATACCTGCTACGGGCAGAGTTATAAAAATTGCAGTCTATATTGCGATTTATCGAATAGTATATAGCGACATATATGAATAGTATTATCGAACAGTATATAGCGACATATATGCTCCCGATTGGATGAAACCGACAACAGCTGATACCTGCTACGGGCAGAGTTATAAAAATTGCAGTCTATATTGCGATTTATCGAATAGTATATAGCGACATATATGAATAGTATTATCGAACAGTATATAGCGACATATATGCTCCCGATTGGATGAAACCGACAACAGCTGATACCTGCTACGGGCAGAGTTATAAAAATTGCAGTCTATATTGCGATTTATCGAATAGTATATAGCGACATATATGAATAGTATTATCGAACAGTATATAGCGACATATATGCTCCCGATTGGATGAAACCGACAACAGCTGATACCTGCTACGGGCAGAGTTATAAAAATTGCAGTCTATATTGCGATTTATCGAATAGTATATAGCGACATATATGAATAGTATTATCGAACAGTATATAGCGACATATATGCTCCCGATTGGATGAAACCGACAACAGCTGATACCTGCTACGGGCAGAGTTATAAAAATTGCAGTCTATATTGCGATTTATCGAATAGTATATAGCGACATATATGAATAGTATTATCGAACAGTATATAGCGACATATATGCTCCCGATTGGATGAAACCGACAACAGCTGATACCTGCTACGGGCAGAGTTATAAAAATTGCAGTCTATATTGCGATTTATCGAATAGTATATAGCGACATATATGAATAGTATTATCGAACAGTATATAGCGACATATATGCTCCCGATTGGATGAAACCGACAACAGCTGATACCTGCTACGGGCAGAGTTATAAAATTGCAGTCTATATTGCGATTTATCGAATAGTATATAGCGACATATATGAATATGTATTATCGAACAGTATATAGCGACATATATGCTCCCGATTGGATGAAACCGACAACAGCTGATACCTGCTAGGGGCAGAGTTATAAAAATTGCAGTCTATATTGCGATTTATCGAATAGTATATAGCGACATATATGAATAGGTATTATCGAACAGTATATAGCGACATATATGCTCCCGATTGGATGAAACCGACACAGCTGATACCTGCTACGGGCAGAGTTATAAAAATTGCAGTCTATATTGCGATTTATCGAATAGTATATAGCGACATATATGAATAGTATTATCGAACAGTATATAGCGACATATATGCTCCCGATTGGATGAAACCGACAACAGCTGATACCTGCTACGGGCAGAGTATAAAAATTGCAGTCTATATTGGCGATTTATCGAATAGTATATAGCGACATATATGAATAGTATTATCGAACAGTATATAGCGACATATATGCTCCCGATTGGATGAAACCGACAACAGCTGATACCTGCTACGGGCAGAGTTATAAAAATTGCAGTCTATATTGCGATTTATCGAATAGTATATAGCGACATATATGAATAGTATTACGAACAGTATATAGCGACATATATGCTCCCGATTGGATGAAACCGACAACAGCTGATACCTGCTACGGGCAGATGTTATAAAAATTGCAGTCTATATTGCGATTTATCGAATAGTATATAGCGACATATATGAACTAGTATTATCGAACAGTATATAGCGACATATATGCTCCCGATTGATGAAACCGACAACCAGCTGATACCTGCTACGGGCAGAGTTATAAAAATTGCAGTCCTATATTGGCGATTTATCGAATTCGTATATAGCGACATATATGAATAGTATTATCGAACAGTATATCAGCGACCTATATGCTCCCGATTGGATGAAACCGACAACAGCTGATACCTGCTACGGGCAGAGTTATAAAAATTGCAGTCTAGTATTGCGATTTATCGAATAGTATATTAGCGACATATATGAAGTAGTATTATCGAACAGTATATAGCGACATATATGCTCCCGATTGGATGAAACCGACAACAGCTGATACCTGCTACGGGCAGAGTTATAAAAATTGCAGTCTATATTGCGATTTATCGAATAGTATATAGCGACATATATGAATAGTATTATCGAACAGTAATATAGCGACATATATGCTCCCGATTGGATGAAACCGACAACAGCTGATACCTGCTACGGGGCAGAGTTATAAAATTGCAGTCTATATTGCGATTTATCGAATAGTATATAGCGACATATATGAATAGTATTATCGAACAGTATATAGCGACATATATGCTCCCGATTGGATGAAACCGACAACAGCTGATACCTGCTAGGGGCAGAGTTATAAAATTGCAGTCTATATTGCGATTTATCGAATAGTATATAGCGACATATATGAATAGTATTATCGAACAGTATATAGCGACATATATGCTCCCGATTGGATGAAACCGACAACAGCTGATACCTGCTACGGGCAGAGTTATAAAAATTGCAGTCTATATTGCGATTTATCGAATAGTATATAGCGACATATATGAATAGTATTATCGAACAGTATATAGCGACATATATGCTCCCGATTGGATGAAACCGACAACAGCTGTATACCTGCTAGGGCAGAGTTATAAAAATTGCAGTCTATATTGCGATTTATCGAATAGTATATAGCGACATATATGAATAGTATTATCGAACAGTATATAGCGACATATAGCTCCCGATTGGATGAAACCGACAACAGCTGATACCTGCTACGGGCAGAGTTATAAAAATTGCAGTCTATATTGCGATTATCGAATAGTATATAGCGACATATATGAATAGTATTATCGAACAGTATATAGCGACATATATGCTCCCGATTGGATGAAACCGACAACAGCTGATACCTGCTACGGGCAGAGTTATAAAAATTGCAGTCTATATTGCGATTTATCGAATAGTATATAGCGACATATATGAATAGTATTATCGAACAGTATATAGCGACATATATGCTCCCGATTGGATGAAACCGACAACAGCTGATACCTGCTACGGGCAGAGTTATAAAAATTGCAGTCTATATTGCGATTTATCGAATAGTATATAGCGACATATATGAATAGTATTATCGAACAGTATATAGCGACATATATGCTCCCGATTGGATGAAACCGACAACAGCTGATACCTGCTACGGGCAGAGTTATAAAAATTGCAGTCTATATTGCGATTTATCGAATAGTATATAGCGACATATATGAATAGTATTATCGAACAGTATATAGCGACATATATGCTCCCGATTGGATGAAACCGACAACAGCTGATACCTGCTACGGGCAGAGTTATAAAAATTGCAGTCTATATTGCGATTTATCGAATAGTATATAGCGACATATATGAATAGTATTATCGAACAGTATATAGCGACATATATGCTCCCGATTGGATGAAACCGACAACAGCTGATACCTGCTACGGGCAGAGTTATAAAATTGCAGTCTATATTGCGATTTATCGAATAGTATATAGCGACAATATATGAATAGTATTATCGAACAGTATATAGCGACATATATGCTCCCGATTGGATGAAACCGACAACAGCTGATACCTGCTACGGGCAGAGTTATAAAAATTGCAGTCTATATTGCGATTTATCGAATAGTATATAGCGACATATATGAATAGTATTATCGAACAGTATATAGCGACATATATGCTCCCGATTGGATGAAACCGACAACAGCTGATACCTGCTACGGGCAGAGTTATAAAAATTGCAGTCTATATTGCGATTTATCGAATAGTATATAGCGACATATATGAATAGTATTATCGAACAGTATATAGCGACATATATGCTCCCGATTGGATGAAACCGACAACAGCTGATACCTGCTACGGGCAGAGTTATAAAAATTGCAGTCTATATTGCGATTTATCGAATAGTATATAGCGACATATATGAATAGTATTATCGAACAGTATATAGCGACATATATGCTCCCGATTGGATGAAACCGACAACAGCTGATACCTGCTACGGGCAGAGTTATAAAAATTGCAGTCTATATTGCGATTTATCGAATAGTATATAGCGACATATATGAATAGTATTATCGAACAGTATATAGCGACATATATGCTCCCGATTGGATGAAACCGACAACAGCTGATACCTGCTACGGGCAGAGTTATAAAAATTGCAGTCTATATGCGATTTATCGAATAGTATATAGCGACATATATGAATAGTATTATCGAACAGTAATATAGCGACATATATGCTTCCCGATTGGATGAAACCGACAACAGCTGATACCTGCTACGGGCAGAGTTATAAAAATTGCAGTTCTATATTGCGACTTTATCGAATAGTATATAGCGACATATATGAAATAGTATTATCGAACAGTATATAGCGACATATATGCTCCCGATTGGATGAAACCGACAACAGCTGATACCTGCTACGGGCAGAGGTTATAAAAATTGCAGTCTATATTGCGATTTATCGAATAGTAGTAGCGACATATATGAATAGTATTATCGAACAGTATATAGCGACATATATGCTCCCGATTGGATGAAACCGACAACAGCTGATACCTGCTACGGGGCAGAGTTATAAAAATTGCAGTCTATATTGCGATTTATCGAATAGTATATAGCGACATATATGAATAGTATTATCGAACAGTATATAGCGACATATATGCTCCCGATTGGATGAAACCGACAACAGCTGATACCTGCTACGGGCAGAGTTATAAAAATTGCAGTCTATATTGCGATTTATCGAATAGTATATAGCGACATATATGAATAGTATTATCGAACAGTATATAGCGACATATATGCTCCCGATTGGATGAAACCGACAACAGCTGATACCTGCTACGGGCAGAGTTATAAAAATTGCAGTCTATATTGCGATTTATCGAATAGTATATAGCGACATATATGAATAGTATTATCGAACAGTATATAGCGACATATATGCTACCCGATTGGATGAAACCGACAACAGCTGATACCTGCTACGGGCAGAGTTTATAAAAATTGCAGGTCTATATTGCGATTTATCGAATAGTATATAGCGACATATATGAATAGTATTATCGAACAGTATATAGCGACATATATGCTCCCGATTGGATTGAAACCGACAACAGCTGATACCTGCTACGGGCAGAGTTATAAAAATTGCAGTCTATATTGCGATTTATCGAATAGTATATAGCGACATATATGAATAGTATTATCGAACAGTATATAGCGACATATATGCTCCGGATTGGCTGCAACCGTCAACAGCTGATACCTGCTACGAGCAGAGTTAGAAAAATAGCACTACAGTGCCGTAGCGCGACGCGCCCGCACAGCGGCGCAGCGTCGCGGCCGTAGCGCACAGCAGCTGCCCGGGGGGCGCCACCACCGCCGTCTCCTCCTCCGCCTCCGTTGCCACCGGCGGCGGCGGTGGCGGTGGCGGTGGCGGTGGCGGTGGCGGTGCCGGGCGTAGCACAGCAGTGGCCGATCAATCCGGTTGCCTCGGCGACGCCTGTGCCGCCGCCGCCGCCGCCGCCGCCGTCGCCGCCTGCAGTGCGGCGCGCTGGCTCGTCCTCGGCGGCGCCCCGGCTGGTCGCTGCCCCGTTGCAGCAGACGCCGCGCAGACGGACCCCCGACGCCCGCGCCACGCCCCCCGACACTCACCACGCACTCGCAGGACGCCCCTTAGAAGATACTGGCACCGAACATAATAAAAATATTTGAAAATAAAAAAGGTCGAATTCCAGTTATAACGAATCCTGAATCATCCTTCCAATCCTAACGAATCCTACAAGTAGTAGACCTCTCTGGAAGGTAACGCGGTCGAACTTCATAAAAATATTCCAAAATAAAAATAAGTCGAATTCCAGTTATAACGAATCCTGAATCATCCTTCCAATCCTAACAAAGCCTACAAGTAGTAGACCTCTCTGGAAGGTAATGCGGTCGAACTTCATTAAAATATTCGAAAATAAAAAAAGGTCGAATTCCAGTTATAACGAATTCTGAATCATCCTGCCAATCCTAACGAAGCCTACAAGTAGTAGACCTCCCTGGAAGATAATGCGGTGGAACTTCATATATTGGTAAATAAAAAAGGTCGAATTCTAGTTCTAACGAATCCTGAATCATCCTGCCAATCCTAACGAATCCTAGAAGCAGTAGACCTCCCATGAACATGAAGCGGTCGGAAATTCTCGTAGTCGAAAATAAATCGAAAAGTTCAACTTGCAATCATAACGAATCCTAAAGAACTTCCAAATCCTTACGTATCTTTAGCTCGAACTTTCCCCCATTGGCGAGAACAAATTTCATTGTTCTGCGGTGAAAAAAATTCCTATTCTTGAATCCTTGAATTTGTAGCCTGAAGAATCCTTCCAATCCTAACAAATCCCACTAGCAGTAGGCCCTCCTAAAAAAATGCGGTCGAACTTCATAAAAATATTCGAAAATAAAACAAATGGTTCATCTTCCAATCGTAACGAATCCTAAAAATCCTCCAAATCCTGTCGATCCTTAGCTCGAACTTTCCCCTATTGGCGAGAACAAATTTAATTGATCTGCGGCGAAAAAAATATTCCTATTCTCGAATTCCTTAATTTGTAGCCTAAAGAATCCTTCCAATCCTAACGAGCCTTGAGTATATTCTGTTGCAGTGCGGCGCGCTGGCTCGTCCTCGGCGGCGCCCCGGCTGGTCGCTGCCCCGTTGCAGCAGACGCCGCGCAGACGGACCCCCGACGCCCGCGCCACGCCCCCGACACTCACCACGCACTCGCACGAGGCCTCTTAGAAGATACTGGCACCGAACATAATAAAAATATTTGAAAATAAAAAAGGTCGAATTCCAGTTATAACGAATCCTGAATCATCCTTCCAATCCTAACGAATCCTACAAGTAGTAGACCTCTCTGGAAGGTAACGCGGTCGAACTTCATAAAAATATTCCAAAATAAAAATAAGTCGAATTCCAGTTATAACGAATCCTGAATCATCCTTCCAATCCTAACAAAGCCTACAAGTAGTAGACCTCTCTGGAAGGTAATGCGGTCGAACTTCATTAAAATATTCGAAAATAAAAAAGGTCGAATTCCAGTTATAACGAATTCTGAATCATCCTGCCAATCCTAACGAAGCCTACAAGTAGTAGACCTCCCTGGAAGATAATGCGGTGGAACTTCATATATTGGTAAATAAAAAAGGTCGAATTCTAGTTCTAACGAATCCTGAATCATCCTGCCAATCCTAACGAATCCTAGAAGCAGTAGACCTCCCATGAACATGAAGCGGTCGGAAATTCTCGTAGTCGAAAATAAATCGAAAAGTTCAACTTGCAATCATAACGAATCCTAAAGAACTTCCAAATCCTTACGTATCTTTAGCTCGAACTTTCCCCCATTGGCGAGAACAAATTTCATTGTTCTGCGGTGAAAAAAATTCCTATTCTTGAATCCTTGAATTTGTAGCCTGAAGAATCCTTCCAATCCTAACAAATCCCACTAGCAGTAGGCCTCCTAAAAAAATGCGGTCGAACTTCATAAAAATATTCGAAAATAAAACAAATGGTTCATCTTCCAATCGTAACGAATCCTAAAAATCCTCCAAATCCTGTCGATCCTTAGCTCGAACTTTCCCCTATTGGCGAGAACAAATTTAATTGATCTG
The DNA here is from genome assembly GCA_031308135.1 of Acheta domesticus. Classification (NCBI taxonomy): domain Eukaryota; kingdom Metazoa; phylum Arthropoda; class Insecta; order Orthoptera; family Gryllidae; genus Acheta; species Acheta domesticus. Next base: position 101,123,554 of record JAHLJT010005437.1, on the reverse strand, counting down.
CGGCGAAAAAAATATTCCTATTCTCGAATTCCTTAATTTGTAGCCTAAAGAATCCTTCCAATCCTAACGAGCCTTGAGTATATTCTGTTGCAGTGCGGCGCGCTGGCTCGTCCTCGGCGGCGCCCCGGCTGGTCGCTGCCCCGTTGCAGCAGACGCCGCGCAGACGGACCCCCGACGCCCGCGCCACGCCCCCGACACTCACCACGCACTCGCACGAGGCCTCTTAGAAGATACTGGCACCGAACATAATAAAAATATTTGAAAATAAAAAAGGTCGAATTCCAGTTATAACGAATCCTGAATCATCCTTCCAATCCTAACGAATCCTACAAGTAGTAGACCTCTCTGGAAGGTAACGCGGTCGAACTTCATAAAAATATTCCAAAATAAAAATAAGTCGAATTCCAGTTATAACGAATCCTGAATCATCCTTCCAATCCTAACGAATCCTACAAGTAGTAGACCTCTCTGGAAGGTAACGCGGTCGAACTTCATAAAAATATTTGAAAATAAAAAAGGTCGAATTCCAGTTATAACGAATCCTGAATCATCCTTCGAATCCTAACGAAGCCTACAAGTAGTAGACCTCTCTGGAAGGTAATGCGGTCGAACTTCATAAAAATATTCGAAAATAAAAAAGGTTGAATTCTAGTTCTAAACAATCCTGAATCATCCTTCCAATCCTACCGAAGCCTACAAGTAGTAGACCTCCCTGGAAGATAATGCGGTCGAACTTCATAAATATATTGGAAAATAAAAAAAGGTCGAATTCTAGATCAAACGATTCCTGAGTCATCCTGCCAATCCTAACGAATCCTAGATATAGTAGACCTTACTCGAAGATAATGCGGTTAAACGTCATAAAAATAGTCGAAAATAAATCGAAAAGTTCAACTTGCAATCGTAACGAATCCTAAAGAACTTCCAAATTCTGACGTATTCTTTACTCGTTCCATTCCATTGTTTTGCGTTGAGAAAAATTCCAATTCTCGAATTCTTTGAATTGTCAAAATTTGAATCATAATGAATCCTTCCAATCCTAACGAGCTCTAAAAATATATTGCAGTGCGGCGCGCTGGCTCGTCCTCGGCGGCGCCCCGGCTGGTCGCTGCCCCGCTGCAGCAGACGCCGCGCAGACGGACCCCCGACGCCCGCGCCACGCCCCCGACACTCACCACGCACTCGCAGGACGCCCCTTAGAAGATACTGGCACCGAACATAATAAAAATATTTGAAAATAAAAAAAGGTCGAATTCCAGTTATAATGAATCCTGAATCATCCTTCCAATCCTAACGAAGCCTACAAGTAGTAGACCTCTCTGGAAGGTAATGCGGTCTAACTTCATAAATATATTGGAAAATAAAAAAGGTCGAATTCTAGTTCTAACGAATCCTGAATCATTCTGCCAATCCTAACGAATCCTAGATATAGTAGACCTTACACGAAGATAATGCGGTTGAACGTCATAAAAATAGTCGAAAATAAATCGAAAAGTTCAACTTGCAATCGTAACGAATCCTAAAGAACTTCCAAATTCTGACGTATTCTTTGCTCGTTCCATTCCATTGTTTTGCGTTGAGAAAAATTCCAATTCTCGAATTCTTTGAATTGTCAAAATTTGAATCATAATGAATCCTTCCAATCCTAACGAGCTCTAAAAATATATTGCAGTGCGGCGCGCTGGCTCGTCCTCGGCGGCGCCCCGGCTGGTCGCTGCCCCGCTGCAGCAGACGCCGCGCAGACGGACCCCCGACGCCCGCGCCACGCCCCCGACACTCACCACGCACTCGCACGAGGCCTCTTAGAAGATACTGGCACCGAACATAATAAAAATATTTGAAAATAAAAAAAGGTCGAATTCCAGTTATAATGAATCCTGAATCATCCTTCCAATCCTAACGAAGCCTACAAGTAGTAGACCTCTCTGGAAGGTAATGCGGTCTAACTTCATAAATATATTGGAAAATAAAAAAGGTCGAATTCTAGTTCTAACGAATCCTGAATCATTCTGCCAATCCTAACGAATCCTAGATATAGTAGACCTTACACGAAGATAATGCGGTTGAACGTCATAAAAATAGTCGAAAATAAATCGAAAAGTTCAACTTGCAATCGTAACGAATCCTAAAGAACTTCCAAATTCTGACGTATTCTTTGCTCGTTCCATTCCATTGTTTTGCGTTGAGAAAAATTCCAATTCTCGAATTCTTTAAATTATCAAAATTTGAATCATAATGAATCCTTCCAATCCTAACGAGCTCTAAAAATATATTGCAGTGCGGCGCGCTGGCTCGTCCAAGGCGGCGCCCCAGCTGGTCGCTGCCTCGCTGCAGCAGACGCTCTGCAGACGGACCCCCCCCCGACGCCCGCGCCACGCCCCCACAGCCCGCTACGCACTCGCAGTAGCCGCTCATGAAGATAATGGCACCGAACTCAATAAAAACATTCGAAAATAAAAAAAGGTCGGATTCCAGCTCTAACGAATCCTGAATCATCCTTCCAATCCTAACGAATCCTAGAAGCAGTTGTCCTCCCTTGACAATAATGTGGTCGGTTCATAAAAATATTCGAAAATAAAACGATTGGTTCAACTTCCATTTCTAACGAATCCTAAAATACGTCCCAATCCTGACGTATCCTTGACTCGTATTTTCCGGTATTGGCGGTAACAAATTCTATTGTTTTGCATTGAGAAGCATTCCAGTTCTGGAATCCTTTAAATTGTCAAAATTTGAATACTAAAGAAACCCTCCAAACATAACGAACCCTAAAAATATATTTCAGTGCGGCGCGCTGGCTCGTCCACGGCGGCGCCCCAGCTGGTCGCTACTCCGCTCCATTGTGTTGCGATAAGAAACATTCGAAATCTCAAAACCTTTTATTTGTCTTAATTCGAATCATAAATGACCCTTCTAATCCTAACGAATCCTGCAACTGTGATAATATTCTGCGGCGGACGCCCCGCAGACGGTGCTGCCCCCGACCGCTGGGCCACGCCCCTGAAACTCGCCACGTACTCGCGGGATATGGAGCAGTAGGCCTCTTAAGAAGATAATGGCACTGAACTTTATAAAAAACACTCGAAAATAAAGAAGCTGAGCTTGATAAGTGCCTGAGCATGATAATTAATTAACTTTGTGTGTCCAAACGAACTCCTAAGAAACCTTTCAATCCTAACGAATCCTTGGCTCGCACATTCGCTTATCATAATTCGAATCTTAAAGAACCCCTCTAATCCTAACGAATCCTGCAAAAGAAAAACTATTATAATCCAGTGCGGCGCCTCTGTTCGTCCACGGCAGCGGCCCGGTCGCCCACCCTGGCGGCTGGTCGCTGCCCCGCTGCAGCAGACGGAGCCGCCTGCCGCCCGAGGTAATGGCACTGAATTTCATAAAAAGGTTTGAAACTGATCAAAAACAGTGCAACTTTCAATCCCAACGAATCCTAGATAATATTTCCAATCCTAACGAAACCTTTCCTTGCACTTTGGAAGCAAATAGCGTGTTTTAGCGTCAGGCGTAAGGAGACATCCTTAAACTCTATTGATCACGTGACTGGCGACTTTATACGGTTGTAATGAACAACGTTCAGAAAATTTTCAGCAAATAGCGTCATTGCGGTATGCATTATGACAAAAGCGTTGAACAAAGAAGTTGCATAATACATCAGAGTGTAGGATAGTGATCAAACATTTTACATTACAAGTCAACAGCTCAACAGCGTAAGAAATTTACATTGTGAACGGAGTTTTAGATTTTGTGGCGCTCCGTGATGATTATGCACGCTGGAATTTTGAATCGGCTTTTTTTGAGAATGTAGGAAGTATCTTAAAACAGCATTCGTTATGAGCATAAGACATAATCTAACCCGAAGATATGATTTCATTTTCTCTTTCGTGAATTTCTTTCCTGTCACCTCTCTAACATTTCCCGTTAATTCTTGCCAGCGTTCTGGAGTTGGTAAAGATTAATTGTTACTGGCTTACATACGAAACTCAGTTTATCAGCTTTGGAAAATTGCAACCATTCCTGTTTTTAGACGGCCATTTTGCCACTTGTAAGGTGACCGTAGAGACTCCTACAGGCACTTTTTTTTATGAAGGTATAAGGTCGTACCTTAGGCGTAATGTAAGACGTTATGACTTCAAGGTCTGTCACGTGACTGTTAATGCAGAACGCCGCTACTTTACGCGTGGTGCTAAAACTCGCGAATATCTCAATTGTGTGACGTTAAGAAATATTCCAATTCTTGAATACCTCAAGACATTGTGTGAATTTTATTCCTTGAACTTCGTGAATTATAATAACCTAAAATATTAAGAGAGCGAATCGTTTTTATGCAATGTTACATCAATGTATTATCTAATAGAACTCAATAAGAAATATGTCGTAATATTAATAACGAATTTAATAAAAGAGAAATACAACTAACTGCTGTTAGGTGAAATCTAACATGAGCAATCGTGTAACAAAGATAAGCGCGAATAATGACGAGTTATAACCAAATGTGTAACACCTAAAACAATCTACATTCCATACACCGGTTGACGTGGCTCAGGGTACCAACTGATGTTCCTGCTACAACTTTGACCGAGAGGTCCCAGGGTTCGAGAACTGAAGATGGCAGGATTTTTGACACTACCTAATACTTTGGTCAATTTTATCCGCTGACTGGAGGAGAATTCTAGCGGCCAGCTGATCTAATTGATAATTTTACGTGGTTTCTCCGATCACTAACAGGCGAATACTGGAGCAGTTTGGTCACGAACCTGTATCATAATTAAATCTGTATCGTAAAGAGTATAATAAAGCAACGGACTGCAACCATCAAATGACAGAATTATACAATGGGAGTAGAAAAAAAATTGAATTTCTCTAGAACTTAAAATACTACAAACCATATTTCATTGGCATGCTACTCATTTCACGATTCATTATTGTTGGGAAAACTCTGTATTTGAATATTGCGAACCACTTAGAAGTTATGGGAGTGGTCCGTAGGTCGTGGGTTATCTGGTGTAAGTTGGTGACGTTTCTCTCCAGAACAACTAGAGAAATATTCACACAAAATGTGATACAACATAATACCAGTTAGGTTTCACAGAATTATCAAATTATGATAAATTTCTGCACTATCCATGAAAGGAACATTTTTAATTTTCATCAAACATGGCGTGTTTCATTTTCAGTTTTACACTCGCGAGACCAAGCTCGCTTCGCAGCACGGTCGGCCAACCGAATTCACTTTTGTAAACAAACAAAGCGAAACAAATCACTTCCAACTGTATACATTTTGTTTCCATTGAATATGCAGAAAAGATGACGGCTGTCACCAGAAAACAGAATTAATTTCCTTGTGGTTGTACTTTGGAAGCGCTTTGTTCTGTGAAAACAGTTGACGACCGTGTGCGGCGGGCTATCGGAAGTCTTTTGTTACCCACAGCAATGCTTTCCCTTTGTAATTTTCCCTCGACCTTCTTTTTTAGAATAAGAGTTAAAGGAGTAACGTGTAATACAGTACTTTAGGAATAACGGGAGAAATGAATATTTCTTACAAAATATATTTCAAACAAAATGGTATAAATTGTGTTAAATATTTCCAGTGAAAACGAAAATACGAATAGTAACACGAAAGTTAGATCTTGCAGTAAGTAGCGTACTGTGTTAAATGTTCATACTTGTGAGAAAGTATTCTGTTTTGTAGTCACGAAACTTGGAATGGAAGTTCTCGTGAACTCATTCAGTTATCAAAGTTATGCGAAGTAATTAAAAGGAATATTCTAGACACAGTCTTAAGAAATTAACTTTAAAAACGGAACTCTCGATTTGTTTATAGAAAAGGATGCCCAACTAACACAATGCTGTAAACAGCGTCTAGAAAAACTGAATGTTGTTTAGAACTTTCAAAGGTTTCTTTTAACTAACCCTTGTATTAAGACATTAATTAAAATGCTACCCCCTTTGCACATTGTGATTAATTCTTTCTTCCGTTCGGGAGTTTGTTTTGTATCAAACTTCATTCTTTTTTCTCTCTCATAAAAGATATTTCTTCTGTAAATCAAACGCTGTAGGAATTCTTACTGCTTTTCCAGTCTTGTGATGAGAGAAAGGTGCGTTGATCTTCATACTTCCGCCGATGGTCCACTTTGAAACATTACAGTTATCATGAATCTCATATGGCGGACGTTCGTATTTTCATATGATTTTACTCGCTGATGCCACTGCAGTCCCTCTGAACGAGAGGTCCTAGGGCTCGAGTCCCGACGGTGGCAGAAATTTTCGACAATAGCTGCATACATAGCTACCTCGCTGTCTGGAGGAGAATTCTAGCGGCCGGCTGCTCTGATCGGTCGTTCTCCGTGATTTCTCCGATCAACACCAGGCGAACGCCGGAGCAGTGCCCTAACAAACGGGCCACGGACCGCGTGCGATCTTTCCTTCCTCTTCCTTGTCCTATCCTCCTCCCTTATTTACACACACTTACACTAACATGCACTGCACTACCACACGTCCGGTGATCAGGAGAGTGCTTATAGCTTGTTCAGGCTGTGGCGGAGCCCCGTTGGAAGGAGATAATTGATTGAGGAAAATCCCGCAGGCCAACTTGTAAGCCGAGGCCAGATCTCTTCATTCATAGGGGGAAGAAAACCACCACCTTCCGCCGCATGTGTACTACACTTACGGAACTAATGACCATAGCAGTTGACGAGCCCTGAAATACGAGTCCATCAATCAACTGGCAGGTAGAGCACAATCGAAAACTCTATAGTGCACGTGTCAAAAAATGCACGCATAAGTAATTGGTTTAGTGGTGAAATGTCGTTGGCATTTAAAATTAAATGATCACAGGTGTTGTCATTGCCAACAATGTTATTTATTTTAAGAGCACCTTTCGATGGCTTAGCCATCATCATCAGTTTCATAGTCGTTTCGTGGCTTCCAGACAGCAGAAAACTGATGATGATGATGGCTAAGCCATCGAAAGCTGCTCTTAAAATAAATAACATTGTTGGCAATGACAACACCTGTGATCATTTAACGCATGAGTTATTTGTCCGTCGTTCCTTAGAGCCTGGTTAACTTCCTTTGATTCCGCTCTTATTTTCCCTCCAAAACCTGTAAATATAGCTACGTTTGAGACAATAATGATCAACTGACTTCTCCAAACTTTGTAATGGACAAGTGTCGATTGACGTACCCTCTCTGCTGAACCGCTTGTACAACCGTTATTTTTAAAGCTTGCGACAGTTGCTCAGATCACAGGGCTAGTTATCTACTTTGCTTGACCGCCATTTTAACATGCCTCATCTACAGGCAAACATTCAAGTGCTTTCTGGCAGTTTTAGAAGCTGCGCAATTGGCAAAATTGTAAATTCAGCTCGGCCTCCAGCGGTCGTTTATACCAAAAATCACACCAAGGAAGTTGGTGTGTTTTGAAATATGTCAAGAGCGATGCTCAGTTGCGCAACCAAACAACTGGTGCTAAAACATCTTTCTCGCTTTATTTCTAACTTCTGAAGTTTTTGAAAATTAAGAGAGTTCAACGAAATCGTCACATGCGTAATTTTTAGGCGTCTTTTGCTCTATTATTGGAAGATATTTGGAGCTGTTTTTGAGAATTTGTTTTATAAATTGCATTAACTTTAAGCAGAAATTACGCGGAAACTAATAGTTTTTTTCACGAATTGTATTTATTTATTTACGTCAAAAACTGTTTAAAACTCTGTGTGACGAGCTATGGGGAGAAGTGAAATTGTACATTGCCGTATTTAAAGACCTAATTTTTAGAACAGATTTAATTAAAAAAAATCTTGATCACCAGTATTGTGTGTTGCAATGTTCATTTTTTGCAACTTTCAAAAATGCTGAAACTGCCGAAAATGGGACCGGCATCGATTTTTTACCGTCCTTTGATACATACGAGAAAATTTTGAACCATATTTGAGTAAATAATTGTTTACAAATTATTTTTGATTCATTCAAAAGCTACTCATATTTTCGAAAAATTGTACATGATCTTATTTCAAGATCTGTCTTTAAACATTGAGGAAAAAATATCTATCTTCAGTACAATAGTTGTAGGAAGACTCCAAAAACGTTTGCAATTTTCGAAAAATCAGGAATTTCGACAAAAAGAGACCCGTGTCATTTTTTGAATTCTTTATGCTGTTCGAGGACAACCATTGTACAAAACGTTTTGAGCCGTTTTTGAAAAAAAATCAAAAATGTAATTGAGGTTTAATGTAAAGTACTCCCGAAATCCAAATATTCGTTTCAAACTCGCAGGGCCTTGAATTCATAAAAATTGATTGGATAATATCAATTTTGGAGAAATTTGGCTGAACGGTGTAGGCGCTAGCGTTGACCACAGACGGCCGGACGATAAAAATACGCTAAAATGTTGATATGGTCACATTTTTCGGTGGTATTTTCAAAATCGCAAAAAATAACATTGAAAATGTACACTATTGATGATACAGATTGTTTCTTAAAATATGTTCTAAAAACTTAGATCTTCAAATAAGATCATAAACAACTTTTTTGAGAAAAAAACGATTAGTTTTCGTGTACTTTCTGCTTGAATTTATTGCAAGTTACGAGTATAAAATAGTTATTTATGTATCAAGGGCGTTAAGTAGATGTTTTTGCCCCGAGGGCGACTTCCAAACCCGAGGGCCTCTGGCCCGAGGGGTTGGAAGTCGCCTGAGGGGTAAAAACATCTAGTAACGTCCGTGGTGCATACAAAACTTTAAGGTTTACTAGTTCGTTGCTGATTAAAACAAGAATTCGAATCATTTTATAATATTTCTTGCGTCTAAAGTGAAAAGACGCATTGTAACAGTCATTTGTCAATATGACGTCAGATAAACAAAATAGAGTGTATATCTAATTTCTATTGCATAATCGTTATTGGACTGATTTGTTCGTACAAAATGAAAGAATATTGTAAAGTTCCTGTGGAAATTCTCGCAAAGCTAACAAAACTACGGACAGTGGTTTCCATTAAAATCCTGAGAAATATATAAAACTCTTTATGGTGTATTTTAGATTTACCAGCGTGAATAACAGTGTAAATTGCTGATGAAACGGTACTTTTAGGTTATTAGCGTCTATTGTCAAACGTTATTTAGAATATGTCATAACACCAAAAAATAACATTTCGAGGATGTTAGCCGATGTGCCGTATATATCTTATTACTATTACGAGTACGCTACAAAAGAAGAATATAATTATGTCTCTAAAAAGGGTGATACGTAACAGTGAAATGCGAGAGAATGATGGCAATTATATGTTCACGAAAACATTTCAAAATTTCAATTTTCATATCAAATAAGCAAAATAAGGTTTATAACAATTTATTTTATTTATTTAAGCATTATGCCATTTATTTATTGTATTTGCTTACATCTTTACTTTACAAAATTCATAACTAAGTTCTATGTGTTGTGTTGGTATAAGAACGGGCCATAAAGTATTCAAAAGGCCCTAGGGCATAAAGAACCGAAAAGGCCCGCAAGGGTATTAAGTATACCGTTACGTGTTTTGTTTCAGGTCTGTAAACACACAGCAATGAACTAGTAAACTATAAAATATTTTCAAAGCGGTTCCAAATGTTTCCTAAATTTTTTCCCGCAAGTTCAAAGTTAAGAGTGTTTCTATTAAAATGTGCTGGTTTCCATCACACGATAACAATATTCTCTTTACTACAATTGTAGTAAGTGAAGGAAGTAAAACTAAAACCTGCAGCAGCGAAAGCTGTAAAATACGAGGCTTTAGAAAGCATGGCACAAGGAAATACGATTCTTGGCCGAATCGAAGACTACAATAATTTTACGACGACTTTACAAGACGGAAGTGAGGAGTGGCTTAACATTTCTTATGACTTTCAGCATCAATATGCTGTAATGGCGCTGTATTTAAGACATAATGGCTGTTGGCAGGTTCCCCAATGTGATTCAACTTGCATCGGCGAAAAGCCAAAAAAAGTTGCGGACCTCGAGCCTTCTGTCTGATGTGTAGAAGCCTCTGGAAGCCATAAATTCACTTCAAAAGAATATTTCGGCGTGTTTTATCCAGAAGAGATCTGTCAATACAGTATAGAATAGACGTTACTAATTTCTATTTTATCTGAGCTGATCATCAGTAAATACTTTATAATAAATTCCAGATGGTATTTTGCTGTAATGGATATTCTTTATATATAAATATCGACGCAACATTGTATTTTCCATTTGTTGATGACAATTACAAGTGGCTATGTGAAAGGTACTTGGCATCTGAAGTCTTGTAAACGAGGAGATCCTACCGGCCTGGGTGACACAGGGCAACAACTGATGTCGCTACAGTGCCTCTGACTGGGAGATCTTAGGATTCCACTCCCGACGGCGGCAGGATTTTTCCACACTATGGCTCGATTTCAGCCGCTGTCTGGAGGAGAATGCTAGAGGCCCGATTCTCTGATCGATATTCCATGATTTCTCCGGTCAACACCAGACGAATATCGAAATAATACCCTAATAAACGGGCCACGTTTCCGCACGCGATCTTTCCTTCCTCTTCCTTGTCCTATCCTTACACTTTACACACACACACACACACACACACATACTAACATACACTACACTACCACACATACCGGGAGACCGGTCGGGATCTTAGAGATTGTCCTGGCTGGGGCGGTGCCTCGCTGGTGGGAGATACCTGGTTGGGGAAAACCCCGCAAGCCGACGTCCAGTTTCATTCAGCGGGCAAGCTCACTGTCACCTATAAAACACGCACTACACTTACGGGAGGAATGACATTATCAGTTGACGTGCCCGGAATCACTAATCAATCAATCAACGCGAACTATTAGTTTAGCAAATAATTGGTTCGCTTTCAATGCAATTACCGTACATTCCTAATTTCCACGAAAACATCCCTGTTTTCCGCCATCAAAAGACGCAACCGTTCAAGGCCTCTCTCTCTCTCGCAGCAACGGAAGGCGGGGAAATATGGCGAAGGAAGTTAACAAGACGGAGGAGGCCACGTGACTTCCGTTGCGCGAGGACAGGGGCTTCCCCTCCCTACCTCGCGTCCTCATTAGGGCCACCGCGCGCCCTCGCGCCCTTAAGGGCTGCCCGGCGCCGCTGTTTACGAAACTTTCGGCGAGGACGCGGCGACCTCCTCCTGCTTTGAATGCCGCGTGCCAGCGGACGCTGCCTTGGGGGACACCGCACGCAAATGAACGCTGATTGCAGACTTTCGATGCCTTCCGCGCTGTGTGGGCGGAACTCTTTGGGAGCTGCGTGTACCCGCACTTGATCCGTCGTGGTAAAGGAAAAGGTATCCCCTGTGCAATTGCACACAGAGGAGGTGAAGGTAGGCCGTCGGCACAGGAAGGAGGTTGTGTGGGAAGGTGATAATCTGACTGGGGTGATGATTGACTGCGATAGAGTAGGAAAGAACGAGACTAGAATGAAGTGTATGCATGTAAGTGTTTGGCATTTTAGGGTAGGGTGAATCCGACTTTTGCCAGCAGGTATCCCCTGTGCAATTGCACACAGAGGAGGTGAAGGTAGGCCGTCGGCACAGGAAGGAGGTTGTGTGGGAAGGTGATAATCTGACTGGGGTGATGATTGACTGCGATAGAGTAGGAAAGAACGAGACTAGAATGAAGTGTATGCATGTAAGTGTTTGGCATTTTAGGGTAGGATGAATCCGACTTTTGCCAGCAGTAACGTCGTGGGTAGGGATTTACACCACGAAGGAGTAGACACGAGTGGGTATGTACAATTTATTTTCACGAATAATTACGATATTTGCAGAACCTCACTCTAAGGTGTTTCGTCAGAGCTACCAACTGCAGACCTCCTCTCAACATGCGGCTACCTAACACTTCACTTCCATTCACTGGATGTCCCTTCACTATCTAATCATTTATACCTGGCGTAAATGTGTGCATCTGTATTTGCCCGCACTTTTATTGCCCATTCGTTATCCTCAAACGAAAACGTCCCTGCACTTCACTGCACATCACTGGACTCGACACTTATTACCTTAAGAACTCTGGGGAATCTTGCATGCTCTTGGGAAGAGTTACTAGTCACACTGATAGTTTTTCAGACTGAGCTACTAGTCTTTCACTGTTAGTTTTCAGTCTGAGTTAGTAGTCTTTTACTGATCGTTTTTCAGACTGAGTTACTAGTCTTTCACTGATAGTTTTTCAGACGGAGTTACTAGTCTTTCACTGATAAGTTTCAGAGTGAGTTACTAGTCATTCACTGTTAGTTTTCAGTCTGAGTTACTAGTCTTTCACTGATAGTTTTCAGTCTGGGTTACTAGTCTTTCACTGATCGTTTTTCAGACGGAGTTACTAGTCTTTCACTGATAGTTTTTCAGACTGAGTTACTAGTCTTTCACTGATAGGTTTCAGACTGAGTTACTAGTCTTTCACTGATCGTTTTTCAGACTGAGTTACTAGTCTTTCACTGATAGGTTTTCAGACGGAGTTACTAGTCTTCAACTGATAGTTTTTCAGACTGAGTTACTAGTCTTTCACTGTTAGTTTTCAGTCTGAGTTACTAGTCTTTCACTGATCGTTTTTCATTGCTTTGTGTGCTCCTGGAAGAGGACACCTAGACTGACTGCCTTTCTACGTATAACTAATGGTTCCCGATTGCTGTTCTCTTCCATTATTTCTGTTCGTGAATTTAGACGCTTTCTTCTGCACTCGATGTAACGCTTTCATCTCACCTTTCATATGGGAACCCCAGCACGCTACTCCGTATTCCAATAATGGGCCGAATCAAGAAAGTGTAAGTATGTGTTTTCGTGTTACAGTTAACATTCCGCAATACGCGTATAAGAAAATGAAGATCTTTCCAAGCCTTCTGTGTAGTATTTCTCACGTGATCAGCCCAGCTGAGGTTGCTTCGGATTAATATTATTACACTCAGCCATGTACCTACGAAATTTTATTTCGACCCATTGTATATTGGAGTGTTTCGTGTGTTCGAATAATCGTAGAACTAAATGTTTTCCTTTTATCTGGATTTATTTTCATATCGATTTCGTGGAACCATTTCAACAGTTCGTTTTGCATCTGTTCAATGTCGAATTCGTCTTTAATTTTTCGATACACGATACAGTCGTCTGCAAAAAGTCTGATTGTAGATTGAATTTCGATACCGATATTCTTAATATCCAGAAGAGAAAGGAGCAGGCCTGAAACCTTCCCTGAGGGACACCGGATGTCACGTTAATCTCGTCGAAAAGAAAGTCATCAGTTCGAACTTGCTGTGTCCGACCGCACAGAAATTCTCTATTCCAGGTGTTTTCAAACTTTTTTCGTTTACAGATCCTTTGACCTAAACGAAACTTCCCGCGACCCCTTGGTGACAATAAGTTTCAAATATAAGGGTTAACATTGGTCTAGTAAAGATTCAACACAAATGAGTAAGTGATATAAAGGCTATTTTAGTTCTCTCCCCTGCTCTGTTCCAAACGACTACTACTCGCGGATCTACTTCCGATTCCATAATTTTATTTATAAGCCTACTGTGAGGAGCTAAAGCTTTAGAAAAGTCTTTGACGACTGCAGCAATTCTTTCTTCTTGATCGAGTAAATCAGCAATGGCAAACAGTACGAGCAATTCTTGACTTTCTCAAGAATTGCATGATCTAAAGTCGTTTTGATGTTCACCTAAGTGTTTATTCTTGTTCCACACACTTCACAAGCAGCAATTTGATGTTTTAACATTTTACGTACTACCAGTGCCTAACTAATTGAACTCTAATTGAATAATGAACGATCTCTACTTTTGTAAATAGGTCCCACTGTAGATTTTTTCCAGTCTTAAGGAACATTATAGTATTACTAGTAACTTCGCGAATCCTCGTAATGTACGGAATTGTGGCTTCCCCTGCCAAACGTGCAATTTCCCCCGGAATTGTCAGGTCCCACCATTTTCTTTTTAGGTAATACCACGATCTGCTTCTGTAGTAAGATAATATTTGTTATGAAAATATTACCCACGACTTTACGGTGTATGAAGGCGTCGGGTATAAGTTAAAGGTGTAGTAAATGAAATATAGAGAAGAAGATTCTGAGAGATCTAGTAAAGAAGGGACAGGAAGCATCCAGGAAGGAATATTAAGAGTATAAAGAGATTAAACAATAATACGTGTGAATTGAAGAAGAAGGCATGAAAATAGAAAGGAAGGCTAAAGCAGAGGAAAACACTAAGGACTGGGAATAATGAACCATTAGATGAGCTTTGAAGGTAGAGATATGCTAACGAAATGGAAAGAGAGAGAAAGATGGATGGAGAGGAAGAGAGGAACGACAGAGGAAGCAAAAAAGGCCGTCTCGTTCAAAGATAAATTAATTTATTGCGATATAATTAAACCTAAGTTTCATTATTGTGATGAATTGGTAACAATGTTATTTAAAGCTCATTTCACTTGTTTGATTCGGAATTTTCTAAGAACTTCTTATCCTATAAAAATACTTTCAGAGAGGAAGTTTCAAGACTGGAGAGGCAGGTGGAAAGACAACATTAATGCTTGAGAACGGATCAATTAAGAAGTATGTTTCATTCAAAGATAAAATGAACTAATTTACTGATGCCAGTGAGCACAGTCTGGGGAATACCTATATATTAGCAACAATGTTTTCATATAAATTTGGCAAATTTTCGTCCTCTTCTTCAGAGCATAAAAAGCATTCTGTCTCTTTCCCAGAGCACTTCCTCAGAATGTCAAAATTATCAAATAACTCAAGAGAGTTAAATCTACATTTTGTAAAAACTTGAAGGAAGGAACTGTATTAGCAAGTGACATAATTTTTGTACATTTGGAAGAAGTGTCATTTCTCTCAATTTGTATGAACTATGATCTTCAAAAAAGTACTTTTTCCAATAAAAAAACTCAAAACGATTAAATTCTCAATTACCAAACACTCAAAAGGGCGATCACAAGTTACATTATCGTCGTATGAGATAAATGATGTCTGATATTCACTCGTTTCTTTCGATTGTTCTTTTATTAAACAAACGAAAGTGAAGGAAGGACAGCGTAAAGTCAAGCGGAGCACGAAGAGCGTGTGCGAAGAGGAATGTTCAAATGATGGAGGAAACGGAGGGTTGGAGACAAGCAAATAACGTGGGGTGACAGATAAACCCAGGTATGCAACCGAAGCTGTCCAAAAAGGGTTTGCATTCTAGGGTTAATCAAACGCAAAACACAGAAAGACAGTTCAGGAACGGATGCCATAGATTGGGCAGAGTTACGAATTAGTTTCTCATTCAAAGAAAAAATAAAATAACTTGCCCCGATACTATTGGATAGAACCTTTAGAATCATTTTTATCGGAAAAAGTGTCATTTAAAGCCCAGTTTGCTTACTGTATATGAACCCAAGTCTTTCATCACATTTTCCGTCAAATGTATAAAAAAGCTGAAAACAATTAAATCGTCAATTACCAAACACTCAAAAGGGCGATAATAAGTTATATTGTTGTCGTATAAAATAAATGATGTCTGATATTCACTAATTTCTTTCGCTTGTTGCTTTATTAAACAACCGAAAGTAAAGGAAGGAAAGCGTACAGTCGATCTCGGCCCGAAGGCAGAAGGGAATTTGGGATGTCCAAGCGATGAAAGAAATCGAGGGCCAGGGACAAGCAAATAATGTGGGGTGACAGATAAACCCAGGTATGCAACCGAAGCTGTCCAAAAAGGGTTTGCATTCTAGGGTTAATCAAACGCGAAACACAGGAAGACAGCTCAGGAAGGGACACAGTAGATCGAACAGAATTGCGAATGAGTTTTTTATTCAAAGAAAACATGAAACAACTTGCTCGGATACTCGGATAGAACTTTCAGGATCTTCATTATCGGAAGAAGTGTCATTTAAACCCTGTGAACTCAAGCCTGTCATCACATTTTCGTCAAACGTATAAAAGAAGCTTCTGTAAACAATGAAATCGTCAATTACCAAACACTCAAAAGGACGACCACAAGATACATTATTGTCGTATCTGATATTTACTCGTTTCGTCCGCTTGTTCTTTTATTAAACAAGCGAAAGTGAAGGAAGGACAGCGTACAGTCGCTCTCGCCACGATGGCAGAGGGGGAGGTGGGATGTCCAAGAGACAGAAGAAATGGAGGGGAAGGGACAAGCAAATAATGTGAGATGACAGATAAACTCAGGTATACAACCGAAGCAGTCAAAAAAGGAGTAAACATTCTAGGGTTAATCAAACGCAAAATATGGAAAGACAGCTCAGCAACGGACACGGTAGATCGAACAGAGTTGCGAATGCGTTTTTCATTCAAAGAAAACAAAATAACTTACTGGGATAGAACTTCATTATCGGAAGAAGTGTCATTTAAAGCCCAGTTTGCTTATTCTAAATGAACTCAAGCCTTTCATAACATTTTCGTTAAATGTATAAAAGAAGCTTCCTAAAACAATTAAATCGACAATTACCAAACACTCAAAAGGACGATCGCAAGATACATTATTGTCGTATCTGATATTCACTCGTTTCGTCCGCTTGTTCTTTTATTAAACAAGCGAAAGTGAAGGAAGGACAGCGTACAGTCGCTCTCGCCCCGATGGCAGAGGGGGAGGTGGGATGTCCAAGAGACAGAAGAAATGGAGGGGAAGGGTCAAGCAAATAATGTGAGATGACAGATAAACTCAGGTATACAACCGAAGCAGTCAAAAAAGGAGTAAACATTCTAGGGTTAATCAAACGCAAAATATGGAAAGACAGCTCAGCAACGGACACGGTAGATCGAACAGAGTTGCGAATGCGTTTTTCATTCAAAGAAAACAAAATAACTTACTGGGATAGAACTTCATTATCGGAAGAAGTGTCATTTAAAGCCCAGTTCGCTTATTCTAAATGAACTCAAGCCTTTCATAACATTTTCGTTAAATGTATAAAAGAAGCTTCCTAAAACAATTAAATCGACAATTACCAAACACTCAAAAGGACGATCGCAAGATACATTATTGTCGTATCTGATATTCACTCGTTTCGTCCGCTTGTTCTTTATTAAACAAGCGAAAGTGAAGGAAGGACAGCGTACAGTCGCTCTCGCCCCGATGGCAGAGGGGGAGGTGGGATGTCCAAGA
Organism: Acheta domesticus; assembly: GCA_031308135.1. Lineage (NCBI taxonomy): Eukaryota > Metazoa > Arthropoda > Insecta > Orthoptera > Gryllidae > Acheta > Acheta domesticus. Next base: position 101,106,424 of record JAHLJT010005437.1, on the reverse strand, counting down.
GACAGAAGAAATGGAGGGGAAGGGTCAAGCAAATAATGTGAGATGACAGATAAACTCAGGTATACAACCGAAGCAGTCAAAAAAGGAGTAAACATTCTAGGGTTAATCAAACGCAAAATATGGAAAGACAGCTCAGCAACGGACACGGTAGATCGAACAGAGTTGCGAATGCGTTTTTCATTCAAAGAAAACAAAATAACTTACTGGGATAGAACTTCATTATCGGAAGAAGTGTCATTTAAAGCCCAGTTCGCTTATTCTAAACGAACTCAAGCCTTTCATAACATTTTCGTTAAATGTATAAAAGAAGCTTCCTAAAACAATTAAATCGACAATTACCAAACACTCAAAAGGACGATCGCAAGATACATTATTGTCGTATCTGATATTCACTCGTTTCGTCCGCTTGTTCTTTTATTAAACAAGCGAAAGTGAAGGAAGGACAGCGTACAGTCGCTCTCGCCCCGAAGGCAGAGGGGGAGTTGGGATGTCCAAGATACAGAAGAAATGGAGGGGAAGGGACAAGCAAATAATGTAAGGTGACAGATAAACTCAGGTGTACAACCGAAGCAGTCAAAAAAGGAGTAAACATTCTAGGGTTAATCAAACGCAAAATATGGAAAGACAGCTCAGCAACGGACACGGTAGATCGAACAGAGTTGCGAATGCGTTTTTCATTCAAAGAAAACAAAATAACTTACTGGGATAGAACTTCATTATCGGAAGAAGTGTCATTTAAAGCCCAGTTTGCTTATTCTAAATGAACTCAAGCCTTTCATAACATTTTCGTCAAATGTATAAAAGAAGCTTCCTAAAACAATTAAATCGACAATTACCAAACACTCAAAAGGACGATCGCAAGATACATTATTGTCGTATCTGATATTCACTCGTTTCGTCCGCTTGTTCTTTTATTAAACAAGCGAAAGTGAAGGAAGGACAGCGTACAGTCGCTCTCGCCCCGAAGGCAGAGGGGGAGGGGGGATGTCCAAGCGACGGGCGACTCGAAGGGGGTGGGGGCGGGCAATTAAAGCTCCGGGACGGCAGCGACGCGAAAAATTTAATTTGCTGCCCTCGCGCCCAATCACGGAGACTAACCGCGCAGCAAACGAACAGCCACCTCGGAGCGAAGAGCTGGCACAGTTCGAGATTCAGAGATTACAGGCTGTTCCGATATTGCGGGTCCTGATGAGGTGGTTCAGGGTTTCAAGTGATGTCCCTAAAGGGCCTCTCAGTAATAGATGCTGCCCTGCGGTTCGAGTGCAAACAGTGAGAGGATTTTCGATACTAGTAGATAGATAGCTGGGTCGATTTTAGCCGCTGTAGGTCGATGAAATTTTAAATGGGATCAAAGATGATCAAGGGGTTGATTTGGGGTCTCTACCGAACGAAAGATAGATTGTCAACTGACGATCTTGATAATCAAGATCCCGAGGATTACAAAAAAATATTGAACTTGATAATTGTTTTCTGATATAAATTAAACCGGGAGAGATGGCTCAAGGCATAAACTGATATCACTGCATTGTCTCTCACCGGGAGGTCCTAGGTTCTAGCCCCGACGGTGGCAGGATTTTCGAGACTAGTTAGATAGCTGGGTCGAGTTCAGTCGCTGTTTGGAGTAGAATCCCAGCGACCGGCTGTTCTGATCCGTAGTTTTCCGTGGTTTCTCCAATCAACACCAGGCGAATGCTAGGGCAGTACCCTAATAAACAGGTCACGAATCGCGTCCGATCTTTTCTTTTTCTCCTTGTCCTATCCTCACCCCTTCTTACACACAATTCCACTTACACGCACTACAATAACTCTCATGTCGGGAGGCCAAGAACCAAGAACCAACCTTAGTGCTTGTCCCTGGCTGGATTGGTGTCCCAGTGCAGGGAGACACCTGGATGGGAAAACCTGTCAAGTCGGCGTGTAGATTGGCGCAGGATCTCTCCAGCTAGCAGGTGAAGAACACAGCACTTTCCGTGATAAAACATGTTCTACACGTACGGGACTAATGACCATATGAGTTCTAGCGCCCAGAAGCATACCATAATGCGGCGGCGATGGTGTAACGGTTAGCGTATCGGACTGTTATACCCACGTTCGCGGGTTCAAACCCGATCGAAGCCATGGATTTTTAGGGGCGAAAAAATCCGTCGTACAGTTTCCTTTGGAGGGGAAGTAAAGCCGATTGTCTATGTTAGTAGATTTACTTGCATGTAAAAGATCCTCAAGCCTAAATGACGCCTCTGAGTTAAATTCAAAATCGCCTGTTTCGTCGCCCAAGGAATACCTTCTTTCTCCGGTAGTTGGTGAAAGGAGCGTAGCGAAATTTGCGTGGTCAGACGGAAGAGCAGGCCTCATGGCCTGAGTCTCGCCACGTAAAATAAGGCAAGGCAATTCAATTCAATTCAAATAATACTACATATGGGCTTTGTGACTCTCGACAGAGAGAACTGAAAAATATAGTTTCTCTGTTTCAAAATTGTTGCATATCAGTGTCATCCAAGCGTCACATGGGACTCAAACACACAGAGAGAGAGCGTAGGCTTCCGCGGCCGGAGTCAATATTAAGTTGGCTGTCCGGGTGACGCCGCGTCCATGGCAAAGGTGCCGACGTTTCGGTCGCCATTCTGCGACCTTCCTCAGGGCGTAATGCGCGGAGCTGTACTGCGCACGGGTTAATATAGGGCTACGTTCCCCTTCTGTATATACGGTAGAGTGGCTACGAGGTGTCACCGATAAGATTGGCAAGCTATTGAGCCGCTTTGATATAAAGACGGCCTACAAAGCCCAGGAAAAACTTGGGCAAAAGCTTGTACGCGTGAAAGATCGCGTCCCTCCCCTTATGTCATCAGGGGTATACGAGATCCCATGCAGCTGCGGCCATAGTTACATTGGCGAGACTGGACGCACAGTAGATGAACGCCTCCGGGAACATATTCGTCATTATAAATACAATAATACGAATAAATCGGCCATAGCATTGCACGCATGGAAAACTGGCCATGCCATCTTATTTGATGACACCCGCCTCTTAGCCAGAGAAGACCGCTGGGGTACGAGGAGGGTAAAAGAGGCGGTGGAAATAATTAAACACCCGCATAATCTTAATGCTGACCAAGGCATTCGTCTTCACGATGCCTGGAAACACCTATTTTACCAGGACGTCCGGTCTCGAACGGACGCGGTCCTAGCTGCTCCCCTACGTCCGGTAACGGACGGAGCGCCGTCCGTCAACAGCGCCCCGCGGAGAGCCCGGCCCTGATTGGCCGGTGCACTCTCTCCGCATTGGCCGACCACCCGGCCAACCGGTACACAGGCAGAAGGGGAACGTAGCCCTATATTAACCCGTGCGCAGTACAGCTCCGCGCATTACGCCCTGAGGAAGGTCGCAGAATGGCGACCGAAACGTCGGCACCTTTGCCATGGACGCGGCGTCACCCGGACAGCCAACTTAATATTCAAACACACAGCCTTCGGCTTCGTGAACATGTACGATGCTCCGTGCTCCTGCGCCTACCAGGCAATTATTTCTTTAGTGTCCAAACACTAGTGTTTGTTTGCTAGAGCGCGATCAGCGAATTTTCGATACCAAGTTATTTTGTTTTGTATGCATTCTATTACTGTCAATTGTCTCAATGCAAATATAATACAAGAACAGGAAATCAAAGCCAGAAGCAGGTGCGCGGGACACGAATGTAACTGACACGGGCACTAAGCATAAAATTATGTAATTAAGGTTTCAATATAGACTTTTATTAAACATAGTTTTAATTAATATGAATGAATTATTTAATTTTTATTACACATTCGTGTTATGAATTCTGGAAACAACATTTCTGTCATTCGATGGAGTTGCATCTCCCATTTCTTTGGAACACGAAACACTATTGACCTTTAGACAAAAAATGAGGTAAGATTTCGACCTGCACCAGCTGGAAGATCCCTTATTAGACTACTTTAATCCTCTCGGCACGTAATATTAGATATATTGCCTAATGTATAGCAACCATAATCACAAAAGTGGACATATCAGAATCCATAATCACATACTGAAAAGTCTTATTCCTTACGAAGAATTCAAACATGTAGCTTCCGACTTCGAGAACTTATACGTTGCCTTTACGAGCCAAGTCCCTGCTCCTTCTGGGCAGACAACGCGTCTTTAGGACCTTACCCTAGCTCCAAATTTTCACTTGTTAAAATTTACATTTTCACAGCGGGGTACTGGGTGAAAAATACGATATTGCAGCCATCTTTCTTGCGAGAAGACAATGATAAACGACCATGCGGTGTACACGGAGGAGACTACGTTGCTTGCAATCCAATAACAGCAGGATCTTTGGGACTCTGTGTCAACTGGTGTTGAAAGTTTCAGAAGACTGTACATGATCTATATTTTTCCTTTTCCTCGGTATTTTTCTTCCATCTTCTCTGTATTTGTATTGCGGATGGGAAATCGATATTTGAGATATTTACTCAGTGTCGACACGGTCTTGTACTTGACACATGGATGTTGTTGAAAGAAGTTTTCGATACCATCTGAAATACTGTCAGTGCTCTTCAAAGCAGCATTCTATACATAATTTATATATTCTAGATTGACAGTTAGATAATTCAATAAACACAATTCTTACGCACATCGAGATCTTTGGTGCGAATTGATGGCATGGGGGGTGTCCCCTTCTGGATGGTTTTGTGTTTCCTACTGGAAGAGTACTAATTTGTTCTTACGATGTATTCCATTAATCCACATTAGGTGATTCATTTTCTGAAAATACATACATATTCTGAAATGCATGAAAACAAAGAATCCTATTGAAGGAAACTGGACAAGAAAACGTTCCTAGGTTTTCGGATTTTCGTCATCAGCTTTATTGCTATGTGGAATCCATCCGGTATCTGCGGGAGAATTGTATCTGCCGGCTGCTCTGATCGGTGGTTTTCCGTGGTACCTCCCATCAACACCAGTCGAATGCCAGAGCAGTACCCTAACAAACAGGCCACGACCGCGCGCGATCTTTCCTTCCTCTTCCTTGTCCTATCCTCTCCTCTTACATTCACACACACACACACACTAACATGCACTACACTACCACACCGGGAGACCTGTCGGGGGCTTAGAGCTTGTCCCGGCTGAGACGGTGCCTCGCTGGTGGGAGATACCTGGTTGGGGAAAACCCCGCTAGTCAACGGTAGGTCGGCGTCAGATCTCGCCATCCAGCGGGGAAAGATCACTGCCACCTCCCGATGAAAATGCTCGCACTACACTTACAGAACTAGTGACTTCAGTAGTTGACGAATCACGAACACTCAAGCGTCCAGAATCACTAATCAATCGATAAATCTGAAATACTTTAATAAAAGAATCCAATTGAAGGTAATTGGACAAGAAAACATTCCTGGGAGTCCTCTTAGGATTCAGTCCCGTTGAGTGACGTAAGCAAGGACGGTGGCATAAGTAAAGAGCTGTTCGTTTCACTCATTAATTCTACTATTCGTCCCTGCTGGAGATTTGAATAGCCCTCTAAGGAGGAAATTGCTAATTTGCACTCTCGCCTTCGTAGGGAAGTGTCAAATTGAGTGAAGTGCTAAAATTAATTCTTGACTTCGCGACCTACCTCATTTTGATATTACAGGAAGGGTAGGTACTTTGGAAAAGCCAACTACAAAAAACAACAATTTGATGGTATGTTTTGCAATAGGATTCTTCTACTGAGTTGGGGAGAAAATATCAAAGCTCAGATTGATTATTAACTCTTAATTAAATGATCACAGGTGTTGTCATTGCCAACAATGTTATTTATTTTAAGAGCAGCTTTCGATGGCTTAGCCATCATCATCAGTTTTCTGCTGTCTGGAAGCCACGAAACGACTACGCGTACGCGTAGCTGCTCTTAAAATAAATAACATTGTTGGCAATGACAACACCTGTGATCATTTAATTTAAAATGCCAACGACATTTCACCACTAAACCAATATTAACTCTCAACTCTAGACATGTCACGGATAGAGACCAGTTATCAGAAAACATCACTGTCTCTTAAATAAGATGCAATAAAACAGTATTCATTACGATACCGCAAAACAATTATTGTTAAGGAAAACAATTCTGTTGAAGTATATGAGAAGTTAATAATGAATTTCATCTGAAGGAATGTTGAATGATTCGGAAGAAAATAAAGTGAAACTAAAAGATGAAATTCTTTTATCATTTGATGACGAGCTCTAATGAATTATTATTATTATTATTATTATTATTATTATTATTATTATTATTATTATTATTACATTAGGTTACATTAGGTTGATGTGTAAAATCAAACACTAATTGTGCCGGAGAGCATCATCTTTTTGCTGTTCGTATCCCAGTTGTCTCCATGTTGTCCTCTCTTGTGCCAGTCTCGTCCAGATGGGACCATCTACCTCCCTTAGCTCGTCTGCCCATCTTCTCCTCTGTCTCCCTTGATGCCTCCAGCCGTAACGAGGGTCCCAGGTTGTTGTAATGTCGCCTTTGGACTTGTCTAATGTTGTGCTTAATAAAGCTCTACTGAATAATTGGACTTAAACTGAAGTAGTTAATCTGGTTACCTCTTGCCTCTCTAGTTGATGGAGGATGGGAGGCAGTCCCTCTCCTAGCTATAAGGGTGGGCTTGGGGAAGGGATGGGGAAGGAAGAATTGCGCGCTGATAGTGACCCTTTGCTTAGTTACTGATTTTGCGTCTACATGTCGTTGATCACAGTAAGCCACGGAAACAACCTAGAACAGGGCTCATCACGTTTTCTCTCCGTAGAGCCACGGAGAATTGCTCCCGGATCTCAGCGGGCTGCCGGGGCCCAGCGAGAGCACTATGAGAAATTCAAGTTTCAAACTCCGAGTATGAGAAATTCGACGGTGGGGCTTAGCGCTCCACACTGACGTGATTTCGTCCATTGACACCCGTGTTGCGTCTTCAAGCGCAAATACCAAAACAGCCATTATCATTGTCTGTGGATAGTCATTGTCACATCCGCTAACATTAGATAACAATAATTAAACAAATAATTCGGTTTAGGAAAGAATTTCTTCAAGTATTCTTGAGAAAGTTTGCGACTCAAAATGAATGTTGAATTGTCCGAAATCATGTTAACATTTTTTTTATCTAAGTTATAATGCAAACAAACTACCAATAAATACTTAGTGTTACTCTAAAGAGACATACTAATTCTTTCTACATTTTAAATTTTTTTCTCGCGCAATGCTTTCAATATTTGGCCCGCACGATTGAGCACAACTTGACTTCAGGACACTTGTCAACTTGTGATCTAAGAGAGAGATTCTCAGTCACGATTTACAAATTTTCATACTAGGAAAAAATTGCTCACAAACATACGTAGACTGAAAAAACTTAAAATTAGGGCAGCATACATGACACTCTCGTTAGCTTGTATGACAACCAAACATTTTGTATTATCTCCAGTTTTTGAAAAATAAAACTCCATTTATTTTTAAAAATATCGGGCTATTATTACGAGAGTCGCATGCTTCCTCTTCCATGGCAACACATATTTCAACGACGCGACGCCTGGTGTGAAACTGAGCCGTCCTTATCGCTTCCGCCTCTCAACGCCCCCCACTCGCACGTTTCGCAAAAGTACATTGTTTTGTACTGAAACCCAAAACGACATAACCCTAAAAAACAAAACTTCCGAAAAAGAATTACAATATTTTTAAAATTTCTACATTTTGTTCTAGAGTGAAAACAGAACAAAATGACAAATTGAAATTGAAAAAATGACAAAATGAAAAATTTAATTAAAATCCGCCCTTACTGATGACGACGAACAGATTTAACGTAATTTTGTACGCGACTTCTAATCGCATTTGTTTAAGTGGTCAGATTTTCTTGATGTTTTCTTTAATTCATTGATTCATCCCGTTCTCTATCGGCCGTATTTTGTCCACCTTGTTCTTCCACGAATTCGAGAGATTTTCCCAGACGTGAATTCGAAAAGTGTAACTCGATAATCCCGGAGACAGTTCTGCTTCGCATTACCTCGCTTCCAATAATGGGATTTAGATTGACGGGAACCGATATTTTCGCCATTTTGTCGATTACTTCAAATGTGTTCATGGCTTCCCTTAATCGTCGTTTTCGCTGCTACCAGTTGAGACGCATTTAACACTATTTTAGACAATAATTGAAGCAACGAAAAATGCCATTGAATAGAAGCATTTTTATATAACAGTAGTTTTATGGAGATGTTGATGGTAAATATATATATTTGACCATATAGGATCAATCAAAATTGATTTCAGGAATTAAACTTTTAAAAAACATGTATTAATGGTTCATCGTTCAGTAGTTTTATGGTTAACTTTTGTCTCTTGTGTACTCAAGGTCATCGGATATAGATAGTGAAGCTATGTTTTGAGGTTATGTGTATTGTTGAATCGATATTGATCGTAAAAAATAAATTCAGTACTATAAAGATAGCTATAATTGCCCTACATGTCGTTTGCCTAATATAAATAATATATTATTTTATGGAAACAATGGCAGTTTCGTTCTAAGAGTGTCTAGGTACTTATTTTGAGAAGTAAACACGTATGTTACTAAATATTATGAAACAATGAGATTGTTTGTGTCATGTTTGTATTACGCAATGCTCATGACAGTAAAAATCAATTTAGAAGATACAGATGCTAAATAAAAGTGTTTGTACGGCACGCAAAAAGATAAGACACACAGAAGATGCTTTATTTCACTTTGACAACAAACTGTACATAATATGCTTTGGACTTCTCGTCTGCAAAAACCATATTGTTGTGACCTCCATGTGTCTGTATCTTGTTTAAGCCGGGAATGATGAATTCCTAGGCGCCAATTTAGCAATACTAGTTGTAGTAATGTATATGTAATTGTTGGTCAAATACTGTATTCTCTTAATATTGAGTAGCACTATGCTAAGAAGTTTACTCCCTAACTCGGAAATATGTTGCTTCCTGTACAGGATGTCCGGGCGTGTCTACAAGTCAGCAACGTACGCACTGTCTAATGAACATGAATATATAAAATATTTGTCTTTATTCATTAAATCCGAATTTAAAAATCTAATTTCTAGAAAATGTTTTATTAAGGAAAAATATGTCATGAGTGGTGTAGTTCTGCAATGTTAATTTTTTGAATTTTCGAAAATACAGAGTTCGGCGAAAATGGGCCCTGCGCAATTTTTTAAAACGTCTAATGCTCTCTCCGAGGAAAATATTTAAGGAAAAAGATTGAAGTCGTTTAAAAAAGTGTTTGGGCTACGTTTGAAAACGCAAAAACTGCTTATATTTTCGAAAAAAAACGCTACATGATCTGATTTAAAGAATTTTATTTGAAGAACAAGTTTAATTGGAGAAAATACTTCCATCTTCAATATTGTAGTTGTAGAAAAACGCGAAAAAATTGAGGTTTTTCAATTTTCGAAAATTCGAAGAATGTGAGATATTTATATTCGAAGAATATAAAATAAGAAGAATATAACATTTGTATTACTAATTAATATATGCATTTTAATTGTTCAGGAAATTGGATTTAAAAATACTCGAAAACCTAATGGGGGTCAGGGTTTCGGTACTTTCCTTTAATAGACATATTTGATATATCTTGTATATTTAACACGAAGAAATATTTTTAAAAGGTCACTTAAGCAGCGATAGTTGTTTGTCAGGAAGCGTCTGGAGCCAAACCGGAAGAATAGCCTCGACTCAAAAGAAAGCGAAGCTAGCACGAGAGAACCTTTGCCACATTGTAACACCCTGGATTAATTACATACTCTCTTAATTAGTGATGGGTCGATATCTGAATTTCTCGATACTCGATACCTTTACTTGTCTGAGAGCTTCGATACTCTATACTCGATACTCGATACCATTCTACTTTAAAGACTCAACAACAAAAGTGGTTCAATCAGAATTAGAAGGATATATTTTGTTCTTCATACAAACATGCATTTACTATTTTAATGATAAAAAAACTATTAGGATAATCACGCATTTTTTCAAGTTTTAAAAGATTCTTAAGGACAATTAACATTCTAACTTCTTGTCGGTCCATTCTATTTATTTTTTGTCACATGTCAATCCAGCTGTACTGAAAAGTCTCTCCAACAACAATGTCGCTGATGGAATGCACAGGTATGAAACAGCACTTTTTCTGAAATTGGGGAGAGTCATTTTCTTTTTCCAGTAAGATAGTACATGTAGGCGCCCGGACGTCGTACCGTTGGCTAATTCAACAACTGTATGTGAATCCGAACAGACTGACACTTCCTTGTTGCTGACAGAAGAGAAGTAGGAGAGAGAGAGAGGAATGTGAAGAAGACAATTATTCTGTAAAATCAGAAGAGATGGGGAATGGCATAAAAAATTGAACTGTATCGAAAAAGTATCGAGTCTTTTCCGAAAGCATTGATCGCTATCGATATCACCCGAATATCGAGAGTATCGAGGTATCAAAAGTTTCGAGGACCATCCCTACTCTTAATACATCTACATACGTGCAGTACATCTCAATCGCAAGTAACAAATTGAGCAGCTTCAAAAAAGTATCGAGTCATTTTCATAAAGTATCGATCGCTATCGATACCACCCGAGTATCGAGAGTATTGCGGTATCGAAAGTATCGAGTACCCATCCGACAGGACAAATTGAAGAGTATCGAAAAATAATCGAGTCATTTTCGGAAAGTATCGATCGCTATCGATACCAATCGATACCACTCCAGTATCGAGAGTATCGAGGTATCGAAAGTATCGAGGACCCATCCGACAGGACATATTGAACAGTATCGAAAAAGTATCGAGTCATTTTCCGAAAGTATCGATCACTATCAATACCAATCGATATCACCCGAGTATCGAGAGTATCGAGGTATCGAAAGTATCGAGGACTCTTAATACATGTACATCCGTGCAGTACATCTCAAACGCTCCGTCCCACTGCCGCAGTCCCTTTCGTCGCCGCGTTCGGAGCCCCCTGCTCTAACTGATTGCAAGCACTTTGAAGACAAGGCTCCGTGGCCCAGAGGACCACGCGAGGGCGCGGCGCATCTGCGTTCCTCTTCTGTTCCTCCCCCTCCCCCTCCCCCAACCCACGCCCTGGCGTCTGCACCGCCTCCGTTCGATACTCACCCTGACGTCATTTCAGCTCACGACGAGCACAATGGAAAACACTCCATTTTTGTGCGCGCAGTCGATTCCTTTAATTCGTGCTGAAGAATTCGAAATATCATCATCAACTGCGAGGATTATTGACTTGTTCAAGACTTGCTCAGTCTGTTACGGCTCCTGAAAACTGCTCACCCCATCTTCTCAGTGGTCTTCCCACATTTCTTCTTCCCTTCGGCTTGTAGCTCAAGGCAACTTTGACTATCCTTTCTTCGGGCATTCTTTCATTAATTCATTCAATTCATTCATTGATTTTCATTAATCTGATTTTCATTGATTTTGATGGATTTCTTTGATTTCCATTGATTTCATTAATTCATTCATTGATTCAAAAATCATTAATACATGATTTTTCCATTTTTCTCTATATTGTTTAATATTGTCAATCACACTTAAAATTTTTGATTTATTTCTCATTTTTTTGCTTTTCTTGTGATCAAGAAGTGTATAACCTGCTACGGGTCTTAGAAATATCGCTAAGAATTATTTAACCCGGCGACGGGTGGGTTGGGTCTGTGAGACCCACGACGTAACAAAACCTTCAACCAATCATGTACAGATAACACCAGAAGCCCGTTCGTCTCTCTACCTTTCTTTTATTTGCAAATGAAACGTTCAGTGTAATAGTTATTGCCGTATAGGTTGTATACGTGATTATCTGCGTAATTTGTTTCCTGCTTGGTCGCTCAGACCCAACCCATCAGTTCGTGTAACTGTAATTGAGTAGCATTATTACAATTATTTATTATTGCGATATACATAATTATGTTATTTTTGAATAATATTACAAACAACTGAAGTCAAGTTGAACTATAATATCATATATGGGTCAAACTTTCCAGAGGAATGATGAGGATGGTAATAAGGAGGCTTCATTTTGCTCCTTACATTTACCTAATAGTTTTTGACAAGAATAAAAAATGCTTATTATATTAACAAATATGTTTTCTTTTTTATCAAACTAACATAATGAAGTCCGCTAACAATGATATAAACAAAATATTTGCTATGTAATACTTGTTTTTTAACAGGTCTCTCTGACCCAGCCCATCCTTCGTGTTACATTTTTGCACCCATCTGTTGCCGGATTAAAGCTAGTTGGTCAGGTACGAACGTGTCACAATTTGTAATTCGTTGTTCTAAGAGTGAAAATACCTTTGTAGTGGAACCCAACCTAGTTTCTGACGACCCGTGCGAGGTAGTGCTAAGTAGCGTGGTCTGTCTCTCTGTAAGGGCGCAACACCTCCTGAGGAGGCCAAAGACTGGATGGAGAAGATGCCCACGCCAGGAAATAAATAAATAGTTTAGAAAAAAATCTAGTAGCTTAGCATGTACTCGCCTTCTGACGGCAGGTTTTTCCCCCTTCAGTTTTTTTTCTCCTTTCTGCGGCTTTGATGCAATAAAGAGACCATTAGGGGTGAATGCCAGAATTCGAAAGGTTAGAATGCGGTAGGATGTAGGTATTGTAATGGCTTAAAGGCCTTCAGCCTAGCCACAGAGTTCAAAAGAATTAAAATTATATATAAATGAGTTATAATTACCTGTTAAATAAAAAATAACAGCTCCTGACGGGGCAAAGGCATAACAACGGTGACCCGGCTGTGCGACCGTGGGTTGCGGGGTACATGTGGTTAGTACATAGACATCCCTACTTCGTATTCTGGTCTTGTCAACCTGAGAAGCGAGCTTTCTCATCGTCACACTGCAACATACACTGGAGCATTGCAAGGAAAGCGCACAATATAATCTGCCCCGACAGGGAATCGAATCCGGGGTCGCGTCATGGAAAGCGAGCACGCTGACCAGTGAGCTACCCGTGGCGCTAGTAGTGTGGTATCTTTAAAAAGTAACAGAACGTCTAAAAACGTCAATTTAGAGGTTTTAACGACATTACTTTAGGGATTCAAAAACATGATGTTAGGGAACTAGGGACCTTATAGCAGAGTTGTGCCGTAGACTATAATTTTACATCTACGCATGTTTTCTACACGTAATCTTTATGTAGTCTACTACTGTACTCTATGACTCTTTTTATATGTAAACTACGTAGACAATGTAATCTGTGTAGACTTTTTATTTTTTTCACATCAAATAACCCCAGAAAGATATAATATGTAGTAATAGTATAAGCATGTTGAAATGTAATAGTAAAAAAAATATTTTCAATTTAATCCGACAAAATCAGTTAGAAAAAATATACCATTCCTGACGAAAAAATGACAGCCCCCGTAACCATCTCAAACCAGTAGGGACGTGTTTCAACTTGCACATCAGACCACTCTGCATCCGACTCTTTCCCTCCAAGTGCAGTGTCTCCAATCAGGTGCGCAGAAATATTGTGCAGATCCCTGGCCATGTATCCAATCTCTTCGCCCCTCGGAAGACAAGCGGACCCGATAAGTAGAGACCGGAAAAATATGTAGTATAAAACGTCAAAATATGTACATAAATATGTAATGAAAATAGTATGAATATGTAATAAATATGTAAAATCGGATATTCTATGTAATATTAAAATTCTCTAATTAAAACCATTTTTTCATTGCAAGAAATTACATTTAGAAAAACATTTCACTTTACATCATACAATTTTCTCGTCAGTAGTAAAAGCTTCACTTATTGTAATCCAGGACAGTAGTTTAGCAGCCAGACTATTCTCAATAGAAGCCATCGCACAAACTGGCGAGACCTACGACAAGCAAATATACACTGCAGCATCTTCATCGAAGATCGCAAATTTTTCTCGGAAATTAAGGTTACAAATAACAAAACGCGGTGTCAATAATGGTTTGGGCACTTAGATGTCCCCAATAACGTAGGAAAAATGCTGATTTAAAAAAATACATCTTTTCATAAAGAAATATGGAATTAAATAGAAAGAAATTGATAAAATAAGAAAATATATTGTGAACACAGCAAAATATGTAAAATATGTAATATAGTACTAAATATGTAAAAATATGTAACGAAAAAATTCGATATTGTGTTAGGAGGGCTATGTAAGTAGAAAGACAAAAAATATGTAGTTACATAAAAGTCCGGTCTCTACCGATTAGTATTTCCCAGGGAAGGATGGCAATTCTAGTCATGACTGTCACCCACCTCATAAATATTTTTGAATCACAACAATGTTAACTAAAAATTTTGAAATGGTCCTCGTAGATTCGTCCCTGCCCCACAAATAAAGATAGATTACCGTTATCTACGTAGATTACCTTTGTCTACGCAGAATAGGTTGTCAACGCGTTGTTTACGTGTAGACGTAGACTACGGTTCTTTACGCGTAGATGCACATCACTGGCTTATGGAAGATGGTAAAATGTGTTGTATCGTAATGTGCTTTGCGGGTTGCTTGTTCGCCTGCTTTTGCTTTAAATATGTGCGTTTTAATCAGTTTGATTCAGGACTGGGGAGTAATACCCTTTGCAGTAGTAGCATTTTCGAGATTTTGTGTCTGGTTTCTTACGAAAGGTATGAAACGGTCATCTTTTCTTAGTGCATTATATCTAGATAGACTGATTATTCTAAGGTCTAAGGTCAACTCCTAAGGTCCTTGGTACCGTAAGTGTAGTGTTTGTTTTTATTGCGGAATGTGGCTGCAATTTCTCTTCTGGATGGAGAGATTCAGCGCCGACCTACCCGACGGCTTGCGGGATTTTCCCCAACTAGGTATCTCTTATCAGCGGAGCACCGCCCCAGCCGGAACAAGCTTTAAGCTCCCGACTCGTCTTCCATCATGTGTGGTAGGGTATTGAGTGTAAGTTTACGGGTGTGTAAATAAGGGATGAGGATAGGACAAGGAAGAGAAAGGAAAGATCGCACGCGGTCCGTGGCCCGTTTGTTAGGGTACTGCTCCGGCGTTCATTTGGTGTTGATCAGAGAAACCACGGAAAACTACCGATGAGAGCAGCCGGCCGCTAGAATTCTCCTCCAGACAGCAGCTGAAGTCGACCTGGCTATCTAGTGTCGTAAAGGTTGTCACCGTCGAACCCTAGAATCAGAGGCACTTCTGGGAGGCACTACAGGGTCATCAATTGATAGACTGAGCCACGTAAGTTAGTGGAAATGAATATCTCTGACATGGAGAGCAAGCGGAATTATGGGGCAAGTAATATGCCGTAGAGAAATCGTCAGGTATATTTTTAGTTTTCGAGAAACTTATTCGTCTTCTATTTTTTTAAATGGAGCTGTATATGTAAAGCTTCAAGAGCTTCAAGAGCAACGGGAGGTGAGTACAAAAGCAGCCTTGACAAGGGATGGCAAAAAAAAGTTTTATAAACATCGATATTTTCGGGCAGAAACATCTATATTTTCGATGTTTTCTTCACATTGATGTATTTGTCCAGAAACACCGATGTTTAGAAAATAAATTTCTCATGATATAAATAAAATGTCCAATTTCTACTTATTTATTTATTTATTTTTGAGGATTACTCTTCATCAACTGGCATTCACAACTGTCACTGTTGTCGGTCACCACGCGGCACGAAACCTTCAGCTACTCGCAATCTTTCTCCAGTGTTCTTACCTTCTTTGATTATTTTGTACGTGGTAATATCGCTAAACTGCATTTTGAACCTTGACTACATAGAACATTGATTAGAAAATTATGGTGACAGTCAAATTTAAGGCAGAATATACTTTAAACTAACATTGACCTGTTATATACCATACTAGAACCAGGTCACCACGCGGCACGAAACCTTCAGCTACTCGCAATCTTTCTCCAGTGTTCTTACCTTCTTTGATTATTTTGTACGTGGTAATATCGCTAAACTGCATTTTGAACCTTGACTACATAGAACATTGATTAGAAAATTATGGTGACAGTCAAACTTAAGGCAGAATATACTTTAAACTAACATTGACCTGTTATATATCATACTAGAACCAGGATATTTTACTTCAAAACGTTTCATCATAATGAAAAACTATTCATATTTTAAACCTCAATGTTTTCCGTAGATGTTTTCATCGACATCGAAAAACTTTTTGTGATGTATCGAAGTATCGATGTCTCGATGTTTTGCTAAATGTGCCGTCACTAGCCTCGACGCCATAGCGGTTGCACAGGCAGCGTTAGGATCTCCGATGCAACAGCAGAAGCAGCAGTCGGAGTAGCGGAGGAGACGGCGATGGCGAGCCCTCCAGCTGATTGCGGCTTCTCTGAAACCGAAGCTCACGCCTGCAGGATCACACGGTGAGGTGGGGAGGGCGCTCCGGCGCCTCCGAATCCTCCTTCAGAGCGCGTCTTTCTGCCCCCCCCATCCCCCCGGCTGGTGTCGCACAGTGGGATGGAAACGAGATGTAAGCGCAAATGACTCGGCGTGGTGCTAAACTATCTGTATTACTAATTTTTAAGGAACGGATTTTTTTAAATTTATTTTTACATTCCCGTATACATACGTGTATACGGAGTAATATACGTACTATAGGGAAAGTTATGTAATGCTGCGCGAAAAAACGGCGGATTTTCGGCGGAAAATAATCATTGTCGGATCCTGGTAACGAAAACGTGGATAAATCCAGTTATTAAATGAAGAAGAAAAAGTCCCCTAACTCGTGGTGTAGCCAGAATCCCTGTTTTGTGGGTCCTTGATACCGAAAAACCAACTGAAAGGAAAACGTCCGTCTGTCTGTCCGTCTGTCCGTCTGTTCGTCTGTTCGTCTGTCCCTCTGTCCGTCTGTCCGTCTGTCCGTCTGTCCGTCTGTCAGTCTGTCCGGTGTATGTGAACAACACTAACGCCTAAACCATGCGTACGATTTTGTCCATATTCAAGAAAACCCTGTTTATCAGGCCTGAGTCGAAGCTCTGAGATTTCGAAAAACATTCTTTAATATTTAAGAGTACTTAAAATGAAGCCTCTGAACATTTTCAAAATTTTCTCAAAACCAGCTCCAAATTTTTTCTTTAAAGTTCTTGATTAAATTAATTTTATTTTAAGTCACTTAAACTACACACGTCATGAGCGACTAATACATTAATGAAATGCAATTACAAATCTGTTAAAATATCAATATGTTTTTACAAAATGTAACTCTATTTCTTGGAATTGGCGATGATAAAATTGCGAAATTTTCATTTCTTAGGCACTTTTTTCTCTCTTCATTGTGGATGGGGCATTCCAAAAGGATGTGCTTTATTGGTAGAATAGTATTGTCGATGGTAGAAGTAGGTTGTGAAACTTTTTCAATGAAAAATTTATGAGATAATGTGAAATGTTTTGATTGCATTATTGACAAAGCAACTTGTTCATGTTCTTGACGATTAATTTAGTGATTTGTTACAAGTAAAAAAAATAGTTAAATTTTTATGAATTTTGCTGGATTTTTCATTTATCCATGATTCTTGCTATTGTATATTTAATTTTATTCTAATATATTTGATTTATTATAATCGCATCAATCCCAGGTGACTATTCAGTATTTTTCATTAAGATTCGATATTTAATTTTACATGAAATACACGTACAGTTCATCATCAGCAATGGGTAGATGATAAAAAGAGAAATACAAAGATGTATCGTATGCTGGTATTTTATTTTTTGATTTTTTTTGGTAACAGGTTTTACTGTAATGAAAAAAATAGACATATAGATACAGATATCTCACCAACTACGGGCCACCCTATAACTTCTAAACGGTTCACGATATCGAAGTGCAGTTTTTGCACGACATTGCGGAATTATGGGGCAAGTAATATGCCACAGAGAAATAGTTATATTTTTTAGTTTTC
The DNA here is from genome assembly GCA_031308135.1 of Acheta domesticus. Taxonomy (NCBI): domain Eukaryota; kingdom Metazoa; phylum Arthropoda; class Insecta; order Orthoptera; family Gryllidae; genus Acheta; species Acheta domesticus. The sequence continues at coordinate 101,088,500 of JAHLJT010005437.1, read as the reverse complement.
GAGAAAATTATTCAGCTTCGATTTTTTAAAATGGAGCTGTATATTTTTATTACCAATGGAAAGATCATAAATTGAGGAATATAATGATGTTTCATAAGTCAGTATTTTGATAGTAATTGTATAAAATTAGACTCTCTGACTTATAATTTTAAATTAAACTTAACAGTCTCGGCGTCACGAGGACCACCTTCTCCTTTAGCGGCGGCGGTGGTGTAGCGGTTAGCGTAACGGACTGCTATACCCAAGTTCGCGGGTTCAAACCCGATCGAAGCCGTGGATTTTTAGGGGCGAAAAAATCCTTCGTACGCCTTCCTTCGGAGGGGAAGTAAAGCCGGCTGTCCCATGTTAGTAGATTTACTTGCATGTAAAAGATCCTCAAGCCTAAATGACGCCTCTGAGCTAAATTCAAATCGCCGGTTTCTTCGCCTCAGTAATACCTTCTTTCCGCTAGTTGGTGAAAGGAGTGTAACAAAATTTGCGTGGTCAGACGGAAGAGCAGGCCTCATGACCTGAGTCTCGCCACGTAAAATAAGGCAAATTCAATTCAATTCAATTCTTCTCCGAAGGCAAGAGTTGCGAGATCTGCTGCAGGAAATATTGCTAGTTTAATTTAAAATCCGGTGAGAAAAATATTGTTCCGTTTAAAAAATCAAACATGATTAAATTTCACGAAAACTACAAATATTTTAAACAATATCTCTATGGCATATTATTTGCCTTATGATTCCGCATAATTGAACGAAAACTACACTTTGATATTGTGAACCATTACAAGTTGTGGGGATGACCGTAACAAGTTGTGGGGCATCCTGTATGTATTTATTTTTTCCAAAACGTGTAATAAAAATAGAAAATATATAAAATAAAAATACATTATAATGTATAGGAACTGCTTCATTCAAGCACTTTCTCAATATTCATAGAAGCCAGTTTTCAGTATTCATAAGATATTTATTTGAAATATAAAATACGTTCATTGTTTCTCCAATGTTGTATTATAGGAGCCAGTTCTCAAGTAAATAGTAGTATCGTGTAGGCAGTGATGGGTCACTGAGGGAGCGGGGGTCTTAAAGGAAACATATCCCCCCAAATACAACTTGACAAGACAATTATCTGTAAAAAATGTTATCTTAGTTTTCGATCGAATTACGCATGGGTTGGATGAAATATGAGCAAGCACATAGGTGGTTGGAATTACTTCTGCTTCCATAAACATTCCATCATCCTTGATTCCTAAAACGGAGGGGGGAGGAGAAGTTTGACAATTCATAGTGAAGGTCCGGTGGTCGTTGAAGCACGGTAGCATGACATTGCATTGTAAGAAAGAAGATTACAGTAACATATAACACCTGATGTGTTCCATTTCGAGGTATAAATACATCAAAATGTAACGAAATGTGTAATTCTAGGCAAAACATGGAAATAAATGTAATAATATCAAAATATGTTTAATAAAAATGATTCTATTTCATTCAGAATTTCTTGTAAATCCTAAAAAAAATATTGAACGCACGTATATCTTGTTCCTAAAAAATATGTATTTACATGAAAATCCGTTCCCTACTAATCTTTGATGCTCTCGGAAATCGAAAGAACACTATGCCCTCACCGTGAGAGCTTTGGTTAAATACCCAGGAACTCAGGAAAAATTCAAAAACAATTATGTTGATGATTTCCAATGAGTTCCGCAATGGAAAGAAAATTATGATATGTCCATATGAAAGGTGACAATGGCTTCGTTACCTACTTAAGAATTCTGTAAATTAAAAAAACATATTATACTAATTGGCAATATGCGGAGAAACTGAAAAAAACTTTGTGTTTTTGGTGTTGTAATGGTTAGCATACCGGACTATTTACCCAAATTTTCGAGTTCAAACCCGATCGAAGCTGTGGATTTATAAGAGCGAAAAAATCCTCCGTCCGCCTGCCTTCATTGGGGAAGTAAATCCAGCTGTCCCTTGATGTAGATTTACCGTTTGGATCTTTTAGATCCAAAAGTCTAAAAGAAAACTCTGAGAAAAATTAAAATCGCCGGTTTCGTCGCGTGAGTGATACCTTTGTCAGTTGGTTGGTAAAAGAGAAGGTGGCGGAATTTGAATGGTCAGGCGGAAGAGTAAGCCAGATAGCCTGAGCCTCGCCACGGAAAATGAGGCATCATTGAATTGAATTGAAAACTACGTAGTCTCTGGTCATATGAAAGATGTCAACGTTTTCATTAAATTCCCAGGAAATCGGGAATAATGCAAGAACAACGGAACTGTTCCGATTGACACTGAAAATTTACTTATTTTATTGTGTTACTCCCTCTATTCTCATACTGCACTTAAAGACTAAATCCCATACATATCAGCATCAAGCAAATTAATGGAAGCGACATAGAAAAAGATGTCAAAACTTAAGGAAACTTCCGAACCCTATGGATCATAAACGAAAAGTACAGTAAAGTCAGACAAGCGCCTTTAATAGGTATAAAAGGAAATTGAGATAACAGCAAGCAAAATATTTGGATCAGTATGGAAAACTAGAGGTGCTACAGAATAGCACAGACTTTCTCGTTTTAGTTTTCTATTTCCTTCGGTCTCGGCAAGCGATTCGGACTTGCCACATAGTCTTGCCATCTATCGCCGCCCAAAGTAGATTTTTTTACCGTTTCCTAGTTTTTTTCCTTTCCTAATTGTAGAACAAAAATATTCTTTTAATAATATTAAAGAACAGTAAAACCTCATCGTAAATAGCAATTTTCTTTGAAAAATTCGGAACCGTTTTTAAGAAAATGGTGTTTCAGCGCAACTGTAAATTTGAAATTTAGAGCTCTTTTTCACAGAAAATGTTTTTGAGTTTTTGAAAACCTTCAAACCTTAGAATTCACTTGAAGCACTTACACTAAAAAATACAATAGTCTTTACAAACTGCTGTATTTGTGCATATTAATGAAAGATCTTTAGAAAAAATTACATTTGTGTAATTTTTGAAAAAACAAGAAAATATCCCAAAATGAACTTTACGTCATATTAAAGAATGTAAATAGCGCTATCCGTTCGAAGGGTTTGAAGAAAAAATTTGGAGCCATTTATGAAAAAATGGCGTTTGAGCGTTTTTGAGTTAACTCGCACAGGAAACAGTTGAGTTTTCGAGAAACTTTATTTGACATTATTTAAAGAACATGTAATCATATATACAATAATGTTAACAAATCGCCGTTAATGAAGATATAAACAATATGAGAAACAAGTCAAAAAGATTAAGTTTTTGCAATTTTTGAAAAAACAAAAGAATACAGCAAACTAATGTTTATGTCATCTCATAGAGTACATTTAGCAATATCCCTACCGAAAGTTTAAAGAAAAAATTTAGACCCGTTCTTGAGAAAAGTTTGTTTTTGTAATTTTTCAAAATTGCACATATTGCACGCAATATTGCGCGAAAACTACTAAAATTGTCAAAAAAATGTATATCACCTTAATGGAAGAACTCATTACGGGGAACAGATTTTATTTGAAGGAAAAATCTCTATCTTCAATTTTGTAGTTCTAGTAAAACCCCGAAAAAAATCAACATTTTGCATTTTTCGAAAATTCAGGATTAACCGTGACAATCGGACTTATGCCACCTTTTTTTAAGTGTATTTTACTCTGTTCTTACAACAAATTTGAAAACAATTGCAGCCATTTTTGAGAAAATTTAGAAATTGTCCCAGAAATTTATCTAAAGTACCTCCAAAAATTAATGTGTTTTCCCAAATCGCAGAGCTTCGACTCAGGCCTGATCGAAAGGGGTTTATTCAGTTTTTAAAAATAGTTCAGGCGCTATTGTTGTTTCACATACACCAGATGGACGGACAGACAGACGGACGAACGTTTTGAAAAAAACAAAAATTCGATATCTGGGGACCACAAAACGTGTATTTCCGTCAAAATCTCGAAATGGATTTTCCGCATTATTACATAACTTTACCTATACTACGTATATTACTCCGTATATACTTACATATAGGGGAAAGTAAAAATAAACTAATGTTAGATACGTATGTCGTATGGGCGTGGGGGATAATGATTTCCCGAAAAGGGAAATAATTTTCTCTGTGTGTGCGTTTGAATACGACTGTCCAGTGTACTAACCGGCGGGGCGGGGCTGGGATCAAGTAAAATAATAGGAGCAGAATAGAAAAAAATGTGAAACCTTGCAGTTTTTGTTTTGTAATTCCTTCCAATCCATATTAAATAATGATTTCCCGAAAAGCGAAATTATTTTACATGTGGGCGCGTTTGGACCCGGTTGAGACCAGTGTAGGTCCCGTTTCGGGGCAAGGCAGGACTCGGTAAATTATCAGAAGGAGAATATAAAAAATGTGAAACCTTGCAGTTTTTTGCTTTGTAAATCCTTCAAATCCCAACGAATCCTAAGGAATCCTTTCTTTATATCAAACTTAAACGCGTAAGAAAATAGACTAACGTTAGATTCGTGCACATTGCGTATGGGCGTGCGTAAGGGATAATGATTTCCCGAAAAGCAAAATTATTTTTCGTGTGGACGCATTTAGATATGACACAGACCAGTGTATTACCCGGTGGGGCGGGGCAGGACTCAAATGAAGTAATAGGAACAGTATTGAAAACGATGTAAGAACTTGTAGTTTTTGTGTTGTTGAATCTTCGAATCCTAACGAATCCTAAGAAATCCTTTCATTTCTATAAACAGTAACGTTAGATATGCGCGTTTAAGTAATATTAAATAATGATTTCCCGAAAAGCGAAATTATCTTCCATGTACGCGCGTTTGGACTCGGTCCAGGCAGGTGTATGACCCGGAGGGTGGAACAAGGCTCAAGCAAAATATTGGAAATAGCATTGAAAAAGATGTAAGGACTTGTAGATTTCGTTTTGTTGAACCTTTGAATTCTAACGAATCCTAAGGAATCCTTTCATTTATATCAGACATAAACAACAAAAAATAGAGTAACGTTAGATACGAACGTTTAAGTAACATTAAATAATGATTTCCCGAAAAGCGAAATTATTTTCCGTGTGGGCGCGTTTGGACCCAGTTCAGACCAGTGTAGGTCCCGTTGTCGGGGTGGGGCAGGGCGGGGTGGGCGAGGCGGGGCGAGGCGGGGCGGGGCGGTCGGCGCTGACTCACTGCCGTTATTGATCGGCAGATCGCCGCCGCCACCGCCGCCGCCACCGCCAACTCCCTTCGCCCGTCTGCCCGCCGCCGCCGCCGCCCTCCCGACCGGGCTAACGATTTCTGCTCGCCCCGCCCCGCCTCGCCCCGCCCCGCCCCGCCCCCGCGAAGCGCCCCGTGCCTTGGCGCGCCGCCCACGCCCCCGCCCCCCGCCCCCGCCCCCCAGGGATCCCCCGAGGGAGAAGAAGAACCTTCGGGAATATGCATGCGCTGGGCCCCACCGCGTGTGAGCGGCGGAGCTAAGTCGTTTTCGACGAACGGGAATTTTAGGTTAGGGTTTTAGTTTTCATTTCCTTCTCCTTCGCCGTTGGGATGGTTATTTCATGGGGATATTTCTCTGATATTTTTTCTGGGAATATTTGGACTGAATTATCCTAGGTTCGACTTATTTGTATCTTAGCAATCTTTCAAGTATAAGGTTTGAGTCATGTAGCAAAAAATTTACTTCTGTTTTGAAGTTTATCTTCCATTTTATTTTCTCGTTGATACTGGATGTTAAAATTGGTATTAATTTCGTTTAAACATAATGGTCTTTTATTCAGCTTGTAGATGTGACATATTTAGTTCGTTCATTTCAGATGAAAGAGGGCAAGACTTTGTAAGAGAAAGCGAGGGAGAGCACCTCCGAAGGATGTCGAAGAAGAAGAAAAAGAGGAAGAAGAAGAAAAGGAAACACTTTCGGCAATATGCATGCGCTGGGCCACACTGCGTGTGAGAGGCGGAGAAAAGTCTTTTGCGGATAACGGCGAACGGGAATTTGAGGTTATGATTTTAGTTTACATTTCCTCCCCGTTCACCGTTGGGATGATGATTTCGTGGGGATATTTCGCTGGAATTATTTCAATACATTTTTCTAAGGTCCATTCGTTTGTTTCTTACCTAAGGTTTTAGTGTAATGTTTTATTCTTATGTCAAAAGAATATGAAACTTAATTTTTATCTTTGAAGTTTTATCTTAGATTTTTTAAATCTATGATGCGTGTTGAAAATCCTATTAAAAACGTTATGGTTTTCGTATGGTATTCAGGTTGTAGATTTGACGTTTTTCGTTCATTTCAGATGAAAGAGGGTAAGACTCTAGATAGGAGAAAGCAGGAGAGCACATGTGGGTTCTTCTGAGGGAGAAGAAGAACCTTGGGGAATGTGCATGAGCTGGGTCGCCCCGTGTGTAAGAGGAGGAGCAAAGTCTTTTGACAAATGACGATGAACGGGAATTTGAGGTTAGGATTTTAGTTTTCATTTCCTCCTCCTCCATTGCGATGATCTTTCGTGGGGATATTTCGCAGGAATTATTTGAATGAATTAATAAAATATTCTATGGTCTTCTCAATGGTCCACACCTCACAAATGAGACCATTAGCCATATTTCAGGCATATCATTTTGGACTAAAATTTTTAAAAAAATCCCGGCGTAGGCTGGGATTTGTATCTGGTGCTTTCCCTTCAGGGCGGCTCTGGGGTCGACTCAGCCTCCTTTCCAAGTGAGTACCAGGATCTTTCCTGGGGAAAAGGCGGCCGGAGCGTTGTGCTCGCCACACAACCTCCTCCTTGTGCCGACGGCGACGAAAAGATGGAGCCCTACATTCACCTCCCCTTAGGGCCACATTGGCCTGTGTGCAATGTACAGAGGATACCTTTTTCTTTAAAAATAGTGCTTGTTGAAATTGCTATTAATTTCCTTTAAACATTACGGTATTTTTTTCAGGTGGTAGATTTGGCGGATTTTACTCGTTTATTTAAGGTGAAACAGTTAAGATGAAAACACGTAACTCAATTATCTATTGTCTTCTCATTTGTTCTCACCTCACAAATGAGACCATTAGCCATGTTTCAGGCATAGCGGTTTAGACTAAAATAAAAAAAACAACTTTATTTCGAGGTTTGTAATTTTATTTCAGATTTTATTTTCTTATAAATAGTGCATGTTCAAATTGCTATTAATTTCCTTTAAACATTATGGTATTTTTGTCAGGTGGTAGATCTGGCGTATTTTACTCGTTTATTTAAGGTGAAACAGGTAATATGAAAACACGTAACTCAACACAGATAAGAAGATCCTTCAAGGGAAGAGAACAACATTTGGGAATATGCATGCACCTGGCCACACCGTTTGAGACGGGAAGAGCAAAGTCTTTTGTCGATGACGATGAACGAGAGTTTGAGGTTAGGATTTCAGTCCTCATTTCCTCCTCCCTCGCCGCTGGTATGAACATTTCGTCATGATATTTCTCTCGAATTATTTCAAAAATATTTTGTAAGGTCCTCTTATCTGAAGTATGTTTCAGGCATTTTTTAAACGTAGTATGTCAAAAGAACAACTTTATTTCATTGTTTGAGGTTTTATCTTAGATTTTATTTTATCATTATTAATGAATGTTAAACATGATATAAAATATTTTGATACACGATGTTAGTTTATTTATATGGATGTGATGTATGAAGGCGAAGACATTTAGTTTATGAAGAAAATGTGGGGGGAAACTTGGATTTCCTGAGGGAGAAAGTTGTTCTCTTTCTTCATATGATCGTTGTTTTTTTATAATTCAGTATTGTATATTTCCTGACAGTTTTTCCGAACTTGTGATAAGGATGTAAAATTGACAATTCTATTGCGATAGAAGTGAACTTGATATATTATATTAGGTTAGTTTAATTTAAGAATTTTAAGTTTAACAATTCCTCGTTTTTCTGCGGCAGAACGATAGTATTTGTCTCATCATTTTCTATTGACTTTGTCGTATAGATTGGCCTGTGGATCCTTCAACCATAACGGTTTCAAGGTCAGGGTGATCAGGGTGTCATTAATTCTTAAACAAATATGAAAAATAAATGAATCCTAATATCACGATTTGAAATTTAGTGTTAGATTTTCTTTTCTCGACTCTAATGCACGTTATTATTTTCTCTGAATTACATTTTTACTTTACGATCTATTATTCATTTATATTTCTGTCGCATTGTCGATCGTTTATTTGGGATGAAACAGAGTAAGACACTTGATAACACGAAGTCGTTGATGAGTGGAGAAGGAGGGAAAAGGACCTTCGGAAAGCGTAGTAGTGCCCAAAAAACGGGCCACGGACCGCGCGCGATCTTACCTTCCTCTTACTTGTCCTCTCCTCTTCTCTTACAGACACACACACTTCCATGCACTACACTGCCACACATGCCGGAAGTCCAGAGCTCAGTCGGGACCTCTGAGCTTGTTCCGGAGGTGGCGGTGTCACGGTGGAGATACCTGGCTGGGGAAAACTCTGCTAGCCTCCTTGTAGGTCGGCTCCGGGCCTCACCATCCAGCGGGGGAAGATCACAGCGAGCTCCGAAGATATGAACATGCATTACACTTACGGGACGAATGACCTTAACAGTTGACGCACCTGGACCCACTAAACAATCAATCAATCAATCAACACGGCTATCGCCTATTTGGAGAAAACCCCGCTAGCTGACGCTTAGGTCGGCTCGTGATCTCGCCATTCAGCGGGTGAAGATCTCTGCCCCATCCCGAGATAAAAACAGGTACTACACTTACGGTGTAGTAAAGCAGTTGACGCGCACAGAAACTCTAAATAATCATTTAACCAATCTGTGCTTCACTTCAACCGGACTCCCCACTTGAAGTGAGTTAAAATCGTAACATTTCCTTATCTTTGACGTGGTTGGGAAAATTATATTATTGTCGTGCAAGGGTTCTCAGTTTCGCTTTGACAAGTCCTATTGTGGGATTGTTCGACCTCATCTGGATTAAAAACACGGAACAGTGTCTACGGAAAGAACTTACAAAAAGCAAACACGAAAGAGGGGAGGGAAAGCTCAAAATATGTCACACAAACGCTCAAACACGCACTTTTAAAGTCACGACATTTGTCAAAGAATACAAAAAACTTTAATAATAATTTCACAAAACTTTAACAATTTCACAAAACTCTTGCAGTGTTGCGAAACACAAAATTAAAGGCTCACACTGACCAAGCGATGCTACCTGACTAACACAGCAAACAAAAACCAAATGAATGTAACATTGAAAGGTTACGAGGCACACATGGCCGGGTTGTCGAACCACACCACTGTCACAGCACCACCGCTCCTACAAATCACACCGCTGTCCAGTAGAGGGTCTCAATGCAGAAATCGTGAAAAATGCCCTTCACCGCCGTGGATGCTTCATGCTCCCGTTCCACCATAGCTCCATCCGCTTGGCCCACACTCCACCAGCTGTGTCGCCCGCTGGCCGCACATGCTCTGGGCGGTGCCCCGGGTTCGACCCCGGGCAGGGCTCAGAGGGGCGGGCAGCCGGCTAGCTGGCGGCGGGGGGGGGGCGGACGTAGGCAGGGGGAGAGATACGGGCGCGACGGCGCGATGGTGTTGGTGGCGGCGGTGATGTAGTGACGTCACCGGTGTCGGCGGCGAGGGTAGCTGATTGCAACCTGGCAGGGCGGCGGAAGAGCTGTCACATGCATCAAGGCGCGGGGAAACAATGATTTAATTAATGTCTTCATTCCATCTCATTGATTGATGGATTTTTTTTTTTTTTTTTTTTTTTTTTTTTTTTTTTTTTTTTTTTTTAAGTGGGACGCGCGAATGTTGGAATTGGCGCCCCCATGACACCCTGGTCTAGCATGGAACTCCCATAATTTAGCGGGAAGCACTCCAAAGAGTGCCCAGGTGGGCGGAAGTCGCAGGAACTTGTCCGCGCCGAGCAAAATGTGCTAACATTTATTGGGGCCGGGCGCATGGCGATGCTCGGGTTCGGCACTGTCCGTCTCCCACTCACTTCTTTCAGCAACAAGCACTGAGAAGTCCACCACAGTTCTGCATTATCTTGAGAGACTCCATTCCTACTATAAACGAGTGAGGAGGGCATACAACAAACGAAAGCATAGGCGTTTGCCTAGCGTACATATTGTAATCACCTCGAACCATTACTGAGTACCTCGTAACAATTACCTTAACCTAGAAGTAACAAATCACATAGAATTTGTAGCAGTGCTTAATCAAAAAATTATACCAATTAGTACAACAAGGAATTAATAAAACGCATAAAATGTCAAAGAACACCAAAAAGAAACCAAGTGGCAGGCCCACGCAGTTTGACCTAAAAAATGATAGTGGTACGCCTGTTCACCAGGCGGCGAAGCGAAAGAAAAATCAGCTGAGCATCTCTGGTCGACAGAGGGGAAAAAGTAGAGATAAATATCATGGATTGGGGCTTACTCGTGGGAGGATCTAGCCAGTGCACATAACTTTTGTACTGGTCGCAATAACTTGCCCTGGCTAGTTCGTACTTCAACAGTACGCACGACTCCTGCTTGATCAGGGAACAATTTCTCCACTACACCTAATTTCCAGTGAGAGGGCGGAGATTCCTCAATTAAAAGTACTAAATCATTTACAGCTAGTGGTGGTGACTCCCTTTTCCACTTCACCCTTTGTTGCAAGGTGTGGAGGTAATTGCGCGACCAATATTTCCAAATTATTGCTAATTTGTTATTTAAATGGCGGAACTGTTGTGCAGGAGTAATCTGCACAAGAGGCGAGTCAGTATCTATAGGAAAAGTATTAAGCGCGTGCCCGTAGACTAAGTGATTCGGGGTTAAAATCAAATTCACATCCGAATCTGTAGACGTGACTTCAAGCGGTCTTGAGTTTAAACAAGCTTCTATTTTGGCTAAGAGGGTGTACAATGTAAGCAAGGGCACAACTTGTTGCCCTAAAGCGCGACGCAAATGGAATTTAAGACTTTTAACACAAGCCTCAGCTAACGAGTTTCGGTGAGGAGCGTAGGTGGGGCAAAAGTGCCAGGAGGTACCCTGCACTGATAAAAAATTGGTGATAACCTCTAAATCCCGAGCGGAAAGAACAAAGCGATTAGCCTCGGCTAGGATACGACTAGCACTTTTGAATGTACTAGCGTTATCACTGTACATGTGCACAGGATAACCTCTTCTCGAACCAAAACGTTCAAAGGCCGCAATGAATTGAGAGGAGGATAGATTTTCGACGATTTCTAAATGCGAAGCTTTCGTGGAATGGCATATAAATACAGCAATCCAAGTCTTCTGAGACATTTTTGATCTCGTGAGAGACGGCCTTGTCAAAATTGGGCCACAATAATCTACGGATGTGTGAGCCCATGGCCGAGAAGGATTTACGCGGCTAGGGGGCAATGAACCCATAATTTGCTCCACGGGTGCGCCGCGCCAGCGCCTACACGTCAGACAAGCATTAATTACTTTTTTTGCTACCCGTCGTAGGGAGGGAATCCAATACTGCTGGCGCACACATCCCATCATCATTGCCAAGCCCGCATGTAGAAATGCGAGGTGTATCATTTCTAAGAACAGGACGGTAAATTTGTGGTTAGGCGGAAGTATAATAGGATGCTTGTTTAACCTCTCCACCTGAGAATTCATTAAACGGCCACCCACCCGTAAAAGCCCATCAGGGCCTAGATAAGGATTCAAGCTAATGAGCGATGACTTGGGAGGTAATCCCTTTTCTTTTGAAAGTGCCTTATATTCAAGGGGGTACATGTCTAGTTGAATGAGCCTTATAATAACCACTGTGGCTTCTCTCAATTCAAGCGGTGCCAACCAACCCCTTCTCCGCATCTGAGCCGAAGCAGGGTCAATGCGAGCAACAATTGCAGCCCGTATATTGTTAATGAATCTTAAGCATAGCGCCAACACCCTTATCAATTTGTGATATTTTGAATATCTGCTAAGTAGCACTTGAACAAATGAATTTTGGTTTTCACCTATATCTGACGAGGGCATATTTGTTTTGTATGCAGTGAACATACAACAGAGAGCATCTACCTTACCATTATCCGCTACCTCAGCATCGACAAACGGCTTGGCCCACATTGACACTGGCTGCTTCAGCCACGGCGGTCCTACAAACCAGAGGGTACTGTGTTGCAGTGCCTGGGGGGAGGACACACGGGTTAGCAGATCAGCGGGATTCTGTCTCGAGCTTACATGGCGCCAACAAGATAGTGGATAGGATGCCACTATCTTTGAAACTCTATGCGCAGTGAAAGCATCCAATTTATGATTGCTTTTCACCAACCAGTGCAAAACAATAGAACTATCTGAAAAAAGATACACTTGATTAATAGAACACACAATTCTCAATGCTCTTATTACTTTCTTGGTCAATTCTACCAATAACAATGCACTACACAACTCCAAGCGAGGAATAGTTCGACCCTGCCAGGGGAGCAAGTCTTGATTTAGAGCACAACAAGTGGCTATGCCGCAATGGATGCAGAATCATGATTAACTAAGTATAATGCAGCTCCGTACGCCTTATGAGAGCATCACAGAATCCTACTAGACAAGAGGGAAGGTGGAGCCTGGGGTAACACCTTGCGTGGGAGTATAATTGTGGCAGTAAACAATCTCATTAACCAAGGACTGCAACAACAATAAGATCAGATCAAGAGGAGGAGTATCCCAATCCAACTGTAAAGACCACAATTTTTGCAGAAAAAGCTTCAACTTTACCAACGAAAGGATCACAAAACACTAATGGGTCATAAATAGAGGCTATTAAGTGCAACACAACCCTTTTGTTATACACGGGAGGTTTGGACAGTGTTTGGGAATCGGAGTGTTTGCTATATGTAATGCAAAGTTGTGTCTTTATCAGTGTTCCAAGTCAAACCCAATATTCTGTGTGTATGCTGAGGCAAGAGGCGGTGGAAGTGTATTGTGTGTGAGTGGTGTTGAGAGTGGCCAGAAACGATGAAGAAATTGCTATTAACCTTTCTCAAATTAAAATGAGCTCCCCTTTAGCACTTTTACAATCCTTGAAATAACGATGCTGCCTTCTCAGCACAGTCACTCCCGAACAGTAAGTCATCTACATAAAATCCCTGCTTGATAGCTGAAGCCACCTCAGGATCATTTTCATTTATTCCTCAGCAACTTGTTGAGACACCTTGTACTCAGAAATGCGAGGGGCAATACCTAGTAACGGTCTGCAAAGTAAAAATTTTAATGGGGGTCGTGAGGGTTCTCTCGCCACAAAATTCTCTGAATTTAGTATCAGCATCATGCACCCGAACCATTCTATACATTTTCTCAATGTCTGCTGTGAAACAAACATTAAACAATCGAAATCTAAGCATGATGTCAATGAGCTCTGATTGCACGTTAGGGCCAGCGTAGAGTAGGTCGTTTAAACTTAACCCAGAAGAAGATTTGGCACTACAATTGAAGACTACACGCAGTGGTGTAGTAGGGGATTGTGGATTCAACACACAAAAATGAGGTATAAAATAGAAAGGAGGTGCTATCTTACTGACACATTCAACTGCATGCCCCAATTCAATGTATTCTCTCATGAACTTGACATAATTATGCCTTAATTCTCTATCTTTAGAAAATCTGTTTTCTAAAGCAAGCAAAAACTGCTTGGCCACAAAATGTGAATTCCCCAATAATTGTGGAGGACGTTTAAAAGGCAAAGATACACAAAATTGCCCATTCTCCAACCTAAAGGTGTCCTCATTAAATTTCTTTTCACAAGGATGCTCCAAGTGTGAGAAGTTTTCATCACGAGAAGAGGAAATCCTCTCAGAATTCCAAATATTCTCATAATCATTGACTAAGGAAGGAGAGTGTGCAGTTAAGAAAAAGCACTGATCTGGGGGTGCCGCACTTGGCAACAGTGTGGGCAATCGATCCCCCGCAATGACATTACCAAACTTAGTATCAAGAATAAAAAGCTTTGAACAATGGCTGCTCTTCTTAGTGTTAAGCACCTGAAAAAATAAAGAAGAGCTTAATAAAATATCTAATTTTTTAGGAATAAAGAATTGGTCATCAGCCAATTTTAGGTCAGCAGGCAGCTTCAGGGCAGCTAAATTAATGTTCCTCCGGGGGGTGGCTTTGGAAATAGCAGGGACCACTAAACATTCTATTGCCCTTTTCCACCTACAACACCGCGAGGAGATTAACACATGAACTCTAGCATTTGAACCAGAAGTAAGAGCATTAACAGAATGAATCGTAGCATTATGCCTAATTCTTTTGAGACGGAGGGCCTGTACCAGTGATTCAGTTATCAAGGAAACTTCACTACCAGAATCAAGTAATGCCCTGGCTGGCAGGGTTTGGCCCAACTCATTTGTTGCATTAACAATGGCTGTGGGAAGGAGAGAACCAATATTAAATGTCTGGCTAAGAACCAAGTGTGATAACGTGGAAACCTTAGTATCGTGTGGTTGTTTTGCAGTAATCTGGGTGGCAGATGCTAGTCCAGCAGAGGTGTTGGGAGCACTAGAACAATGAGGTGATGCCAAATTATGGACATTTTGTGTAGAAAATTTATGAAGCATTGAGTGGTGGTTCTTACCACAAGTTTTACAACTTCGTTGTGAGCAATGATGAGAAGGACCCTTCCTTCGAAGACAGTTGTAGCAGAGTTGATGAGAAGAGACAAAATCCCATCTCTGCTGGACAGCCAGGGTACGAAAACGAGGGCAGGCGAAAAGTGGGTGCTCTCCAGAACTGCAGGCAATGCAGGCTCGAGCTGATGACCCCTCTTCCAGCTGAAACACCTGTTTGGCAGGTGAAGATTGTGTAGGGCGCTTAGACTTACTAACTGAAACAGAATTCACATCAGGATTAGCAAGAGGGGCAATGTCTAGGGCTCTTGCCCGGAGTGAAAGAAAATCTAAAACATTTTGCAATGGAACAATATCATTTTTTGCTTTAGCAAGGAAAAATGCTTCCCTTGTTTTGTTATCCAATTTACTGAGCACTAAAAATTGTACTATTATTTCAGCCATAGGGACTGTAGTGGGAACTGCTGACATAGATAGCCAGTGAGAAGTTACTACATTGTGCAATTCTCTTAAGGAGGAGGCATCACAAATTTTGAGGGAAGGAAAGGAGAAGAGAGCATGAATGTGCTCTTCTAAAATTTTCGATTTATCGTCATAACGATCTCTTAATAAAGCCCAGGCCTGTTGAAAGGATCTGTCTGATACTGTGAGCACAGAAATCAACTTCAGAGGTTCGGCCTCGAGACTACTCATTAAATGCACCAACTTCTGCGAGTCCGGTATCTGTACCTGATTAATGACTAATTGAGTAAACAAATCACGAAAACGTTGCCAATTTCTATACCTTCCATCAAATTTGGAATTTTAATGCTCGGTAGCGAGGCATGATGACACGCCGAGGCAACAGTAAGAGGCTTTTCAAAGGGCTCGTATTTTTCATTCAATAGCTGTTTTACAGCCAAGTAAGCATTTTCACATTGCGAAAAATTTTGTTCATGAATCGTGCTAAAGAACTCTGTGGAGCTGATCGCATCCATTTTAAGAGCTTCGATATCCTTCCAAACCTCGCATAACCTATCACGCAAGCACGCGAGACTGGCTACTGTTGCTGGTTGCAAAGCTTTCAAATTACTTTCAATTCGTGAAATTTCCCAAATAGCGAGACTCCACCTTTGTGATAATCTTAATTCAACTGCACCTGGCTCCTTAGCCCGTACCTTTGACTGAGACATGGTTAAATAAGCTTGCTTACTAATGAAAAGAACTGAAATAATTCACGATAGCATTTAAAGGGTATGAAGTTTCATACGCGAAAAACCATCTAAAAATTTAAGGACCGACATGTATTTGTTAATTGGAAGTCAACACCACTTTCATAAGCAAAATGAGCTATGTAACTATCGTCAAAATACATTTAACCCCTACAAACTTGAGAACCTAAGATCAGGAACGTGAAATATGAGGTTAGGAAAGCTGCATAAGATTTCCAGGAATTGGAAAGGCGTAACCAAGAACATGCTTTTAATTTGCACCATACAAACCGCAAAGCAAAGCGCACATAACACAAGTAAATGTTACAACAGCACTGCTAATGATTCTACTGTAATTTTGTTTTTTATTCACAAAGGCACGCGTTCCGTGTGCGCATCACGAACGCGGCATGGCGTGAACAAAACCCTCGCGTAGTCAGTGTTACCAACGAACGAACGAAGTATTCGTTCCCGGGTTTCAAGGCACCATAAAATGTCAAAGAATACAAAAAACTTTAATAATAATTTCACAAAACTTTAACAATTTCACAAAACTCTTGCAGTGTTGCGAAACACAAAATTAAAGGCACACACTGACCAAGCGATGCTACCTGACTAACACAGCAAACAAAAACCAAATGAATGTAACATTGAAAGGTTACGAGGCACACATGGCCGGGTTGTCGAACCACACCACTGTCACAGCACCACCGCTCCTACAAATCACACCGCTGTCCAGTAGAGGGTCTCAATGCAGAAATCGTGAAAAATGCCCTTCACCGCCGTGGATGCTTCATGCTCCCGGTCCACCATAGCTCCATCCGCTTGGCCCACACTCCACCAGCTGTGTCGCCCGCTGGCCGCACATGCTCTGGCGGTGCCCCGGGTTCGACCCCGGGCAGGGCTCAGAGGGGCGGGCAGCCGGCTAGCTGGCGGCGGGGGGGGGGCGGACGTAGGCAGGGGGAGAGATACGGGCGCGACGGCGCGATGGTGTTGGTGGCGGCGGTGACGGTGGTGATGTAGTGACGTCACCGGTGTCGGCGGCGAGGGTAGCTGATTGCAACCTGGCAGGGCGGCGGAAGAGCTGTCACATGCATCAAGGCGCGGGGAAACAATGATTTAATTAATGTCTTCATTCCATCTCATTGATTGATGGATTTTTTTTGGTTTTTTGTTTTTTTTTTTTTTTTTTTTTTT